>JASCZW010002001.1:0-213466 GCA_034211315.2 Aedes japonicus
CGAAATTATTGCGGCACCGAAAATGTAATGCCAATTTTCTTATAATGTTTAGAATCAAACCAACATTTTAGGGTAGTTTTATACATATATTTACTTCAAAAATCAAAAGAAAAGTTAATCGATGGAGCCTTGAGTGTAAAATTGAACTCATTTTCGCTTGATGCCCTCCATCAAAGTCTTTACAGTGTCATCCGGTACCAGTTTCTCAGTTTTTTTTTCCATTTTCTTAACATGTTCTTCTCGTCTTTGACTGTCTTCTTGCTCTTCCGAAGTTCCCACTTCATCATTGCCCAGTACTGCTCCACCGGGCGCAGCTCCGGACAGTTTGGCGGATTCATGTCCTTTGGAACAAAATGGACAGAGTTGGCCTCATACCACTCCAGGACACTTTTAGAATAGTGGCATGATGCCAAATCTGGCCAAAATAGCGGAGCTTCGTCGTGCTGCTGCAAGAACGGCAAAAGGCGCTTCTCGAGGCACGCAGATTTGTAGATCTCGCCATTTACTGTGCCCTTTGTCACGAAAGGCTCACTCCTCAGTCCGCAAGAGCAGATGGCCTGCCAAATGAGATATTTGGAGGCGAATTTCGACATTTTCTTCTTCTTAAATTTGTCGTCCACATAGAACTTGCTCTTGCCGGTGAAAAACTCCAACCCCGGAATTTGCCTCAAATCGGCTTTTATATACGTTTCGTCGTCCATCACACAGCAGCCATATTTTGTCAGCATCTTCTCGTAGAGTTTCCGTGCCCGAGTTTTAGCCGTCGATTGTTGCCGCTCATCGCGGTTTGGGAAGTTCTGTACCTTGTATATATGTAGTCCAGCTCTCTTCTTTGCATTCTGGACGTAGCTCTGCGACATGCCGATCTTTTAGCCAAATCACGGCTTGAGACGTTGGATTTGCTTTAATCATCCGCTTCACCTTTCCCTTCGTCTTTTTGTTCTCCGGTCCCGGTTTTCTTCCAGCTCCTTTGCCGTGGTCCAACGTCAACCGCTCCTGGAACAGCTTCAACACTCTGGAGACGGTTGAATGGTGAATGTTCAACATTTTTCTCAAGTGACGGTGCGACAGGTCTGGAAATTCCAGGTGTTTGGAAAGAATTTGTTCTCTCGACTCGCGTTGGTTCACCTCCATTTTCGTGCAATCGAAAAACACGACTTCGAGCTTGACAGCATGTAAACAATACACATCAATGAGAAAGTGTGCAAAATTTGGTTGATTTTTACCCAATGGTAAAAAGTTATGGCCTGTTGAATGTGTCGCAATAATTTCGTGTTCGCCCTTTATGTTTTAGTGCACAAAGTTGATATGCGGGATGATAGTTGATAAATTGAAAAATTTATAGTTAAATATTCATCGTTTTATGGAGCATTGACAATTTATTTATGGAACATTTTTAATAAAGGGTGTCCACAGTTAAATTGCATCACTTTAAACTCGTCCTCAAAAACAAGTCTCTCAACCGATTGTCATGAAATATTCAGGGAATAAAATACAACGTATAATCTTGGCTTAGAAAATTTTACTGTATACCTTTACCAAATCCATAGCCCCGAACTTTCTTCTTAATACCACGCATAAGATTTTGTACAACGCTTGATCCGACATTTTTCTCCGCTTTCAACCATGACTTCAACATTTCCTGTTCTGTAGCGACAACTTTAGGATGCTTACGAAGTTCGTGCTTCATTATAGCCTAACATTTTTCTGGCCGCAACTCTGGAGAGTTTGGGGGATTAAGATCCTTCGGCACGAAATTGACACCATTCGTCTTGTACCACACCAGAACATCCTTGGAGTAGTGACAAGAGGTTAGGTCCGGCCAAAAAAATGTAGGAACGTTGCGCCTTTTGAAAAACGGAAGCAGTCGTTTTTTCAGACATTCATTCATAAATACTTGACCATTGACAGTTGAAGTTTTGAAGTTGTCATGAAAGGCTTTCTCCGTTTACCCTGCCAAATCATGCATTTCTTGGGGAACTTTAACACTTTCTCTTTCCTGAGAGACTCTGGAACATCGAAGTTGTCTTTCGCAGTCCATACTGGTTGCCGGGAATTTTTTTCAAAGTCCGCTTTTACGTGTGTTTCATTGTCCATGATGCAGTGTCAACATATGTGGGTACAGCTTACGCGCACGTGTTTTAGCTGTCCTATTATGTTTTTCATTGCGGTTTGCAGCTTTCTGAACTTTGAATGAATGAAGCCCGGATCGTGGCTTGGCTTTCTGCAGGAAACTTTTGGTCTAGTGCAGCTTTTTCGCGACATCCCGAACGGAACAGTTGGGATTGCGTTTAACGGCAGCAACTACTCGCTTGTGATCCTTCACACAGTACGGAACGCTTTTTCTACCACTCATCTTCTTCCAATAGACACTTAAACGTTCCCCGAAACGTTTTATGTCACCAGTCACTATAGACTGGTGAATTTTCAATATCTTTCCGATGGCTCGGTGCGAAAGAAGTGGGTTGTCGAGGTGCGTGTGCAACATGTTCTGGCTAACTTGCTATTCCGTCGACTCCATTTTCGAAACAACGACACATTTCACAATGAAATTCACGCAGTGTAAATAATACACGCTGAGGTCATTTCACCCAAAATTTCGCTGAAATCAACCCAATGTGACAGCTTATTGAAAGTGATGCAATTTTCCTATGGACCCCCTTTAATTTAAGATTGAGTTAAAATTGAGATGAGGTGACAGACGTCTACCAAATTTGGTAGATCGACAGGCAATCGGCGGAGTCCATAGCAAGATACTTAAAGGTGGAACGGAAGATTCGATGAGTTACCTCCCCCCACATTCTTACCAAATTCGCTTTTGAAGACATTCTTACTCAAATTTTTCACCAATTTCAGCACCAGAAGTGATGAAGTGAGCGCTCATTTCGCCGGTATCGCAAATCGATGAGGGATTTTTTTAACCAATTTTGACAGTTTCATCTTCCGAAAGTACTTTGGAATGCTTTAAACTTGGACTTGGTGACGAAATATTCATGTCTGGGTAGGAAGTCGGCTTTAATAAAGATTTCGTTGTGCATTACGATGCAAAGCGTATAGGTGAGTAACTACCTGTAAAGCTGTCAGGCACCGGTTTTAGCATCAACATCGTGCTTCTCATTCCTGTTCAGGCATGTTGACCTCCGGTTAATAAAACTGGCGCATTTTGACAGTTTTGACCACTCATGTACAGTTTTGGATTAAGCAAAATCGGTCCAGAACAACGGTTTTCGATCATACTGTAAAAAACCCGAATTAATTCACCGATGGTGAGACTGAACCCTTCTTACACTTCATTAGAATAACGAACTATACACACACGCACACACACACGCGCGCGCACATACGCACACACACATACACATACACACATACATACACAGACATGTGCTCAGTTTGTCGAGCTGAGTGGAATGATATATGACACTCCGCCCTCTGGGCCTCGGATAAAAAGTCGAGTTTTCAAGTTTTCAATACCTTTCTTTTGGTGTAAGTAGGGTAAAAAACGGGATAAGTTGTTTTTGGAGGCACTCAGTTTTGCAAAACGCACCGTTTATGGTGCCTTTGGCCACGTAATAGGGTCACTCCATTTGCCACAAGTGTATATGGCTGGACAAATCAGGAATAGGAATCAAATTTCGTCAGATTCGTCCGTTTGATTCGGCCATCCACAGCAAACGTGTTCTTGTTTCTGTCTCGGCAAGAGAATGAAATCTGCGTTGATGTAGATGTCAGAAATGATGTAGCACCGGAATATTGTTGGCAGCTTCGTGTTCAGTTTTCAGGCACGCGTTCTGCTGGTGTTTGTCCATATTTGGGAAGTTCAGCACCTTGTACGTCGTCCATCCGGATCATTTCTTGGCCCTCTGGACGAAACTTTGCAAAACGTCAAGTTTTTATTTTCCAGTTTTTTAAGTTATTTTTGCCTCGATTCTTGATATGAGCAATCAGCGCTCTGTTTCGTCCAACTTGCGGTCTACTGTCATCCGTTTCTGGAACCTTTGGAGAACTCTTGAGAAGGTCGAATGATGCAAATTAATTAGTTTTCTCAAGGCACGATTCGACAATCCTGGATCCTGATTTTATTCCATCCAGACCGGAATCTCACTGAAAATCACATAACTGAAGGGATATTTACAATACACTGTAAGGAGAAACTGGGCAAAATTTGTCTAATTGCTTCATATTTTCATATGAAAAAAGTGGCAGAAAAAAGTTTTTAAGTGTCGTAATAATTATCGACTCACCCTTTATGTTTAGACGTTTTGAGCTTCTGTTCCATTCCTTTGCCATTCAGTGCTACATGAAAATTCTTCCCGCGAAATTCAAAATGACAACAACTTCCCCCAAACCTTTCCGTTGATTATTTTCTCACTCTGGAGTAGGTATAAATATTTCCACGGCGAGTTGAGTTGTTTATTCCATCTTCGGAACAGAATAATAATAACAATATTGTATGTTCTCCTTGTTGATCTGACCTCTACCGACCGTTGAGGGAGGGATGAGCGATGTCTATCCGTCAGAGTGAAACATGAACCTAATGGTTTACAATTGCATATCTCATCAGTACGCGCCGGCCGACCAAGCTATGCTAAACGGTTATTCGACGTGTCAGGAAAGAAGAATGTACTCTGCTCATAAAAAAGTTGATCTTAATTAGAGAACGTTGTGAAAAAAATACTGAAGAGGTGCGGCTGCACGTTTCCTTTATTCTAGATGGATGAACGGCAAGGACGTGAGCCGAATCGCACAGCGGGAAATGAGCTGTGTTGTGGATAGCATACTTGACAGGTTGTCCAAATCGAAATTCCCCACCGACCGGGGATAGATTTTACGCATTGGGTTTTTGGAAATATAATTTTCAGCTCCACTGAATGATTCAATCCACTGACTGCCGTCGCTGAAGAACCCTACTGTGTATGTGTAATATTTGGAAGTGTTCGGAACGCATTTCAAGAGGAAAATATTTTCCAAACAGGAAAACAAGCGAGTGCAAGTGCTAGGTGAATGCGTACGAGCTGATCGATGAGTTGTGGGCGGTCGGCTCGTGTCTTGCATTTGAAACCGATGGGCCTTTCTTCCTGTAATTAGTGTTGCTGCACGATTGTAAAGTGTGAAGAGACGAATGCCGATTTTGAATTAGGTTAGGTGTGTAGTAAAATTGTGTGTAGTGTACTACTAGGTGGTGAAATATACAGTGTTATTTGTTGAATAATTTAGGCTAGTGCGTATGCGGAGAAGCTGATAGTCTTTAGTGCGTGGCGTTGTTTTGGTGAGTATATATATCTGTTAGATTTAAAATTGCGCATTATTTTTAGATGCTCTGGTTTAGAGAATAACTTTAAAAACTCCATAATTTTATGATATTCTGTTTGATTAAGCCTGACCACGTTAAATTTCGGAAACCAAAATAATAGCAGAAAAAAAAATTACACATAATTCAACAAAACCGATTATGGACTTCTGGACTTTTTTTTTCGAAGGTGATAAAAAAAAGCTAAGACATAATTGCTCTTGATAAATTTCCCATGGAAGATAATTATTTAAGCTTACTTGCAAAATAATCTACGCCCTTGCGACCGGCCTACCGACCGTTAACCGGAACATTCGCCATGGTGGACGAAAGGATGCGTGTAGGCATGTTTGTGAGTTCTTTCTTCGGTTTTATTTATCAATTTCTCCCCAGTTTTCGCGACAAAATTGTTGGAGTAGATTACGCTTCAGGCTGGCCCAGAAATTCTCGACGCAGCTGGGGGACGTTGGACGGGTTCACCGACTTGGGTACCCCATCGATATTCAGCCACTCTATCTCCTCCAACGACCGCTTCGAGTAGTGGGTCGACGCCTGATCCGGCCAGAACACCGCGTCTTCACCCTTATGGTATTTCTTGATGAACGACGCAATTTCCGGCAGGCATTTCGTACTATAAATTTCCCCGTTCACGGCCAGCCCGGAGCGAAAGAAGAGCGGCTTTAACATCCCCTTTTCGCTGATTTTCAGCAACAGTAGCACCTTCTTGGAGAACTTGGTCTGTGAAATGAACTTCACCTCGGAGCTCGCTTACTTCGTGGGGGAAGTAAAATACGAATTGCCCTACCAGTCGTTGCCATCCTGGGTGAGATTTTCCCCCGGTCTTCCTCTTCAGCATCCTTTGGAGCTTCTTGTCGCTATCCGACGTCCACAAAGTGCCGCACGATGTCCGTTTTCGACGCGGTGAGGTGCCGTTCTTTGAACGCGCACACTTCTGAACGAAGTTGTCTCACTGTTTTTGCCAGTACTGTTAGAGTTCAACTGACATGTCAAATTTTGTCTGCTGACTCATGGGTTACTATGATTGATACTGCATGGACAGTTTCGTCAGTGCGGGTCAAGGTAAACACATTAAAAATCGGATTTTTTTGTCCATTTTTTAAAAGCAAATGTTATTTCACAATAATAGAGTTATATCTTCGTAAGCAACAGGTGATTAAGATGTAATTCCTGCTTGTTGTTAAATTCTCGTACTTTCTGTGGTGCACCCGCCATCAGGTTTCGTAACATTTGCTTTCTTCTTAGTTTCGAAGAGTTTCCACTTAATCAGAGCCCAGTACTTTTCTATTGGGTGAATTTCTGGACAGTATGGTGGATTGGCTGTTTTTGGCACGTATTTGACCAAATCAGGCCAAAACAGAGCTGAAGAGTCGTGGCTTCTGATAAACGGTAGTAACCGCTTGTACAGACATTCTTTCTCGTACACATCTTTATTGATATTGCCGGTAGAGACAAAACTTTTAGATTTTCGCCCATAACTACAAATGGCCTGCCGAATCATATACTTCTTCGGGAATTTGTACACCTTCTTTGTCAGGAAATTCCTTTGCATTGCAACGGCGTTCCTTTGCATTGCGGTATAAAAAGTTAAACTCGGAAGCTGTTTAAATTCTTCGAGTACATATGTTTCTTCCTGCATTATGAGGCCTACTTCCTAAGCCTACGCCTTCAGTCCTTGCCTCTACTTCACTTTCTGTACGTATGATTTTGACTTGCCAACTTTGCGAGCCAGATTTCGCACAGAAAGATTTTGCTTAATAATGGCTAGCACCTTCTTGTTCCACCTCCAACCTTCCGATCCACAGTCAAGCGCTGGTCAAATGATTTGCAAATACAAAACACGGCACCTTTTGGTAGTTTTAGTTTCTTGGTAAGATTGCGTACTGCTAAATTCAGATTTTGCTGCCGTTCGTACAAAACGCGTTTGCGCACTTCCACTTAATTCGACGCCATTTTACTGAATGTTACTAGAATACAAACATGTTATAACGCGAAATAAAGTAGAGAGTTTCAGCTGTCATATAAGTGAAACGTTTCAGCGATCCGTGAAATAATTCATTAATCTACGCTGAAAGAAAATTGTCCGAAATTTAATGTGGACAGGCTTTATGCTAACTTAACGCAATTGCCAGGCCAAAAGTACTACACAACAAGTTCGAAGCCTGATGTTGGTTTGTCATGCAAGTTTGAAGTAGACGATCGGAAGAAAACGCACCGAAGTACCTATTCTGGCAGGCAGCATGTACTTGTGGCATAGCTTGATCGGTGCAAGAGACTTGGTGAAACCATCTGCTGCTTGATCGTTGGTGTTCACATACTGTAGATCGATCATGTCCTGCTGTAGTGCGTCATGAACGAAGTGGTACCGTATATCCGCATGTTTCGTCCTAGGATTATACGAACCATTTCTGGCGATACTGATGGCAGATTGATTATCGCTCAATATGATTATCTTCTGCTCTTCGAAAATAGGTTTTTGCAAATTCCTTAGTCACAAAGCTTCTTGGATGGTCATATATTCAGCTTCGCAAAACGATAGCGCCACCATCGGTTGCCTTTTCACGCTCCATGAAATAGCTCCTCGTTGCAGAACAAAGACATATCCGGCTGTTGATTTTCTTGTATCGGGGTCTCCTCCTCAATCTGCATCGGTATAGCCGACCACTTGTGAATTACCGTCTTTCTTGTACACCAGCCGGTTACCAGCAGTCACTTTGAAGTACCGTAAGATTTGTTTGACCGCATTCCAGTGCCTTCGTCCCGGATTGCTGCAATACGGGCTGGCAGCGTTTACTGCGAAGGAAATATCTGGTCGAGCTGCCTGGGCTAAATAAAGTAAGCTTCCAACCGGTTCTATGTAGGGAACCTTGATCATTTCCTCCTGTTCCTTTGTCGACGTCGGACACATTGACTTGTCCAATCGATTGCTTGGCTCAAATGGTGTAGATACAGGATGGCAATTCTTCATCTGGTACATCTCCAACAGCTCCTCGACATATTTCTCCTGGTCCAACGTTGGTTCTCCACATTCCATGTTACGCGAGATTCGAAGGCCAAGACAGAACTTTACTTCCCCGATTTTCTTCATGTGGAAGCAGCTGCGTAAATATTTTTTTCAATTTCTTCTTCATCTTCCGACAGTTGGTGAATATGAGGAAGTCGTCAATATAAATTGTAACGAACAACATCTTTCCTACGAATAGCTTGAAACACAGGCACGTATCTGTTTTTGACTGCTTCAGACCAAATTCTCGTGGGGCCGCCTTCGGCTGTTTGTTTCAGACCCTGCTGGACTGCTTCAGGTCGTACAGCGCCTTGTGTAGTCTGCCAACCTTGACTTGGTCACTTGTGAATCCTTTCTGGCAGCTACATAAAAATCGTTCATCGCCAAGCTCGCTCTGGAGGAACGCCGTGGCCGCATCCATTTGATTGATCTGCAAATGACTGCAAGTGCCATCAAAATCGAATCGTCGAATATCACACAACCGGGGAGTAAACTTCATCAACATCGATGCCCGGCCGTTGCGAGCACCCCTTCACAACGTGACGGGCCAGAACTATAAGAAATGTATTCTGAATACTTGCCTGGGGTATAGCGCTCCTGACCGCTGCACCAGAACTCTTGTTCTTCAGCAATTGGCCTATCTAGTTGCGGTGGGAGCGCAGTATTGGCATCATCGAAGTCCGCACTCTCAACACTGATGTCTTGATCTGGTTCCTCTGGCTCCATTGCTTCTGCTTCAACATCATGATTCGCTTCTCCTTGTCTAGGCAAACGCAACTCGATCTCTAGAAACTCGACCGGTTCGCTCGGTATGGCTTCCAGTCCAACGCTTCACTCTTTGTCGATGATGATTATGTCACGGCTGATCATACAATCTGAATCCCTTGGTGTCTTCAGCATAACCAAGGAATATGTACCTTTTCGATTTTGGATCCAGCTATTTACGTCGTTGCTTAGGTACGTGCACCATTGCTGCTGAACCAAATATTTTCAGATGTCCAACGAATGGCTTCCTGCCCGTCCACGCTTCTTCAGGTATCGTCCCGTCTAACGCGCTTGTTGGACTACGGTTGATGACGTAGACAACGGTATTCACCGCCTTGGCCCAAATTTTTTTCATAAGCTTGACATCGTTCAGCATACTTCTTACCCTTTCCATTATCGTTCGATTCATGCGTTCGGCAGTTCTGTTTAGTTCCGGACTATACGGACACGTTTTTTGATGTCGCACTCCATCCCGCCGGAAGCTCGCTTTCATGGTTCCATTCACGTATTCTTGTCCATTATCGCTCCGCAGTATCTTAAACTTTTTGTCGGTCTGTCGCTCAGTCATACTTTTGTACTCTTCGTAAGCTTCTTTCACTCGATCCTTGGACTCCAACATGTAGATGAAAACCTTCCTTGAAGTGTCATCCATAAAGGTGGTAGAATATCCGCTCCCACCGATCGATGCCACTTCGAACGGTCCACACAAATCCGAGTGCACGAGCTCCAGTAACTCCATCGATCTTGTATTGCTTTTTGGAAACAAATCTCTTCAACTGGAAACCGTTCGTCATCTGCATCAGTTTCTTCATACTCTGCATACTGATATGGCCAAATCGCATGTGTCACTTTTCAGTCTGTTGCACACGAACGCCTTCTCCTGCTTCTGGGTTAGTTTGTACAGTCCTCCTTCTGCGACTCCGCTGACAAGTATTACTCCGGTCTTCATTAGCACCTTGCAGTCCGTTGCGGTAAACTTCATGTTGAACCCCTTCGGACAAGTATTGCTGACGGATAGTAAATTCGCTGCTAGATCAGGAGCTTCCAGAACTTTTTGAACTTCGACAGACCCCTCGATGCACTCCAGATTCACAGAATCTCTGGAATTCACCGTCATGTTGCTTTTATTCACTGTCCCAATATGATACGATCCTTCCTGCTTCGATGTGAATGCCGCTCCGCTTTCGGCCATATGTGTAGTGGCACCAGTATCGAAGTACCATTCCTCGTTGTCAACGTTGTCGCCCATTGCGAATACCGCACTCATTGCTCGGTCTTTTTTTTCTTCAATCCGTTTTGCTGCTTTTCTGGACAGTTGGCTGCATAATGGCCCTGCTTCTTACAGTTATAGCAGGAGCCATCGCCCTTCTTATGGCCACCATTCTTCCGGTTGCGTTGAAGTTGATCACTGTAGAACGCACCTTCTTCGCTGTTACTCTTCGATCGGTCCTTGACCTTCACGTCCTGTAGGATCTATGATTTAACAGCATCAGCATGGAGCGCCTGTTTAAACGCCTCCAATCCCATCACCATGGGAGCGTAGAATTTCGGTAGTCCCATCAGGAGAATCAACTGACCGCAAAATTGATTTCAGCTAACTTGCTCGTCGACTTTACCGCATCAACATAGGCTTCCGTAGAGTCGAAATTGTTCAGCCGAAACGACGTCAGTTGCTGCAACAATCGAATCCTCCAAAAAATTTCATCGTCTTGGAACGCGACCTTCAGTTTGTCCCAAGGGTTCTTGGCATTTTTGGCGTCCATAACCAAGCTGTAATTAATTTTCTCGAGGCTGAGACATATTGTTGACAACGCCCGCTGATCATGGACTTCTCGATCCACAACAGTTATAAATCTATTGCGTTACAATAGTTATCGATTTACCCGCACGGCAGTTATTTCTAGTAAATAGTGAGCCTTATGCTAGAAAACTATGTAATAGTTCATAGGAAACCCAAAACGATGTAGTGATAGCTCATTGTTGACTTGCAATCAATAGTTTTACGCTATGATGTAGAGCCGGGCCCGTTGTCGTTTGTACAGTCTAGAGATAGTTTCTATGTTATGGTAGTAGGCTATGAACTACTCCATCCGGATGGAATAAGTCATAATTCGTTAGTCGAAGTTTTTTGACAGTTCGTTTGAATTTTTTGCTAGTTTGTGTTTTCGCAGTATGTTTAAAACAAAAGTGGACCAGAAAAAGAAATTTCACTTGATTGAGCTGTTGGACGAACATCCGGTGATGTGGGAACCAACTAATCCCGATCACCTGTGAAAGTGTATACATCATAGTTAGTATATTATTTTGCTTTGCAATTCCTCATTCGAAGAAAGTCTAGACCGGAGGATTTCGATGCTTAGCTAAGTACTTAGTATTTTCAAGGTGATAACGTTGAGAGGCAGATTACGATTCTACCAGTTCCGATGTTCAACCTTTGATTTTGATGCCGAACCAAAGTCAGCAGTTTGAAAAACCGAGTGACCGAACCGAACCAAAGTCAGCAGTGCGCAATTTGAAGCGTAAAATGTCATCGCTTGATGAGCTGGCGCTTCTCTCAATCTGCGTCGAAATCGTGTCCGAACCCACGGAACTTAAAAAACCAAAAAATCGGGATACTGTTCTGGGTAAATCGACCAACTCGTTGCTGGAGATGTTATAAAGGGTGTCCACGATGAAATTGCCACACACAAAATTGATTCGCAAAATTCGAGTTTTCATCCGATTGACATCAAATTTTCAGGGATTGAGAAATAACTATTAAACTTCATTTTACCATTTTACTCGTATTTTATTTACAGTCCATACGCAAATGCCCGCACCTTGGCCTTAACCCCGGCCATAAGATTCTGCACAACCTGTGAATCAACCGTTTTTTGCATGTAAACCCATACTTTCTTCAGTTCCTCGACTATCTTCACTACCTTAGGTCGTTTAAGAAGGTGCTGCTTCATAATCGCCCAGTACTTCTCGATGGGGCGGAGCTCCGGAGTGTTGGGAGGGTTGAACATTTTCGGCACGAAATTGACCTTATTGTCCGCGGGACTGGGTCACGAAAGGTGCACTCCGCTTCCCGCACGTGCAGATGGCTTGCCAAACCAGGAATTTCTTCGCAAATTTGGACATCTTCTGAGTGCGGACATGCTCCGGAACGCTAGAACTTATCCTTGGCCGTGAAAAACAGGTTGCCGGGGATCTGTTTGAAGTCGGCCTTCACATATGTTTCGTCGTCCATGATGCAGCATTCAACTTTCGTCAGCATGTTGAGGTACCACTTCCCTGGCACGGGTTTTGCGGACTTGTTCTGCTTCTCGTCGCGATTAGGGGCCTTTTGTACCTTTGAACGTTCGAAGCCCAGCCTTAGTTTTGGCCTTCTGGACAAAACTTCGGCTAGGTGCAGCTTCTTAGCCACATCCCGAACGGAGGCGTTCGGATTTCGAATGAAGGCCCCAACTACACTGGTTGTGATTTTTGGTGTTGTACGGAATACTTTTTCCTTCACTTCTGGGCTTCCGATCGGTGGTCAACCGTTCCTCGAACCGCTTAATCACTCGCGACACCGTGGAATTCGCGATTCCCAACGTTTAAGCGATGGAACGATGCGAGAGATCCTTGTTCTCGTGATGAATGCGAATGATTTTATCACGCACGAGCTGTTCTTTCGACTCCATTTCCGCGAGTTTTGATCACAGGACTTTAAAACTTGCAGGATGTAAATAATGCACTATGAACTAAATCCACCCAAATTTTCATTAAATTCTACCCAACGGTTAAAATGTTAGAGCAATTTCATAGTGTGGCAATTTCATCGTGGACACCCTTTAGGCTGAAAACTGCATTGCATAACAAATTTTCGATGGTTTTAAGGAACATGAATAACAAATTTGAGCAGGCCAATGAAGAGAAATTATTTTTCAGAATATCTAAAGAGCAGCTGATTGTCCTCGCGTTAGATGAGCCACACAACTTGCCCATCATTGGAACCAAAACAGGCCTCTCAAAAGCCAAAGCTCCTGCATCAGATTTCCTAACAGCAATCGGCAAATATCCCACCATCAATGATCATTCCCTTTGACATACGTACATTTGTATTCGGCATGTACCATAGCGAAAAGAATGATGATGTACTGTCTTTTATAATTTAAATAATCACTGGCCCTACAAAGTTTTTTTTTATACTAACGCGCTTTCCATCTAACGCTCGGCTAACACAATTTTTAAATAATTTACGAATTTGAAATAAACCTGTCATTACAATTTCGTTTAACCTTTGCTGATATAATGAAACAATCGATTTTCCTGAACTTATCTGAAGAATTTGCCTAAATTTCTCAGAAGAATTTCCCTGACCCCTGAGCTTCCTTGAACTTATCTGACGAACTTCGTTGAACTTCTATAAAAAACTTTCCTGAATTTCTGTGAAAAACTGTGTAGAGCTTTCCTGTAGTTCCTCCGAAGAACTCTGAAGAAACACCTCGGAAGAACTTCTCTGAAATCACCTTCCTGAAATTCTCTGCAGAAATTTGCCAAACTTCTCGCCCCAAAGTTTACTGAAGAACATCCCCGAAGTTTTTTGAAGAACTTCTCTGAACTTCTATAAACAACTTTCCTGAATTTCTGTGAAGATCTTTCTTGAAGTTCCTCTGAAGAACTTCTCTGAACTTCTATAGAGAACTTTCCTGAATTTCAGTGAAGCCCTTGCCTGAAGTTCCTCTGAAGAACTCTAAAGAAACTCATCGGAAGAACTTCCCTGAAATTTCCTTTCTGAAATTCTCTGAAATTTCCTAAACTTCTCTCCACGAACCCAAGCAACACATCTCAGTCTTAATTAGTTGCAGCAACTTGATTTTGACTTAATTGAGTTGCATTGCAGTTACCTTAACAAATTTGCAACAAGTGTGCTAGTAGGGAAGTTTACGGAAGAACATTCCCGAAGTTTGCTGAAGAACTTCCCAAGACTTCTTTAAAAATCTACCCTGAATTTCTGTGAAAAACTTCCCAGAAGTTCCTCTGAAGAACGTCTCTGAAATTCTCTGAAGGAAGTTCCCAAACTTCTCTGAAGAATTATATGAAGTTCTCTGAAGAACTTCCCTGAAGTCTTGTGAAGAAATTTCTCGAACTTCTCTGAAAAACTTCCCTGAACTTCTCTAATGGACCTCCTCGAATTTCTCTAAAGAACTTATATTAACTTGTCTGAAGAGCTTCATTGATCTGCGCTGAAGAATTTCGCTGAACTAGTAATCCGGATCTTCATAACCCAACTCCTTCAGCAGATTAGCTTCAATTACCCTGCCTTCAAGACGAGCAATCCACGATTTTATCCCGAATTTGCGAGTTTTCCATTTTATCCGCCTTTTCAATATGATGTACGCAGCAACTGAAGCAATTTTTCTTTGTCTGTCCATAGCTTCCGAATGTGCCCATGATTACTTCCCAAATTTATTTGTTAAAAGCTCGCAAATAAATATATGCGACAAAGAATATCAATCGTGTGTACACCGAAATGTGTTAAGTGATAGCGCTGCGGCAAAGATTTCTAAAGATTGGACTCGGAAAAAATGCGACACTTTGTTTTGGGTGTAACTTTTTATCGCTTGGGTAAAATTTTATCGCGATCTGTAAAGATGCATTCGAAACAAGAAGAGCTACGCCAGTAAATCTTGAGCGCGGTGATTGATAATCCTGGTCAGATGGATCGGCAAAAGGCTTGGAATCCACCATTTCACGATGTCCCGCGTTGTGAAGATGTTCCAGGAGACGAAGACCATCGAGAGGCGCGCTGGAAGTGGCCGAAAACCGAAAACGGAATACCCAGAGAAGGCGCGGAAGATAAGGCAGTACTTTAAGAGTAACCCGAACCTTTCCACCCGAGACGGGGTCAAAAAGGTCAATTCGTCCAAGTGGTTCGTCCAACAGAACATGAAGTGGGCTGGGCTATAAAGTTTTAAAGATCAGGAAGGCGCCAAACCGGACTGGCAAGCAAAACACGGTGGCTAAATTGCGTGCGCGGAAGCTGTACCGTGAGTCGCTGGTCAATCCAGGCTGTCTCGTCATGGACGACGAGACATATATCAAGGCGGACACCAAACAAATCTCCGGCCTCAAGTTTTTTGTTCAAGTTCCGGAAGTGAAAGATGGACAATTTCGCGAAGAAGTACCTGTTGTGGCACACGATCTGCAAGTGCGGACGGTACAGCAAGCCGTTCGTTACAACCAGCACCATAAACGGGCAAGTTTATCGAGAGGAATGTTTGCAGAAGCGCTTGCTGCCCTTCCTCCGCTCCAACCGTGGTCCCACGCTGTTCTGGCCGGATCTCGCTTCGTGCCATTACGCCAAGCCTGTAATGGATTGGTACGAAGTGAAGGGCGTTAATGTGGTCCCGAAGGAGGCGAACCTGCCAAATACACCAGAACTTCGTCCGATCGAAAAGCTTTGGGCGATAATGAAGAAGAAGTTGAAGAAAAGCAGAAAAACATTCAAAACCGATGAAGCTTTGAAGAAAAACTGGGAGAAATAGTGTAAGGAAGATGGACAAAGCCTCGCCCAAGATCTCATGAGCAGTGTTATGAGAAATGTACGAGCTTTCAGCTTGGGGGACGAAATTCAATAAATAAATTATGCCAAAACATAGTTATTTAATCCCTGAAAATTTGAGAAGTATCCGATTTAAAATGAATTTTTGGTGATCATTTTTGTGTGTCTCATTTTTTCCGAGTCCAGTCTTTATAACGGCTATATCATAGTGAACTATAGTATAGATTTCAAGCACCGTGTGGCGGCACCTTAAACGCCTGAGTTCAGCGAGAATCAACAATCGAAACAAATTCTACAGCCACATGACATGCTTTGTGAATGCTGCTGTTATTCGAGGCATAATGAACATGAAAATGCCATCGCTCGAGTTTAAAAAAAAAAAACAAGAGCAAATGAGTCATATTTTACCAAAGGCAAGCACAGAAGCACAGGTTTACATACGCATGGATTCTTTCCGTTGAACTGGAGCAGAAATAAAATCCCCCTCTTAAAGGGCGATACGGTCAAAATTTGGTCAATATCAACTTGACGTATTTCTTTCAATTTTGCATTTAAAAACCTGAACACCCCTCATTTTGAAGGTTGTGTGTGTGTGTAGAATGTTGCTCCTATTCTGATTTTGGAATTCACTCTTCAGTTGTCAAAATGCCGTCCAAGCAAGAAGAGCAGCGTATCAAAAATTTTGCTCGCGCATCGCGAAAATCTGAGCTACTCGCACGCAAAGTTGGCAAAATCGCTAAAAGTTGCCAAATCAACCGTTACAAATGTAATTAAAGTGTTTGGGGAACGTTTGTCGACAGCCAGGAAGTCTGGATCGGGGGAAATCGAAAACCGGAAGCCGCTGAGACGACAAAGAGAGTTGCCGGTAGTTTCAAGCGAAACCCTAACCTATCTCTCCGAGATGCCGCAAATAAGCTGGGTGTATCGTCTACAACCGTGCATCGAGCCAAAAACGAGCCGGACTATCGACTTACAAGAAGGTAGTGACTCCAAATCGCGATGATAAACAAAATACGACGGCCAAAGCGCGATCCCGGAGGCTGTACACGACGATGCTGACGAAGTTTGACTGCGTGGTAATGGACGACGAAACCTACGTCAAAGCCGACTACAAGCAGCTTCCGGGACAGGAGTTTTATACGGCAAAAGGAAGGGGAAAGGTAGCAGATATTTTCAAGCACACGAAACTGTCAAAGTTCGCAAAGAAATATCTGGTTTGGCAAGCCATCTGTACCTGTGGCTTGAAAAGCAGCATTTTCATAGCTTCCGGGACCGTCAACCAAGAAATTTACGTGAAAGAGTGTTTGAATAAACGTCTGCTGCCTTTCCTGAAGAAACACGGTTGTTCCGTACTGTTTTGGCCGGATTTGGCATCTTGCCATTACGGTAAAAGGCCATGGAGTGGTACGCCGCCAACAACGTGCAGGTGGTTCCCGCGACAAGAACCTCCCAACACGCCAGAGCTCCGCCCAATTGAGAAATACTGGGCTATTGTCAAGCGGAACCTAAAGAAGACCAAAAACTGCTAAGGACGAGCAGCAGTTCAAGGCAAACTGGCTTTCTGCGGCGAAGAAGGTGGACAAGGTGGCTGTACAAAATCTGATGGCAGGGGTCAGCTGCAAGGCCCGGCAATTCGGATTTGGAAAAGCGGAAGCCTCAACTGAATATTTTTCCTGAATTTTTATACTAATTGAACTTGAAAAAGAAATTTAATTTGATTTTTTAAATAAACGATTTCACGGATTTACACGCGTTTTCCCTTGACCAAATTTTGACCGTATCACCCTTTAATTGCCTCGACGAAACCAGCCCGTTTTAATTGGATGTATGTAGTCCTATACTTGTTGAAATTTTGCTTCCACCGCCGGATGTTAATGCACAAAGCGAGCTTTTCTTCCTAGACACAAAACCTACCTCTGATGGATAACCTACCACAGGTGCATTGTACAGTTTTGTTGAAAAATCTGTAGGGTAACTATTCCCATATTGATCCTATGTTGAATCTAGGGATATGTCTGAAAACGGTTAAGACAATCACTGTAAACCATCCCACTCGCGAGGGAACCATTTGATTTCGAGTAGAATTTGCGTAGTAGAATTGCGAATGATCGGATCAATATTGGAACATCTTCCCTACTAGGATGCATGTGAAGGCGATTTTAAAGCTTTCTCGTGCCGAAGCCATCGCGGGACGAGATTTATTTTCCACTTTGCATGTTTTACCATCATCGTCAAAGTTGATCGTCGAGGCCTGCGAAGGGAGCAAAAGTCTGGGAGACCCGAATCTAAGTAATATAATTAAACGATACTGCCGGTACTGTGCGATGTCACGAACTATGCCTGACAAACTAAATCGGATTAATCTAGTGAGGATCACTGCGAAAAAAAATAACGTTGTTTTAACCTTATTTCCGCCAGGAATGCAATGCATCCATTATTGTTTACGGTGTCTACACCGTAGATTCGTGACCACATCCAGTCATCACAACGCATAAACGAACTCAACGGGAGTTTCGCCGCAAAGTAGCATTTGAATGGGTCTGGATTCCAATGGGTGGTTTGCTCCAATTTCCTACCATTTCAGAATGGTGAGTGAAGTAGCTACGGTCCCTTCTTCACCACCCTTCCGACCAATCCTCGTGGTTACACTGTTTACCCTCTGAACGACCTCTGAACCGGGACCGCTCCAGAGACGGAGAAGACCAAAGCATCGTAAGATAGAGTGAAATTCATTCGGTTTAACTACTCCTGCTGCTGCTGCCGCCGCCGAGGGCGAAGGAGTGGGAGGAAATGGCACACACGTTGAGCAAGCTGCTGAGTCGTAAGAAAAATAATGCTATTAGCTGGAATTGGCGTTTGGTAGAATTTCAGTCGGGAATCAAGGCGAACGGCTAGATACATTTTGCTACTAAATGGCGCATCGTAGTTTGGCAAAAATGGAAAATGGGATGATTTGATGGTAGTTTTTTAAGAAGATTAACGAGATTGTTTCATATTTAAAAGAATGCGAAAACGTACCGAGTAATATATTAGCGATAATCTTCTTATTGAAAACTCTTGAAACGGTTCAGGTGTTCAAAATGTCAAGTTAACGATAATGCAATTCCTTTATCAAACCACAAAAATAAATTGGCCGCATATCTGAGATGATTATCGCGTGAATCACTCATAGTACAATAATGATGAGCATGGAATGGAACTTCAGAGCATGGTTTTAGATTATCAAAAGATGTTGTTCTGTTAAAATAGTTGGCAGTAGAAAACTGAAGCTATACTATCGATCAACGTAGCCAAGGTCTCCTGAACTCATCTTAGCAAGCATTGCCAACAAAATTTTAAGGAATGGTTGCTAACTAGATCCAACATACCTTTACATCGACGCAGAAACACGTCTGTTCGTCAAAAAATGCGTATTTTAAATTATAAACTGTTCCGAAAAATATATATATACACTTTCTTTCACAAATCAAAAGAAACCATAATGGGATTTTTTATTATTTTCTTTCTTTCCACCTTCACTTCAATTTGCTTGATTTTTCGTAGGGTAGGGAGTAGGGAGGTTCTCTAACTTTTCCCTTAACACTACTCATAAGCTCCTGCACAGTGTTTTCTCCTACCATTTTCACCACTTTTGGCAAATTTTTCCTAAACTTTTCAACACTATCCTCTGGTTTCATGTGTTTCCTCAGCTTTTCTTTCTTAAAGCCCTTAAAGTTTCGACAGGTCGAATCTCTGGTCAGTTTGGTGGATTCATCTGCTTTGGTACAAATATGTCATTTTGCATTTGTACCACTCTAGTGCATATTTAGAGTAATGGCAGGAAGCAAAATCATTGTGTCTGTCGTAATGAATGGACGAGATATTTTTCCACATCCGCATATGGTCTGACATACCATTACCTTCCTTCCGAATTTTTCGGTGTAAATGGCTTTCACTGATCCAGGAACATCCATTCCCTTCGGCGAGGTTTAAAATTGTGGTTTTGTAATCGAGTTTTATGTAGGTTTCATCGATGATAACACAGCCCGATTTTTCGGTCAGCAGTTTGTCGTTCAGCTTTCGAGTCCTCGGTTTTACAGATTCAACCTGTTTGGCGCTTCGTTTTGGTTGCTTCCGCTTCCGACGAGTCTGTAGGCCCATTTTCTCTTTGGCACGTATAACATTAGTCGCCAAAGTACTTAGCTTTTTCGCCACATCTCGGACTGATGCAGAAGGATGACGCTTGACATACAGTGTGTCTCACAATAGGTGTCATCTTTAGTCTTGGTTTATTTCAGCTGGGTAATTATAACATCAGAATTGATTTTACCCATTTTGAGTGCGGTATTTTGACAGCTTATTGCTGAAGATAAATAAGCGATTCCGTTTGTTTATATTTATCAGCTAAAGGGTGTCCACAGTTATCACTTTAAACTCGTCTTCAAAAACAAGTCTCTCAACCGATTGTCATGAAATATTCAGGGAATAAAATACAATGTATAATCTTGGTTTTTGTATTTCTTTACCAAATTCAAAAGCCCAAACTTCCTTCTTCATACCACGCATAAGATTTCGTACAACGCTTGAACCGACATTTTTTCCGCTTTCAACCATGACTTTAAAATTTCCTGTTCGGTAGTACCAACTTTTGGATGCTTACGAAATTCGTGCTTCATTGTAGCCCAATATTTTTCAATTGGCCGCAACTCTGGAGAGTTTGGAGGATTAAGATCCTTCGGCACGAAATTGACCCATTCGTCTTGTACCACTCCAGAACATTCTTGAAGTAATGACAAGAGGCAAGGTTTCGGCCAAAAAATTGTAGGAACGTTGTGTGTTTTGAGAAACGGAAGCAGTCGTTTGTTCAGGCATTCATTAATGTATACTTGACCATTTCCAGTTGACGTTGTCAAGAAAGGCTTGCTCCGTTTACCACACGAACAAATCCTTTGCCAGTTCATGAATTTCTTGAGGAACTTTGACAATTGCTGGAACTTTGACAATTGCTTGAGAGACTCTGAAACATCGAACTTGTCTTTCGCAGTCCGATACTGGTTGCCGGGAATTCATTTAAAGTCCGCTTTTACGTGTGTTTCATCGTTCATGATGCAGTAGTGTGGTTTCGTCAACATTTGTGTGTACAGCGTACGCACACGTGTTTAAGCTGTCCTATTCTGGTTTTCATTGCGGTTTGGAGCTTTCTGAACTTTGAATGAACGGAGCCCGGTTCGTTTCTTGGCCTTTTGCACGAAACTTCTGGTCAAGTGCATCTTTTTCGCGACATCCCGAACGGAACAGTTGGATTTGAGTTAAAAGGCACCAACCACTCGCTTGTGATCCTTCACACAGTACAGAACACTTTTTCTACCACTCACCTTGTTCCGATCGACAGCTAAACGTTCTTCAAAACGTTCGATGACACGAGACACTGTAGATTGGTGAATTTTCAACATCTTTCCGATGACTCGGTGCGAAAAAAGTGGGTTGTCGAGGTGCGTGTGCAAAATGTTCTCGCGCACTTGCTGTTCTTTCGACTACATTTTCGAAACAACGACACATTTCACAATGAATCTCACGCAGTGTGAACAATATGTACATGCTGAGGTCATTTCACGCAAAATTTTTAATGAAATCAACCCAAAGGGCGAAATGTTACAGCTTATTGAAAGTGATGCAATTTAACTTTGGACACCCTTTAGCATACTTCTTACGCTATTTTGGGACTACCCAGTGACTCAGTAAATTGCACTCATTTTTGCAAGTTGTATGGAGTTGTCAAAAAATAAGTAAAGTTGTATTTCTCGGATGAGTGGAATCTACTCAGATTTGTGTAAATGATTATAATAGAAAATTTCATAAAGTTCAAAATGGCACACAACTGCAAACAGATTATTTTTGCGCCGTTATTTGAAGCAGATTTATAAATAAAGTTCCAAGCTGTAGATGTTTTAAGACTTTTTTATTCTATTTTTATGTATAAAACAACATCAAACAGTTCCTGCAAGTGTGCGAATAAAGTTTGCAATAATGCGAAAGAAGCAATTCATTTTCAATTCATTTAAAAAAAACAAAAACTTAGTGTTGAAGTGATTTATGGTTGACCCACTGATGTCACTCAAGGCTTGCAATCACGTTAATTGCCCTGTAAAACTTGGAGTCACATACACAGAAAATTTATTTTCGTAAATTATCTTTCACTTCTCGTAAACATAGATTTTGTACATGGAACAAACGTCTTGTTTATTGTATGATACATTCATATTGCTTTTTATCTGGTGAAATGCTATCATTACACCTTTTTGTATAATGTACGAAATTTTGTGACGACCAGCCAATCGCTGCTTCTCTTTTATCGTACTCATGCATGTTGGTGTTGCTGCTGTGATGGGCGGGAATAATTTATTTACCCCTAAATAAAAATAAGCGCGGTCGAGAGTTATATTTTCATACTCTTTAATCAAATATTTTCTCACGGGGCAACATGGCTTTGTGAGATCAACCACGGATTCAATGACAGCTTGCGCTTTTTTTTCAACTAAATGTCGAGTCGATATAGTAGATCTTTCAATCGTTCATGTAACCACCAGAGTTTCCTGTTTTTTTTTTCAATTTCAAACAAAATATTCGTTTCTCTATTGTTTTCGTACAATGCACGAATGTTATTTCTGTGTCAAAACAGTTTTTGACAGTTGTGCGTGTGGCATTGAATACGAAGGTAGCTACTTGAAAAGTACAAATCAGTTTCGTTGCTGAAAACAACGATTAGATTTGTTTGCCCTAATTTCGATTTCACAACAAAAACTTAATTGAATTTTCAGTGTATGTTAATATGAAATTAACATAGGTTAATCCAAACTTTCTAAAGCTGTTATTTAAGTGATTTAAAGCTTTTCTGAACAGATTACAAAAATAGTCAAGTAATTTAAAAAATTTCAGTTCTTATTCACTTTGTTTCCAAGTTCAACTCACTTTTGGGTTTTACCCACATTCAAGTGATTTAAAAATGTTAATGTTCGATTCACTTCAATTTCAAGTCATTCCATATTCAAGTGATTTCAAATTTTTAAAGTCAATTCTAAATTTTTCAGGCTCCACTTACTTCATAATCAAGCTATAGGTACTGACTCACATGATATTATTATGATTTCATCCTTCGCTTAAAAATTGTCCTGAAGGTTCAAACTTTATGGGAGCTCAGTATCACGTTATTAACTCGTTAGAAAATGCATTCTTTTTCATGCCTCCAAGCGCAAACATGGTGACTGAAATCTGAACCATACTTTCTTTTTCCCGAAGCCCTTGATATTCTGAACAACTTAGCTAAAGGTTCGAACATTCTGAGTTATCAACAGTTAGAGATATAGTGTGGTGCAATACTTTTCGAAGTAAGTCGATACTATTCAGTAATTGTGTACATTTCAAACATTGAAAAAAAAACCCAAAAATATAAGCACCTTTTTGGTTTTTATTTTGACAAAAAAAATAAAATAAAATAAAATAAATACTGAACTAACCGCAAAATTCTTCTAACCGAGGATTTTGGCTACCCGAGCAGGAACAAATAACTTGATAACTGGCCTTAGTATTTAAGAGCTCAGATTAAGAGGTAAGATACCTGAGGATAATACCATAAAATTGTTCCCACAATATTATGCGAATACTAAATTTAAGTAAGACAATACCAAAATAGTACCTCTCAGGTATTCCCAGGTGACCAAAATAACAAGTTTTGTTATTCGAGAGATATTTTGATCTATCTATCATCAACTTGTGGATGCATTTCAAATTGAACATGCAATTTTAACTATATATTAGAAGAAAAATTAGTAATCTCCATTTAATTCCAACTACCTTTGCTTATCTTCGACAGATACGCGTATTTCGTCTACAATGTGCAAACTTCTTCAGTGTCTCGTACTAATAACTCGACTAGTCGAGTTATTAGTACGAGATACTGAAGAAGTCTGCACATTGTGAGACGAAATACGCGTATCTGTCGAAGATAAGCAAGGTAGTTGGAATTAAATGGAGATTACTAATTTTTCTTCTAATTTATAGTTACAAGTATTCCACTAAACAGCTCAAACCCTCTAGGATTCATGCAATTTTAAGATATTCCATGATTACTAAAATAACATCCCAATAATAATCCCAATCTCAATCCCAATGCCAATCTCAAACCCAATTCCAATCTCGAACTCAATTCCAATCCCAATCCCAATCCCAATCCCAATCCTAAATCCCAATCTAAATTACAAATCCAATCCCAATCCCAGTCCCAGCCTCAATCCCAATCCCAGTCCCAATCCCAATCCCAATCCCAATCCCAGCCCTAATCCCAACCCCAATCCCCGCCCCAATCCCAAACCCAATCCCAATCCTAATCCCAATCCCAATCCCAATCTCAATCCCAATCGCTATTCCAATCCCAGCCATAAGACCAATCCCAATCCCAATTCAAATCTCAATCCCAATCCCAATCTAAAACCCAATCTCAATCTCAATCCCAATCCCAATCCCAGCCTAAGACCCCCCCAATCCCAATCCCAGCCCCAATTCCAATTTTAATCCCAATCTCAATCCCAATCCCAAGCCCAATCCCAGCCCTAAGACCAATCCCAATCCCAATCCCAATTCCAATCCCAATCCCAATCCCAGCCTAAGACCCCCTAAGACCAATCCCAATCTTAGCCCCAATCCCAATCCCAATCCCAATCCCAATGCAAGCTGTTTCACAGATTTAGTCACACAATTGTTGGAATAGATCTTGCGTTTAAGGTTGAAATTCTAGATTAGTCATAGCAGAGGAACGTTCAGAAGTTTTGCGTTTCTTGGTACCACAATCAAGCTGTCTATCACTTTCAACGCCTTGTTGGTGTATTGGGCCGATATTAGGTTCAGTCAAAACTCCACAACTTCTCCCAAACAGTGCTGCCACATGAAGCCGGCCACTTCCGCCAGGCATTTGAAACGGCGAATCTTCCCATCCACAGCTAGTGCCGAGAAAATGAACAGAGGCATCGACAAACCTTACTCACTGATGACTAAAGGGTGTCCCACACCAAATTGCATCAAGGAAAAAACACTGTAGAAAATTATACATTCGGTATTTTCCCTTGAAAATTTGGATAGAACTATTTTAGAGTGGTTTTTTTTTTTGTTGTATTTTTATCGCTGTCAGTTTTTCGACAATTGGAAAAAATGGTGTCACCCGAAAAGCAACATAGCAAATTGATTTTGCGCAAGCACCTGGAAAATCCTGAGCTCTCTCATCGGGACATCGGAAAACAACTCGGAATCGTGCAGTTAACGGTGAGTCGTGTGATTAAACGTTACTACGAAACTCTGAGCATCGAACGGAAGGAGAAATGCGGTCAGAATGGATGTTCTATTAGTGATCAGGATCACAAACGTGTCGTGAAAGCGTTTAAGCGGAATCCCAATGCTTCGGTCAGGGATGTGGCCAAAAAGTTGAATCTGTCCAAGTCTTCCGTTCAGAGAGCCAAGGACCGGGAGGGACTGCATACGTACAAATTGCAGAAGGCTTCAAATCGCATCGAACGGCAAAATACGGTGTGGAAATGTACACAGAGGCTGCAGAAGCTGTACACCGTCAGATGCGTGACGTATGAAATACAGTGCATTTCGGCAAGCTAGATCTGCTCATCGTGGCAAACGAAGTGCGACGTTCGTGACTACCGGGACTGTAAACGGGGTGATCTACCTCAACGAGTGTCTACAGAAGCGCCTGCTTCCTCAGTTGAAGCAACATGAGGTCCTAAGATCTTCTGGCCGGATCTAGCTTCGAGCCAGTATTTAAATGTTGTCCTGGAGTGATACGGAGCCAACGGGGTCATTTTCATACCCAAGGACGTGAACCCTCCCAACGCACCGGAACTAAGGCCCATCGAAAAATACTGGGCTATTATGAAGCAGACACTACGGAAGCATCCCAAGGAGGTCAAATCTGAGGAAGACATGAAGAAAAAGTGGGTTTCCGTACAGAAGAAGCTGCAGCCAGATGTTGTACAGAACCTAATGAGTGGAGTTAAGCGTAAGATGCGAGCGTTAAGTTATATTATTGAAGATGAATGAGATAAATATTTATAGATTATATTTTATTGTCTGAAAGTTTGAAAAGGATCAGCCAATTAGGAAATTTTCTACAGCGTTTGTTTCCGTGATGCAATTTGATGTGGGACACCCTTTAGCCATAGAAAACCCTTCTCCGAAACTTTGGAGTGGGAGATATACTTGACCTCGCTTGAACTGGAAGTACTTTTTGACCATTTATTCGGTTGCATAAACCACTTGGCACAAGATACGGATGGATTTCGCCTTCTTTCCCTTGGTTTTAAGATTCAGCTTATGATTTCCGGTCGCAATCTGAATGCTCTTTCATTCGTCCAGTAAGGCGATGATGTTCTTGTAGATGCTGGATCTGCAGTATCCTATCGAGACGAAGTGCTCTTCTTTTTTAGCAATTTCAAGCTTATTGCTTTCACAATTAGCTTATTGCTTGCTCGCAACTTAGTATTCTAAATGGACTTCCACAGTTATTAATTGAGATTTTTCGATGTCAAGTTCAATTTTTGCATAAGCATGATTGTTTGGCTAGTATTATACCCTAAGGAGTCGAGAAATTTTCCTTAACGAAAAATTCCTAGACCAGACCGGGAATCGAACCCAGCCAACTCCAGTGTAGTGTTGCTTTGAAGCTGTGCCTTTACCGAATTAGTTAAGGGAGGATTCTTAGCTTTCACCGTGGCTTCTTCAAAACAACTGCCAAATTTTGACTGTCAACAAAAGGGTTACTATGATTGGCGATGCTTAGCAAGGTAGAGAATAGTGATGAAACCTGTCTAAATTGTATCGAATGCAGATGTTACCTAAAGACGGGACATTCGCTATTGAATATCACATGCTTCGGTTCTGTCTATCAATATTCTTTTTTTGCAAAAAGAAAATTGCGATAAAACGACACTGCTGTGCAAGGCTGTTAGCAGCTCTCTAAATCAACATCAACAGAGTTACATTGAACTCGTATCCCTGCCGAAGAAAATGTTGCGCGACACCCTGCCCATCTCAGCAAAATGCTATCTCTCCGGTCTCGGAACAGGAGAGCACGCTCTCGTTCACTAGCTCACAACCTCGACCCATGAAGCTTGGAAGCTTCGACTTAAAAAAAGTGTACATCACCAGACCGCCAGTTCGGCGGTGGGTGTTACGTTGGGTGGCAGCCTCCACTGCAGAAAAGATTACCGTTTTTATGAAATTTCCGACGACAAGTACATCAGAAACGGCTGCCTTAGCGCATCATCCTGTTTCATCTCATTTCAGCACCAACGAAAAAAAAGTGACGTATTCGCTTGGATGCGTGCCAAGCGATAATACATAATTTGGGGCTGCCATTGTGCAAAAGTCAGTCACTCGACAAGTCCTATGGGGATGATAATGGGGTGGGGGAAGTTTTGCTTGGTAAATCTCTCTTGGCAATTTTTCACCATCCAGCCACCAAGGCAGGACCACTTTATTGGTTGGTTTCAAGTTCTTTTTCATTCCTTCAATATTGTTGCCATTTTTGTTTCGGTTGCTCACTCGAGCTTGTTGTCTGAAAATAATAGAAAAAGAAGTGAGAATAAAAGAGTTGCTGCTGCTGCTCGAAAGTATGGCCAGAAAAGTGGTTCTTCACGGTGAAGGAGCTATTTACTTTGGTCGGATCCTCTTGTGTTTGAACGATGAATGATGATGCTTGTTGATTGTAATCTTCGCATTTTGGGAAACTCGAAGATGGAGAGCCTACTTCAAAGCCCGTGGAAATATATGATGTTTGTTTCAATGCGGAAACGTGACAAGATCTCGAGGATGCTTTAGCAGCTTAGGTATGAAGTTGTTTCCACACTAGGCCTGTGGCAGCATGTGGGTTGTTTGTGTTATGAAAGAGTTGAGCGGCGTTTGTTTTCGACAGGTTCCGGCCATATATTTTCTGGATTTCAGCTTATTTGTAAAGGATTTTGCTGGCGGCTGGTTTCACTCTGTCATAGCAAAATTCTAATTTGTTTATAGATAAGTTTTGCGAGCATATTAAAAAACGTGAGTAGCTTTCTTGACTCTTATACGACATATTGACGATCTTAGAGAAAATCAAGAACCCATTTATTTTGTTTGGTTAAGTAAAGCTTGATTCACTTAAAATCAGGAGGCACTGCTTGTTATTTACCGCGCTCATAGTGGTTGGTGTGCGAATCTGTGGACAGAAATTATTTGGAAAGTTCTCTTCTTTCAGCGGTAAAATTTTGTTAAGATTGATTTAAAAAGTTGTGACAGATGGAAGCCGAGAGAAGGAATGATTAATTTTGGACACTAACTTTGGATATCCTATGTGGTCAGGTTCAAAAATTGCGAAGTCATTGAATTTGGCTAAATCTATCGTCCGCAGTGTCTTCAAACGATTTCACGAGCGGAAAAACTGTTGTTTGGAAGCGCCGTAGTGGAATTTAAGATCGGCAACTGAATTGAGAGGTATTGAGTACATTTAAAGTAATCCCTCTCGTCTGACGATGTTGGCATCAAATACAATTCAAACAAAAGTACTGCCAACAAGATTCGCCTACATAAAGACTATTATTCTTATCGCACCATCGCAGCCAAATCGGACCCGAAACAGGAACGAATAGCCAAAACACGCGCTCGGAAATTATATTGTTCGCAGGATGCATACTGAAGGACGACAAAACGTTTGTAAAGATGAGCTTTGGGCAGCTTTCCGGGTAGATATTTTTGTGGCCACGTATTCAATACATATAAATTCGGTTTTATTCATAAGTTCGCTAGAAAATTTCTGATTTGGCAAACGATTTGCCGCACCGGAGTAAAAAACTCAAGCTTTCGTTCAAAATAAGCTACTGAACTCGATGCTCTAAAACAGAGATGCCAGATATTTTTTTCAAAAGTGTGTGATAAAATCTTGATATGTCTGGGAATGTCTATAAAAGTCTGTAATTTTTTTTTACAAAATTAGACTTCTTTCAACGAGTAGACGTAATAAGAGAGCGAGTTATGTCATTTTCGCTATATGTGTGATTATGTAAACGTTTCTGTATCTTTTTCTTGTATTGTATGGACTTGGATTGTATATTTCCTCATGAACTTCCTGGCAGTCACTTCTTATTTTCTTCGAAATTCACATTTAAGAACCTAACCTTACCCTCCAGAAACATTTGGTAAGTTTTTTCCTGAACATAGTTACTTTCTTAACTTCTGATAAGTCCCATCCTAAACAACGAGGAAAATTCCGCAAAACTTTGGGAAAGTACTCTCAAAAATTTCTTGGAAAATTTTCTTAAAGTTTCTTCCTCTACTTAAGGAAAGTTCTTTTCAAAACTTTCGAGAGGTTCTCTTCTGAACTTTGTGGAAGTTTGTTCCTGAATTTTTGAGAAGTTCCTGCTTGAATGACTAGAAAGCTCCCCCTATACTTCTGGGTAGTTTCTTCCTGATTATATCGAAAGTATCTACCTGCACATCTGAAATTTTCTGAACTTCGAGAAGTTCTCATTCTGAAATGTTGGAATGTTCGATTCGAAACTTTAAGGGCGCTCTCTAGCACTTCTGGGTAGTTACAACTAAATTTTTGATCTCTTCGGAACATCTGAGAAGTCCTCTTATGTACTTCTGAGAAGTTCTTTATTGAATTTTTGGATTTTCTTCTAATTTATAGTTAAAAAAAACCTTCTTGATCCTACAGGTAGCGCCCTTTCTGGTAAGTTTCTTTCTGAAATTCGGGGGAGATTTTTCTTGAGCTTATTCTTTCCAAACTTCTAATTGGTCTCATCCGGAATTTTTTTTGAAACTTTGGGAAAGCCGTCTCCAAAATTTCTAGGAAAATTCCCTTAAATTTGTTCATGAAGTTTCTTCCTGGACTTCTGAACTTTTGGGAAGTTTTCTCCATAACTCTGTGGAAGTTTGATCCGAAACTATTGGGAAATTTGTGCTCAAATTAGAAAGAAGTACCCCCAATGCTCCTAAAAGATTAATTCTGTTCTCTCTAAGGAATTTTGAGAAATCTTTATTTTGAAATTTTGGAAATGTTCTTCTCTGAGCTTTGCAAAATCTGCCTAGCACTTCCTGAGGATTTTTTTCCTGATATTTTGAGAAATTAAAGGTAGTGCCCTTCCTGGTTAGTTCCCGTCTAAAATTTGGGGAAGTTTTTTTTCTGAACTTCTTAGTAGTTCAATCTTGAAATTCTGGGATGAACTCCAAAACCTCTGAAAAGTTCTTAACTTCAAAGAAGTCCTCTTTCCTCCACTTCGTCCTAAAGCTCTGATAATTCCTTTCCTGATTCTTGGGGAAGTTCTGGTAAGAATGATCTTGAACTTCAATAATGTTCGGTCCGGAATTTTTGAAGGTTCTTCTTGCTTGGACTGCTTGCTTCCAATACTTCTGAAAAGATTCTACCTGGCCATCGGAGAAGTTTTTTGTTTTGAGGAAGTCTCTTCATCGGGAATTATCTTCCGAAGCTCTGGGAAGTCGTCTTCTAAACTTTCCAGGATGTACTTTAAATTGTAGATATTTTCTTTCTATACTTCTAGGAATCTAGGACTAATTCAGGGATATATTTCGATATCCCTAGCACAAATATACTGAAATGAAGCATTTAGTAGTACTTTGGAAAATTCCGAGTTTTATGATTTATTTCAATAGCTCAGAACTTTTCATGTTGTTCTGTCCTCCGAGTGGCAATCGACTGGGCTTTAGAGTAAATACTCAGTAATCCCTTTTTACGATAAGTTTCTCAAATATGATTTGTATTGTTGTGAACTTTGATTTCCGTTGTGACTTAATGGCAAAGGACCAATATTACCACCGCTTTGACAATAATTTTTCGTATGAGATTGAACACTACCATAAGTAGGGATCCATGCTACCCTCGGAAAGGGCCTATACGATACTTATGTGTGGGCCCATTGTGTCTTCAAGTGGCTCACCGCTTTCGTTTCTTCAAGGATTTCTACTTTAAATGATACCTATGATATTTAAAAAAAAAATCACCACGGCTTCTTATCGTATCTACAATACTGTTCAGATCCTTGTACGTTTTAAATCTGAGTTTCAGAAATACCTTTTGTTTGAAATTTAAAAAATATTTCAAATGCTTGTAAAAGTCTGCAACATAGTTAAAATGTCTGCTAAATGTCTGCATTGTTTAAAAAGTCTACATCAAAAATGAAAAGTCTGCAAATTTACAGACATGTCTGTGAATATGGCATCCCTGCTCTAAAAGGAAGTGTGCCTGAAAAAACACATTCTCCTGATCGTCAGAGCAGAAAAAGGTACATATTGTATGGGCCATCCTAAAAATATAACATATTAGGTGAATCACTTAAGGGGGTATACAGTTAGAATGACCAAAAAATTCAATTTTTTTTTGCATAAAAAGTTAGTAAATTTCCATGATTACGCTACTGAAACCCTTGTTTCGAAATTCGAACTCCAAGTGTTTCTTTCCGTCGTTTTTCCAAGACTCTCTTTTCAAGCGCAGCGGTATAAAGAAATGCTTGACCCAAGGAGACCTATTTTCTTCAACAGCGTTTTTCCCAAAACAGCATTTTCGGAGTTTATGCCGGTGATAAATCGAAAGCTAATTATTCGACTAAGCTGAAACTTATAGGATTTCTTTACTATAGTATTACCTTCTTTATGAACTTAAAATTATTGTATTATTTTTTTATTATTCAATATGGAAAAATGTGATAAAATGGCGATTTGGATGATTTTTGATTTGAATGAAATTTTGCCTCAAGAAAGGTTCTAGTAAAATAGTAAAGTAGTTCAAAGGTTCAAAAAATTCAATATAATCAGTGGCACGATCAGGACGTCCATCGAGGACAAGTTCTCGGATTGACGGGGCTATCGTAAACAAAGTGAGGCAAAACCGAAGCTTATCAGCTCCCAAAGTTGCAAAACAAATCGAAAATGAGTTTTCAATTCATGTGACACCTTAAAATAGTACGAAATAGGCTTCATGAACATGGTCTTAACGGCAGAGTGGCATTTGAGAGGCCATGGTTATCCGCGAAAAACATTGAAAAACGGCTTAAGTGGGCACAAGAGTACATTTCGTGGAGATTAAAAAAAAGGTGTGTTTAAGGCCAGTCAAACATGGCGGAGGTAAATTCCTTGCAAATCATCTACTTTGCTTGAATTCACTGACGGTAAAGGAAGAGTGGCACTTTCTAACCATGCATAGAGCTAAAAACGAGCTGGACCGTCGACTTACAAGAAAGTGGTGACTCCAAATCGACTCCAGATCCCAACAACGTTCAAGTGGTGCTCAAAGACAAGAATCCTCCCAACACGCCAGAGCTCCTCCCAATCGGAACAATATTGGGCCTATCGTCAAGCGGAACTCAAGAAGACTCCACTAAGCTGTTGTGAGCGAGAAACAGTTCAAGCGCAACCGGCGTTCTGCGGCGAATAAATTGGACAAGCGAGACCGTACAAAATCTTATGGCAGTGTTAAACGAAAGACCCGGCAATCCGCATTCGGAAAAAGGAAGCTAGATGAATATTTCTTCTGTATTCTGTATTTACTGAACTTGAAAAAGAAAGAGAATTTGACTTATTAATAAAAACTTTGATCGACTCACACACATTACTGTTTGACTAAATTTTTATTGTAACACCCTTTATGTGCTTTTTGTGTCAAAGCGAAATCAACCTCTGAATAAATGAAACTCTTGCTCTTCTGAATAACGTTAGGACTTCCATAAAATAGACTCGCGAGAATGCAAAAGTAATTAAGTAAGTTCGTTCTGGCAACCAATGGTTGAGTAAGAAACCGCTGTTTAGCGTCAACTCATACCCAAGGAGGCAGTCCCACCAACGCTGATGAATTACGCGCAACCCGGCAAGGTAGCATGCTGAAATCTCATCCTATTTACCACGAAAATGGAAGTATTCTTTATACGGTATATATTTAGCATCATCCATGGAGTTCCTGCAAGTATTGTATAGTAATCGTAAATTATTTTTAGAATCAAGAATTCCATCGGAAAATTCAAATTCTTCCTTTTTTCTCTTTCTTTCTTTTTTGTGGATTTGTTGAGTTTCTCTTTGGGTAGTAATCATAATCATGTGAAATTTATTTCTGCTTACTGTTTGATTAAATTTTCTTTGGCATTCTGCTAGGCTAGTTTATCACCGGGCAAACTTTCTTTCATTACATCACTTTAAAAATCTTACGTCGCAGCAGAAGAGGGAAATAGCTGCATTTTATTTTAATATGTATATTATTTAGTATCGCATTACAACATCGTATTATTTTCATCATATCTTCACTGTATATTATTATAATCATAAAATAATTAAAATAATAAATAATAATAATTAAATTTCCAGAAGTTGATTCCAGATAGTACAGATATTTTATTGCATTGTATCTAGAGTTGTTTTTCTATTATTGTAGATCATTGAATATAAATAAAATTATTAAATGCCTTTCCAATTCTGCTGATTATGTTTATCCATATGTCAATGAATACATATAGATATTTTAAATTTTTAATGTATAATCAAATGTTTAATGTTTTGTTCATTCGTAAAACCATCTTCACATCTCCAGAGCAACGTTCATCTGTCACTCGATTGAGGTTTAAAGATGCAAATAAGCTGCATATTATTATCATATGCCTATTAATACTGTTTTCATTATTTCATCACATTTTTTAAAATTACAGGATTTACGCAGCATTAACTTCTAACACAGAGCACTGATTGTATTTTGTTTAAAGGTTCTGACTTCAACTGTTACATGTTATTGCTCCCTAGAACCAGCAGAAAGGAAATTTCGTCTTGTAAGATATACAAGTTTGAAAACATTGTGCAGAACAGACTACCCCTTTTTCTGTTTTAAACTACATACACTTTTTGTACTTATTTCTTTAAATATATATATATATTACATCATGCAACCGTATTATATATCATTGAATTGAAATATTTAGCCATTGGGAGGAGGGTGCATCAGGGCATCATTGAAGTTGCAATTGACGAATGGAGTGACGACCAACCGAGTCTAGGAGGAGATGCGTCTCACTGTTCGTGATTGGTACATTCTACTCCAACAGTTGTAATGAATTTGACGCGCCTTTCTCAAACAAAGCCATCTATGGGAAGTTTAATTGAATTGCGTATTTTGTTATTCGTTTTATCGGATCACTATTGTTGAAGCGAGATTCTCTTATTCCCGCAGGTTTCGCGGCAGTGGCTTCTGCTTACGGGCCTGCTCAACCCTTTTGGCCTTTCCACAGTAGGTACGTTGAATCTGAAACGGCAACCGCCACGATCTTTCTGTTAAGTGAATCGCATGCAGTGGCAAGTCGCCCACGCTAGATGGTGGCTTCCTACACCACATACATACAAAAGAAATTCAATCTTTGATGGAGACGATTGCTGGGCGCACTACTGGCACAATCTGCGAAAATCCAGAGGTCAAATTGAGCAGAAACTTTGGAGTTGGCAGTCTCATGGCTCACTTTTTCGAGCAGAGGAAAAACGCCGATTGCGACAATTATCACCAGAATGAACTCCCAAAACTATGTTGAACTACTGCATAGTGTTTTGATCCAATATACTGATGTCGTAATGGATGAAGAATTCGTCTTCCAACAAGATAACGCCGCGATCCACGTTAGCAAAGTATCAAAACAATGGTTTGCCGAGCGAGATATCACACTTTTGGACTGGCCAGCAAGAAGTCCTGACCTACATCACATTGAAAATCTTTGGGGAATCCTGGCCAGACGGGTATACAGCGGAGGAAGACAGCTTGGAACGGTTCGAGAGCTCCAAGCGGCCGTAAGAGAAGAATGGCGAAAGAAACCATTGGACATGCTACAGAAACTAATTAATTCGATGCCGAAACGAATTTTTGAAACATTTCTGAAAAATGGTAAACACACTAAGTACTAATTGTAGCTTTAAAGATGATTAGCATGTTTCAATAATGGGAAGGCCCATTAATCATGACACGGTAGGTGCAGGGGGAGCGGGGTTTGGGAAAACGCACAACTCATAAAAAATTAAAGGTCCAAACGTGACAAGGGGAGGGGGTTATAACAAGTCACTCTTTGCGTGATGCGTGCAAACATTACGCTGAGCTTATAGGAATTTTTCATTCTAAAAAATGATTTATTTCTTCAGTTAAGTACCTTTGGAGCAGAAAAAAAGCTGTTCTGTAAAAATAACGCATCTCATGACCCACTTCCGTAAATAATTAACATTATTAACATTAACATTAACAACAAAGCATTTAACCTTTGAATCGACAAACAATCCGAAAAATGATCATGCGCTTATAGGAATTTCTAGCATTATATAAGGGATCTCTAATGAAGACAAATCGATGTTGAATAGAGTTTTCATTTCAATATCTTGATAGCATTCGACTTTAACCTTCCTTATGCTTAGGAAAAAGTTACATATAGTGCATTCAGGGTCAAAAATGATCCAAGACTTTCCTTCGCTGCCAAACATTTTTCCTTGAATCGATTTTTATAATTTTAGTCTCTTATGAAACGTAAAGATTCTGCAAACTGCATGCTGGTCTGTTTTTAATAAACTGGCCATTCTGGGCACATAGGAACCCAGAACCGGTTCCGGTATGCATCTGAAAAGGGCAATTTTAGAACCTTATATATTTGTACGGTTCGACGGCTCAAAATTCACGATTTCGAATACTAATCTTCAAAAATATCATGTCATAGACCAACCAGAGGATTTGGCCACATCCGGATACTCTTCAACCGATTCCGGTAGGGTCCAAAGAGGAAGGAACTTTGAAGCTCCAAGTATTTGGCACGTTCGGCGGTTCAAAATTCATAGTTTTAATACTGATATCCAAGAACGTCACACCACATTCGAACACTCTGGAACCGGTTCTAATAGGACCCAAAGAGTACAATTTTAGTGCCCCAAGTATTTGTTCCGTTCGACCGTTCAAAATTCATATTTTTACAAACTGATATTCGAAAACATCGTGCCATAGACCTACCAATTAATTTGGCCACATCCGGATACTCTACCGATTTCGGTAGGGCCCGAAGATTGATCACCAGAATCCGAAGAATTTTCGATTGCCTTATCTTCTTGTTCTGACTAAACTATGTCATCTGAAGATCAGAAATCTAAATCATCATTCATGATGAAATTGAACTGGACGAAGAAAAACTTTTCACATATTGATACTGAAGTGATGTATCTTTATACAGGCCAAAAAGTGTCAACGAATATAAGCCATCCACACCATTCTGCGTGCACGTACGTATTTGTGATGGTTTTTATGCTCTGAACACTGCATGCTGCAGTGTTTGATCTGTCAGCTTTCTTTTGTTTACTTGTTTGTGCGGTTCAAATTCTGCGTTTTCAAAATGTCGCGTATTGAAAAGGAAGTGAAAATTAAGGTTCTGGACACATGGCTAAGTGAGAAGGGTATTACTATGCGAAAATTGGCGAAGCGGTTTGGAATTCATCATGCGAGTGTTGAAACCATCATTAATAAGTTTGGGGAACACTATTCTTTGATGAGCTACCAGGAAGAGGCAGAAAACCCGGTTCTTCCAACCCGAAACTGGAGCAGAAAGTGGTATTCTAATCATGAAGAACAAATCAATGTCAATACGTGATTTGGCCAAAAAGCAGGAACGAGTGTCGGAATGATCCAGCGCATCAAGAGGCGAAACCACCTGAAGACCTACAAGAAGCAGAAAATCTCGAAACAAAGTGCAGAACAGAAGAAACGAGCAGCAACAAGGGCCCGGAAATTGTATTCGCGTCTTTGCAGCGTCCGGATGCATGCGTTTTGATGGATCGATGAGACCTATGTAAAGGAGGACCTCAAAACCCTTCCAGGTCCACAATACTTTACTGCCGTCGTTGGGGAGGATGTGAGCGATGCGGACAGGTCGATCTGGCGGAGAAATTCGGTCGAAAGGTACTGGTATGGCAAGCAATATGTTCCTGTGGTTTGAAGTCAACCATTTTTTGACACTACCGGAACTATAAATGCGGAAATCTATCGATCTGAGTGTCTCCAGAAGAGATTGTTGCCTTTATATAAGAAGCATAGTACACCTTCACTGTTTTGGCCGGATTTAGCGTCGGCTCACTATGCCAAAACCACTCTCAATTGGCTTGCGGAAAAGGGTATAGATTTCGTTGAGAAAAATATCAATCCACCAAATTGCTCTCAGCTTCGACTCCATCGAACGTTACTGGGCAATCGTGAAGAGGTCTTCAAGAAGACTGGTAAGGCAGCTGGGAACATGCAGGAGTTCAAAAAATTTGGGCTCAAGCGTCCAAAAATGCGATGCAACACTTGTCCGGAACTTGATGAAGAGCATTCTGATCCAAAGTTCGAAAATTCGTGAAGGAATAACTTAAATTTCATCCGGTCTTCATTATGTTCAAGTTTAACCTCGTACAATAAAGGATCAATTTTTTGTATGAATAAAATATCGGTTTTCAACATAATTTGAAAGAAAGTTTGTGGATAGCTTATTTTCGATACACTCTTTATATATGGAACTAAGTGTTTTTTACAAAATAATTCCTGAATTTGCAATACTTATTTTAATAACCACATGAAAAAATTAGAAATGTTCGAGTTCCATGTTTAGAAACTTGAACGCAATGTTTTATTTTTCAAAACATCGAATTCAACTAATTATTTTCAGAAACCAACCCTGAGCACCCGTAAGAACCAACTTCTGTGGAAAATATCCTTTCAGTAGAAAAAAACAAAATCATGACCCCAAATAATGACAAAGATCTCTAGGAATTTATGCTTATCGCATAACAAAAGTCATATCAGATGCAATTTCTTCTTTTTTTTTTTGTTTCAGAGCCCTTTTCTTCCAATTGTCAATACCAACGGTCATGAAACCTGAAAGTCTAACCATCTCTAGTAAAATATGCCAGCAGCAGCTTTTCAAACATTACTCTTTGATAATTTTCCAGCAAACCGGTTGAAGCTGAAAAGTTCCGCTATCAATGTCTTGATCATGCATTAAGCAAACTTCCAGTTGGTGAGAAAATGTACTCCAAAGTTTTGTTTAAAGTAAGCGTTTATGCCATCTTTGAATGTAGGTCTTGATTTTGTGGTCACAATTGAGTTAGTTGTACAATGGTTTTCTTTTTCGATGAATATGTACAACTAGTTGTACCATTATGTGAAGTAAAACGTAATACTCCTAATTTGTCTTGTGGAATTGTCATCTGATTTAAAAGTGCTACACAAAACTTGTTACACAAAACTGTCGCTGTCAGTTGCTCAAATTATCATTTTTCGGCCCTACCGGAATCGGTTCCAGCGTATCCGGATGTGGCCAAATGTCCTGATTAGTGTATGGCATGATGTTTTTGGATATCAGTATTCAAAACCATGAATTTAGAGCCGTCGAACGGTACAAATACTAGGGGCTCCAAAATTGTCCCCTTTTTACCCTGCCGGAACGGGTTCTAGAAAATTTGGATGTGGCCAAATTCTCTGGTTGGTCTATGGCACGATGTGTTTGGATATGAGTATTCAAAACCATGAGTTTTGAGTCGTCGACCGGAGAAATAATTGGAGTTTCAAAATTGTTCTCTTTGGACCCGGAGGCTGTTTCAGGATATTCGGATAAGGTCTAATCTCCTTGTTCAAAGAAACGATAGATCGAGTGATGTGTCTCGTCCGAGTATCAGGGACGCTCTTAACATTGCGTGATTCGAAGAGCTGGGATAGGCACGAGTGGTACGATCTTCAGAATCTATTTGGCTTTGCCGACGACGTTGATTTGAGACGATGGCGAAAACGTACATCAGACTTAAGGCTGAAGCTGGTAGGATTGGGCTTGTGATTAATGCGTTGAAAACAAAAATACATGAAGCGAAGAGGCTCATGAGAAGACAATGTTAGCATAGACTAACTCTAAGACCAGTAGGTCCCATTAAAAACGATTTTTCTTGGCTCAAGTCAGTACTAGAACATCGTCCCAAGCTCGGTCCCAAGCTCAATAATGCACCCTTATAATGAACTCACGAACACACTCTCAAATACTCTCATCAAAATAACCAGCAAATCAAAACAAAGGCGCAAATATGTAGTAACAAGGTGCTGGCTTCAAGGTGTAATTCGGACCAAGGGGTTCTACAACAGTGAACCAATTTCAAATCGCTAGTTACATTGATTGTTGATGTTAGTCTCCTAGCACGAGTCAGATCGACGGTGATGCAAATCGAGGGTAGTAGACGAACTCGTGTATCTGGGCTCATTGGTGACCGCTGATAACGACACCAGCAGAGAAATACAAAGGCGCATTATGGCTGGCAATCGTGCCTATTTTGGACTCCGAAGGATGTCGAACAAAGTTCACCGAACCACAAAGTTGACCATCCACAAGACATTAATTAAACCGGTAGTTCTCTACGGCAACGAAACATGGACATTGCTAGTGGAGGATCAACGCGCCCTTGGAGTCTTTGAACGGAAGGTGCTGCGTACCATCTACTGGTGGAGTGCAGATGGAAGATGGAACGTGGAGGAGGCGAATGAACCACGAATTGCACCAGTTGCTGGGAGAACCTCCCATCGTACATATCGCAAAAATCGGTCGACTACGATGGGCTGAGCATGTCGAAGAATGTCGGACGACAGCCCTGTGAAAATGGTTCTCGAAAACAAACCGACAGGTACAAGTAGAAGAGGCACGCAACGGGCAAGGTGGATCGATCAAATAGAAGGCGACCTGCGGACCCTCCGCAGACAGCGAGGCTGGCGAGGTACAGCCATGGACCGATTACAATGGAGACAACTTCTGTATATTGCAGAGGCCACGCCGGCCTTAGTCTGATTGGAAAGGTAAGGTAAGGTAAGGTCCTTGTTTATCTCATGACATGATGTTTTTGGATATCTGTGATCTAAATCGTGAATTTTGAGCCGTCGAACGGTACAAATAGTTGAGGTTTCAAGAATTGTCCTCTTTGGGCCCTATCAGAACCGGTTCCAGAGTAGCCGGATGTGGCCAAATCCTTTGGTTGGTCTATGACATGATGTTTTTGAAGATCAGTATTGGAAATCGTGAATTGTGAGCCGTCGAACGGTTACGAATAGATGAGGTTCCAAGATTGTCCTCTTTGGATGCATACTGCAACAGGTTCCTATGTGCCCAGCATGGCCAGTTTATAAAAATACAAGCCAGCATGCCGTTTTTAGATTCTATACCTTTCATTTGTGGTGCATACACTATGTGTAACTTTTTTTGTAGTGTTATCTGTAGATGCCCGAAAAATGTTTGTTTATAAAAGTTAGGAAAAGTCAGAAAATTTCAGATCCCTAGCTTATTCCGTTTTGACGTTAGAGCTTTTTAGAGATGTTGAGTGGTCAAAAACGACCCCAATGCACAAGGAAGGTTAATTTCTAATGTCTATCTAAACGGAATGTCTATCATAAACGGAGAGGAACTTGACAGTTCCTGTTACTTAATAATCTGCCAATAGCACACAGGGCCCCCCCCTATACCTTATCAAGAATTTGCAAAATCAACTAATAACCAAAGTTGCTGTAAAATGTATCCGTTTTGAACACAAACTTTGTACAAGTGTGAACACCATTCAGCACTAACCATCGCTACACTTCAGCATTCGAACCTAATGCTTCGGAACGGATCGTAACGAGCGAGGATTATTCCAATCATGCACTAATGACCAATAAATCGTACGATTTATTCCTCCATCAAAACGGGTCTGTTGCAAAGCGGCTTCGCGAAAAAGGATATCAATTTGTATCGAACGCTAGGATATAGGCACGACAATGTTGTCACTGGGTAACGGGCCAATCCCCGCACCATGGTTTCGGTTCTGCACTGAAAATGCGACGACAACGCCCCTCGTGTTTGTTGGGTGCCTTGGGTGTGGGTGGGGAGTGATTTTTATTGCGGTAGATGACTGGTGCCAGCTCTAGCTCGGTACGAAACGCCGACTCAATCAACTGGCGGTGTATCTGTCCCATGGCGACTTGCCGTCGAAACAGAGTTGATCAGATTACCAGGCAGTGGGGATTCGACAGGAAGCAGAGTGAGCTGGCTGGCTGCCATGGTTGTTTGATGGAAACTTGCTTCGGTGCCAATTATTTAAAATGGCTGAGCTTGTTTCAGGATTGCATGATTGCAGTGGTTATCCCACAGGGGTTCAAGTAGATGGTTACACACGAGACGTTAAATAAGTCGTACATCAATTATTTAAACTGGTTTTAATCATCAAACATCCTCATTCTCCTTTTTTACTTGCAGTTACTCGTCGCTTGGAAAGTTGTTACTCGTCGCTTTCGATCCAGTCCTAGAAGCAAATACTAATCCCTTACCTTATCACGTTATACATGCCATTTAAAAAGTGCTATCTACTAAAGTTTTTAAACGTGTAAAGTTATCGTTGAAAAAAGTTCCTTAAGAAGAAAAAAAAAGTTAGAATAAAATCAATTCAAGTGCCGTATCCTAGTGAGTGAGCGTTTAGTTAACAGCGATGGCACAGTTTGTGACTCATATACAGCCCACGCTGCTAGAAGCGGCGCAGGGTCATCTTCCGCATCACCATGGTCATCAGGTGGGACTGCACCATACGTCTCATTTGCCACACAGTGGTCACAATATGCCGTCACCTCCGACGGTGCATCATGGCCATAGTCATAGCCACGTCCATGGCCATCACCCGTCGTCATCCCATGCGACACTGTCGCACAGTGCCAGTCGGGAGATTGGCAATGGGAAATCGTCTAAATCGCATCACTCGCATCAACCGATGTCGCCAAAGTCGGCAGATGCTCACCGACATGGCGGCAGTGCTGAACTACAGCATCAGTACCATCAACAGTACCAACAGCAAATGACACAGATCCAGCAGCAGCAGCATCATCACCATATGCAACAACAGTCGGCATTAGCGGCTGCGGGAGGCCACCGCCATCACCATTCCAGCTCGGTAAGTTTTTTTCCTTCAACTTGACGTGAAATGCAATCAAGTAAACATTCAAGGATTCGTAGACATTAAAGTTAAAATTACTAACGCCCAACTACTGCGGGCAGAGGGGGATCACCATGACCCACTTTCAACGATTAACTACCCTCAAACGAGTCCCGATGGGTGTAACCGGAAACTCCAACCAACCGGGCACGTACGCAATTGTTTTTGGGTGGGTTGGGAGCCTTCATCCCTTGGTTTCGTGGTGTTTAGCAATTCAAACTCCGTCCAACAAAAGCGAGGAGGAAACGGTTGTTGTAATCCGAATAGTCATAAATCTGGGAAAGTTTTTAATGGCATTTTCATCGTACGACCGCAGCAACTATGTACACATGTTTCATATACATACAGATACGATTACCCCAAACCGACCTGGTAGAATTGTAGTGCAATGTTACACGTTATGAATGTAGAGTTTGAGTTTAGAGATTCGATTCAGCTTCATTTTGAGCTTACGCCATCGAATGAAAGAATAGGGCGGTAGTTAATTTTAACTGGAAACACTTATATCACAAACCACAACAATTAAAGCTCGATTCAAAGTAAATTTGGACTCAGGAATTAAACAACATTCACGGTTGATCAAAACGTCAAACAAAAGGGTATTTAATTCAGCTTTCAATCGATAAATAACAAGTTATTACATTTCAACATTTCGAACGAAGTGTCGCACTTTACTTGTGATCGATGCCATCATGATCTGCACAGTCGCTGGTCACTTCTTTACCGCATCCTCAAAGTTTTTGCTTGACAATTGCCGAATATTTTTCGATCGGTCTGAACTCAGAGCAATTCGGAGGATCAATCTCTTTGGCGACGAAATTAACATTGTTTGCAGTATACTTTTCTAGTACCTCGCTAGGATAAAGGGTGTATTCGATAAAAATATCAGTTTCATAATTGCCCAGAATTTTTCAATTGGACGAAGTTCCGGTGAATTTGGTGGGTTCATATCCTTTGGCACAAAATTGACTCCGTTGGCTCGGTACCACTCCAATACGTTTCGAGCGTAGTGGCAGGATGCTAGATCAGGCCAAAACAGAGTTGATCCTTTGTGCTTCTTAATGAATGGCACGAGACGCTTCTTAAGGCACTCTTCCGTGTAAATCGCACCGTTTATTGTTCCGGAAGTGATGAAGGGAGCACTTATTTCACCACATCCGCAAATCGTCTGCCAGATTAGAAACTTCTTTGCAAATTTCGATAGTTTCTTCTTTCGAACATCCTCCGGAACATCGAACTTCGACTTGGCAACGAAATATTCTTGCGCAGGAAGTTGACGGAAGTCGGCCTTGACGTATGTTTCGTCATCCATCACGATGCTACCGGATTTGGTGAGCAGCTTCGTGTAAAGTTTCAGGGCGCGGGTTTTCGCAGTGATGTTTTGTTTTTCATTCCGGTTTGGGGCTTTTTGCACTTTGTAAACATGTAACCCAGCACGCTTCATGGTTTTCTGCACAAAACCGACTGACACCTTAGACTTTTTGGCGACATCTCGAATTGACATGTTTGGACGGTTCTTGAATTGTTGTACGACTTTCCTGGCCATTTTACTGTCCATTGGACCACTTTTACGACCACTCCTTTCCTTCCTTTGGACACTCAGACGCTCTTTGAAGGTTCTTATTACACGAGACACAGTTGTATTTGCATTTCCAAGCCTTTTAGCAATCCACCGGTGGGACGCCCTGGATTTTGATTGTGAGTGCACAAAATTTTCTCACGGATAATTTCTTGTTTCGACGACATAGACTGGAACTACTGAATGTATAACTATGAAACTTTGGCAGATGTAAATAATACACTCTGGATAAGATCTACTCAAATTTCTAGGTGTTTTACTCATACGATTCAAAAGTTACAGAAGATTTTCTGTGTGCCATTTTTATCGAATACACCCTTTAGTGGCAGCCGGCTAGATCCGGCAAAACATAACGTTGGTTTAGTGTTGCCAAATGAAGGGTAAAATCCACTTTTCCAGATACTCTTTAATGTAAACCTTCGACGTCAATGTGTGAGATGTGATGAAAACCTTGATTCTAAGACCACACACCTAAAAGAGACATCCCACGACCAGTTGCCAGGTAAACTTTTCGTCCGGGGATTTGTATATAATTCATTTTGACATATGTTTCATCATTCATTGAAATAAACAGCGATCAAATTTACAGCGAGCAGAGTTAGGAAGGGGTAATGGGGAACTGGTCTATGCGGACCACTTGAATGCCATGGGAGAAGATAAGGATTAGGTTAGGGTAAGGGGTTTGTAGAGTTCTTGAAATGAGATAGCTGCGTTGCTACAAAATGACCTGAAATGATTAATGTGTTTATGTTAAAGTTAAATTACGTCAGTTCTCTTCGAAAACTTGAATGTTGTTAATAAAATGTCTGTGTTATTTGATTTCTGTTTGATTTCTTATGTACTGACTGATATAAGACTGATGATACTTCTCTTTGTGTGCAGTCTTTGTATCCTTTCGTTACAAAAAACGGCATGTAGGCCGTGGTTGGGAAGGTCCTTTGTATTTTTATCGACCCATTTTACCGCAATTCTCGGCTACCTAGACCGCGTTCGGGGCTGGCTGATGTGGTGCTTGAACTTCGTGACCACTCGGGGCCATAGTGGTAGCAAATCCGCCAGCATAGAGATAGTAGCATAAATAAACAAAAAAGAGAAAGAATATTTTAGTGGCATGCAGGGTATATGTAAGATTATTGGTGATATTTTCACAACGACTCTTCGTTTCTTTGTCCAAAAATTTCGAATCACTGTACCCCAGCCAAACTTAATCGGAACCTCTAGTTCTAATATCTCTAGCACAATTACTATCTTAAATTGTTGTCTGAACCCTAAATTCCTAGCCTACCTTGGGATCTGTAGCCATTCAAAATCTAAAAATATTTCAAATATGAAACCTAGGCATAGACGATTCTGTTTCCTATCTAGCTGGTTTATCTTTAATTTGCTCCTCCCTTCCATTCATCTACTGTTTGGCTTGGAGGATTCAAGTTCCTACTCAATCTGACCGCCTTGTAAGTAGGTAATACGAAAACAATGATCCTAGGATATTGTATATCACTTATCAAACACTACTACTGATACAAATCACATGGAAAGGTCCATTCTACTGCTTCAAATGATGTTTCTCAAGCTGGCCCTCCGCGTCCTATCTCTTATATACATGCTTGTCATCGTCAGTTTTAAGTAACACTTTTATGTGGCTATGTGCCCCAATTTTGAAATCAGATAATTACCCTAATCAAAACATTTACCCCTTTCTAGAATGGTGCAATTACATTCAGATATTATACCATGAGCAAATCATATATTTTGGTTATTTAATCCATATAAAAAATGGATAAACAACAACATAAATTGCTACGAAATAAAAAAAATGACTTTGATTCGTTTTCCCTAGATTTAAAGTAAGAATTCTAAGAGTGAATTGCGGCTAGTATCACACCTGATGTTACTGCCTTTATATAAACGTTCTACGACGTGGCAGTGGAATCGTATTTCTTTGCCAAATTACGGTCCAGTGCCAGTGGTCATCCTTGACGTGAGAAACGCATTCAATAGCGCCAGTTGGGTGGCCGGAAATGAATTTAGTTGTCATGTGGTGGCGAATGTGTTTGAAGTGTGGCGGATTGTGTTTTTTAGGGTGTTAACACATTGTGGTCGAAAGACTTATGTACCTCCTGGGTAAAATTGATTTTTTTGTAATTAAAGTCGGCATCGGTATTAAAAAGTGGCATTTTATAAATTTGTTACAGTGACCGGCAAAATAAAGATCCACCTTTGATCAATGTAATTGAGAATTGAGAAAAAACACGTATTTTTGAAAAAGTAGGGTATTCTAATACATGTTTCTGAAAAATAAACATAGACGAACCATTTTAGTACAAAAATAACAATCACTTTTATTCCTTGCATAAAATAAAAAACAAAATTATTGGAGTTTAGTAAAATACGTATGACATAAAAAAAGATCCACTTCATGAATGAATAAAAAAAAATCGAAAGAGTTGGAATCAACTCTTCAATAGTCAATATGACCTCCCTTCGATTCAATGATGGACTGCAATCGTTTCGGGATGCTTTCGACTAGGTTTCTGAGGTGTTGTGGATCCAACTCATTCCAGGCCTGCTCCAATGTCGCAAAATATGTTTGCTTGTTTGTTACGTGGGTTTTTTTCGACTCTATTGTCGAGAATTGTCCAGAGATTTTCAATTGGGTTTAAATCCGAGCTCTGGGGATTCCAGGGGTTTAATCCGACAGGCACGGAAAAAAGCTTGTGTTTTCTTGGCCTTGGCCTTGTATGCTTTGGCCCATTTTCAGCAAAGAATCTTCCATATTCTCGTTCAGAATATCTATATACACAACTGCCGTCAAAATATCACTGATTAGAACCAGATTCTCCACTCCAAACCACGAGAAACAGCCCCAGACCATGATATTTTCAGCGCCGTGCTTTATGGTCCCTTGTAGATGTTTATCCTTCAGCCCTTCATCGCTTTTCCGCCAAACTCGCAGTCGTCGTTTTCTGTTGAACAGTGAACGTAAAATAAATCAGTCTTGTGAATATTGTACTGGTGAATGCGCGTAACAAAAATGAACTCCGGTACATACATGTAATCCTCACTATTCCGTTGCATGAAGGGTCAAAAAACGGGGGTGTGGACCCGGAAGCAAAAGCACTGACACGAAACCCACGGAAAGGATAGAGAAACTCCTTCCAACGAAATTGGTTAAATGTGAGCAGAAGCAGTTGTCCGAAACCTAATGAGGAACATTAAGAAGAAAGTGCTTGGCCTGTCTAAATCAACGAATTACTGAATAAATATTACCGTAATTCGAATATTGTTTAACTAAGAAACATGATTTTTGTACTAAGAAATACAAATTTAAAAAAAATCAGTTGGTCTCTGTACCCATAATTACCGATACAGTTCTTAGTAATAGTGCAGTACAGAATCTCATACGACTTGCCAGGGAAAAGTTACCTATCATGTGAGCAATGGAAGGGAAAATCGATGCCCGGCAGCAACGATGGTTACGTTGGAATATGCAAATTAGCTTAATTTAAGCCCAATCTCTGCTTCATGCTACTCGACATAGCATGGCTGCTTGTGTTGAGATTGAACACGATTTACGTAACCATGTTTGAAAACTGCGCTAGGGCGATGTGGTTTGAATTTCAAAATTTTGTTCTGTTGTTTGTTGGCTTGCTATCAAAAGATCACGAGTGAAAGACTTACATGCTGATGGGAGTACCAAGTGATAAAACATCAATGCATGCGAAAATCACTTTTCCGGGCAGTTTCCACCCGTTCATTGCCGTAGCAATTTCCTAATGGACTTGGTTATGCTTGCCGGAAAACAGTCATCCTGACAGGATAAAGCAAGCTAACGATAAAATGTTGCGTTGCGGACCGAAGAAGCAGCATGTTTCTTCGTGGGTGTTTTAGTGTGTTTTACCACTTTAATCCTTTTTCCTTGGCGTGGTCCGTAAAACTCCACTATATTCTGTTTTTCTTTTCCACCCACGAAGACGACGACGACGACGAAGACATTTCCCTACTGTCATAGAGCCGGACGGAACGGAAGTGGTGCCGGAAGACGGAAACTAAAAGTGCGCTGATCCACTAAAAGTTTATCACATCTTTCCACGTCAAATAACGATGGATGTAGGGAGGGTTGCCTTTGATATCAGCAGAAAGGTTGCCGTTTGCCAAAATTCTTTGCTAGATGGGCAAAAAACATGGGAATTCTGCTGAGCTGGTAGCTTCTGGGAACAAACAAATACTATTGGCTCAGTGACAACGAGACATATTTGGAAGATGTTCAAAATGAACCTATGAAGAAACAGTCCCCTAATTTCAATGTATAGAGCAAAGATGGGTAATTTTTAATGTGAGATAAGACTGTATTTTGATTATTATTGCTGGAACGCTAGCTGACAGCATCTCCATCGCTGGTTTTAAAAACATATCGATTCCTGTCTTACTTAGACATTCAACAAAACCAATTGGCCATCGCATGGTTTCTACAATGAAAACGCTCTAACATCCACTGCAAGGTTGTGTAAATTCGACTGAAGGTTTATTATGTCATTTGTAAAGAGTGTTGTGTTCCTTATAATGATGAGCTTGATGCTACTCCGTTATTGCCAGTATTTACACAAAGAAGAACAGATGATGTTTTAAACTAACATACATCCTCAATGTGTAAAAACTGGTGACCAGAGATGCCAATGTTCCTGATTTTTCAGGATTTTCCAGACTTTTTAGCATTTTGCCTGAAATCCTGACAAGCACAAATTTTTTCCAGATTTTGATAAAAAATCCTGATTTTTCCTGATTTTCGTAATTTTTATCAATCCAAATTAATTTTAAGCGAAATAAATAAACTAATCAAAGTAATGGAGTTCTGCCAAAGCTTTTACTAGTTGGCTACTCCGGAATGGAATCGTCAAAAATCATCCAATAAAAAATCTATTCTGACCTGCTCTTCTACCAAAACGATACAAGACATCTTAAACTTCGCGGTTTACTTTTTAGTTTTTAATATCACTCTCTCATAGGTCTCAAACAGTTAGTTAAGGTAAGCTTTCGCAAAAAAAAAAATACAACTCAGCACCAACATTAGATTAGGGCAAATCTGCTTTTATAAACAATGGCTTTCGTAGTTTTCGTAGTCTAGAACAAAAGGGCACATACACAAATTAAGCACTCCTTAAGGAAGACGAGCATTGTCTCTATCCGCTGATATATTCAATTTGAAGGAATTGTATTCAACTTCCGATAAATTAGCAGACAAAGTCTTTGTTTACATAAGCAGATTCGCCCTAATCAATTGTTGGCACTGAACTATACCATTTATGAAACTGAAAGAGATAAATATATGTTATGTAAGTTTTTTGGTTTTAAATAAACGGTATTTTTATTAACATCAGTTTTTTACACATAAAATGACAATCCTGATTTTATCCTGATTTTAATTTCATACACTTCCTGACTTTGTAAAAATATACTTGGCAACGCTGCTGGTGACCAATTATGAAGCAATAACCGGCACTGGCCGTGCCCTAATGAGCTTTTAAGTAACCCTAAGTAACGGCTGTGTCAAGTAGGGAATGGTAAGTAACTTGAAGACGTGATATTCGCTTTGAACGAAGTCGAGAAATCCTCTGTACTTGCACGAGAAATTACTGGGATGTTGGATAGTTGGGAAAAGGTTAGCAACGGGGTTCGTTTTGATTAAAGATACGCTGAAAGTATGCAACTAGCACTATCCGCCAAAGCATGGGACCGATCAGAACGCAACAAAACATTGAACGCCAGTCGCACCCGCATCTCAGAATAAGCCGGCATGATCTAATCTCAGTCAACTTGTAAATAATGGTGATCCTTCTTTTCTGTCTGTGTTGGTAACAGTTTCACTAGAGAACGTATTTTTGAGCGGCAGCATAGAGATAAGACAAGTTGGGCCGCCCCTCTTATTGTTGGCCCATCACTGGCATTAGTTAATCATATTGATGTTTTGATTCTTACGCTCATTAATTTGGTACCAACCGGGGAAATTTTGGTCGTATACCCAATGCTTTCATTTTTTCAATCCGTTCAACTACTCGCAATTGTGATATAGTAGGCAGAATATTACAATATGAGTTAATTCTAAGCAGTCGGTTTACCAAAATTTGGCAGATCGACAGGTTATCAGTGGGTGAGTAACACCACCAGGTACTTCATAGCAAGATGCTAGGAAGCGGACCAGAAGAATCTATGAGCAAACTTCATCTAATAAAGGGGTTTGTGTTCCTTATTCAAGATCAAGTTGATAGATGATCATATTCGATGAACAAACAATACACATATGATAAAGACTCAACTATCACCGAGTGATTGAACCTTCTGTGTTTCACTGCTGAACGAAGCGGCTTTTGAAGCTTAAAACCTTCCTTATCAAACACCTAAAAAATAGATCTAACTTGTAGCACAACGCCACTTTAGTAACTGAATTCGTCTTCATTCGTCAGTTTTGTAAACTTACATCCTAATTCTATTTGCTTCGGTTGGATTAGTTATGCTGATTCAAGAACCGCTGGACAATACAAGAGGTTCGAAGAGTCACTGCCTTTTGAACGCTGTACAGTTCCTTTTGAAGCTCCACTTCTTCAATGGAAGGTTTAAGGGTACGGGGAACAATTCCGGTCGCCGAGATTATTACCGGAACTATACGGACCTCCTCCAAACGCCACATCTGACTCAACTCCTCCGCCAAATCTTGTTATTTTGTAATCTTGGTAGACAACGTTGACTGGGCGTTGCAACCCAGCGGTACAGCGACATCGATGAAAGTTACACTCTCCTTCATTTTGTCGTAGATCACAATATCAGGGCGATTGGCACGGATGAGGACATTCGTTACGATCTCGTGACCGCAATACAGTTGTACACTACTATTTTTCAGAACCGGCAGGTACTTGTAGTAGGGCACGTACTGGTTCACCAAATTGTGCTTCAGTGCAAGTTGTTGGTGCACAATCTCGGCGACATAGTTGTGACGATCGAGATACGCCACTTCTGCCAATACTTGGCAGCTAGCAACTTAACTTTATGTTCGATCGTCTCTCTTACTGCGTTCCACTTTCTACAACGGCCTTCTACTTCTTCGTGGCATTTGTACTCGATAGTTCTTCGTCGCAATGACCCAGTCTTGGATGGCTACCATAAAGCCTTCAGTCTTTGAGAAGAGATCACCTAGCACCAGCTACGTATTCGAGTGTTCTGATGGCGCTGAGAGGAATGCATCCCATGCAGCTCCTTTAGCTTCCACGATGCAACTTTATCCTCGATAGTTTTTAGGTCGCAGCCCAACTGAAAGGCCTTCTGCACCACATGGTCTGCTTCACAAGCAACACGGTAGACTTAGTGACGAGTCTGGCTTTCAACGAAATACATCCGCATCTGCTGGATCTGGGAAACACATAGCGCTTGAATATCGGTAACGCCTTTTCCTCTTTCAGTACGTGGTAGGGTGACTCTCTCGACGGCCGACTTTGGGTGATACATGCGATGCTTAGTGAACGCTAATCGTACAGCTCATTCTATCGCCTCCAAGTTAGTTCTTATCCACTTTATCACTCCAAAGCTGTAGGTCAACAGAGGTACAACAAACGTGTTGATCGCCTTTATCTTGTTGCCGGTCGACAGGTACGACCTCAAAACATGGTTGACTCAATACAGGAACTTTCCCTGCAACTCCTTCTTGATCGTTGGCGAGTCCCACTCCAAAACATCCTTGGAGTAGTGACAAGAGGCTAGGTCCGGCCAAAAAATTGTAGGAACGTTGTGTGTTTTGAGAAACAGAAGCAGTTATTTTTTCTGGCATTCATTCATGTATACTTGACCATTTACAGTTGAAGTTGTCACGAAAGGTTTGCTCAAATCCCCGGTCAAATCATGAATTTCTTGGGGAACTTTGACACCTGCTATTTTCTGAGAGACTCCAAGTTTTCGTTACCAGCGTGGATGCGGTATGGGTCGGATATTATTGCGATATCCGTTCCTGACTCGTGAACTGCCTGACACAGCAGTTGCTTAGCCGCATCACAGTGGTTTAGGTTCAATTGGGCTACCCGCACTGTGTTTAGTTCTTTGGTTTACCCTTGTAGGCCGGGCACTTGGGGCCTCCCGTGACGGGATTGTCGTCTGGTTTCCCTGAGCACGTCATGCATTTGTGGGGCTCCTTATAGACCCGGGCCTTGTTACCTTTTTCTCCGCGCTCTGGAGGCACTTAAAGTACGCCTTCGGCAGCAGGTGCAAACTCAGTGGGCAAACGGACCACCCTACTTTGAGATTTAAACTTTCAGGGCCGATTCTGCGGCGGCAACTGGCAGTCTTATTGTTGCCGCTTGAGTCCCAAGGGACCCTTTCGCAACCGTACGGCTGTTGTGGCAACTTTGACCCCACATTGGGCCTTGATGGCCATGGAGGTTTCACCAGCCTCCGTGATTCATCACTCCCGCTCCTAGGGCCTGTTCGGTCAGCTTGTTGAACGCTGGGCCCTTTAGCTTAGTGGCCTTAAGCTCTAGGATCATTTTGCCGGTGCGAGTACGGCGGATACTCCGAAGGTCGGCGCCCAGATCTACGGGCTTAGCATCACCGCGCATCGCCTTGAGGACCTCGTAGTAGTTGAGACTCTTCGGTCTTCACGATGAGGGCCTCGCCGCGGTTACGCTTTCGATCCAGGCTTCGGTTCGCTTTTTCTTTCTTGGGTTCCGGACCTTGGTCCAAGGGTTTTCCCTGCCTCTGGATGGGACATCGTTCGTTCCTCTTTTGTTGTCCCGTTCATTACTGAGACCAGCCCTGTCGCTTGGGCCGTGGGGCGTGGGGATTTGCGCACCACCGAGGTGACGTCGGCGCTAATTGGCGCCTTTGCCGCCGTTGCCTTTTTGCCACCCCAGGTTCCGGGGTCACTCACTTCACGCCCCGAAGGACGTGCGGTTGGACCGCCAGTCTCAACACCACACTTTGGACTCATGAGGCCGTCAGACAACAGCTGCTTCTTTGAGCCACCGGTTGCGGTTTCCCCGGGCGATTGCCTTGCACGCTTTGATGTTCTTGCCACCACGGTAAATGAGGGGGATCTCACGCTTCCGTCTGCGTGTACTTGCAGGTGGATTCCCTGGCACTTTTCGGCTGCTATTAGCCGTTCTTTTTCCCTGGCACTATGGTTGGCTGATGCGTAGCTTCCAGTTCGTCCCTTTCCGCGACATGCCACCTGAAGCTGTAATGTTTGAGGTCCTTGCTGATTTTGTTGCGAGTCTCCGTAAAGTCGCTTATCGCATTCAGCTGTTCTGCGACTACTTGCACTCCAGGAAGCGTACAGAGTTTTCTCTCCATGGCCCGCATGAAGCCAGGCCCATCCATGGAATCTCCGGTTTTACTGGCGACCCCTGCTTCCGAGGTTGTCGCGCTCCCGCGCGTATCGGATATTCCCGCCAGATCCTGCCTTCCCTGCCAGGCGGGGATCTTATTAAACCGCTTTTGGCGAACGGGTTCGCCTCCTCTCTCTGAATCGTTTTATTGGGAGCTTGCGGCTCCATGTTGTTGGGTTCCCCTTCAGCCGCTATCCATAACCACGTGAAGTAGTCGCCATAGTGATCTCATGGTTGTCTATGCAAGCTTAAAGGCGAGCAGGGAGGTCATGCTAGGGTTGACGCGGGCCTTCATGGGGACACCGCGTTCAGAGCCCAATTGGCGTAGGTCAGAATGGGCAACTGAGCCTACTCCCACCCTAGCAAAGCCGGCCGGTGGAGATTGAACGTACTGAAGGTCTACCAGGGTTTTAGTGGGACGGAAACAGAATGTTCCGCATGAAACCTCGCCATCTCCTGTAAGTGTCACCCGACAGTACTCAGGGAGACGACATAGGTGGCAGCCCAAAATTGTGGTACCGTAGAAAGATTGCGTAATTCAGCTAGTTCCCGTAATTTAGGTCTTACTGACATTTACCCCAATGCCCCAATATCTTGGGAGGTTTAAACGAAACTGTTTCAATTAAAGTTTTCTTGTTTGAGAGGCTCCAAAACTCTTAACACTTCCATACACCAACGAACTCCAATGTTTCAAAATACTGAGCTCAACTGTTTTGAAATAGTTATAGGCTTTATGGCCATGATGTCACCCAAAAATACGCCCTTTTCTATTCTAAGGCTAAGGCACTCCTTAATACGTATATCTCTGAAAATACTTCATCAACGCGTGTAATATTTCGCAGACTGACGAACGTATGTCTGTTCATTTTTAACATAATTTATTGTTGATACAATGTAGATCGAAGATGGCGTCGAGAAGAGGAGCAAGTGCGAAAAGCAAATGTATTGCGGTCGCAATGAAAATCCGAATCAGTCAGTAAGAAAACTTGCAAACAAGTTTGGTTTTCCTGAAAGCGCTTGTCCATAACGTTCTTAAATCTTTCGACACACTCTTGACAACAGCCAGGAAGGCTGGGAGCGGAACTAAAATGAATCTCAGGAACCACCAGAAGGACGCGAAGATGAAGCAAATAATGCAGAAGAGACCAGTTCTTTCGATACTGTACTGTGGTCTAGGAAAATAAAGCCTTCCAGTATAAAGTCGTTCAAGTTAGAAACTGTACCGAACCGTAATGATAAACAGAATGTGACGGCTAAAACCCGGGATAGCAAGTTTCTCACGAATATTTGATGAAGTTTTCCTGTGTGATAATGGACGATGAAACTTATGTGCTGGAAGACTTTAAGCAGCTTCCCGGAATGTATTATTATACTGCCGTTGCATGAACGGCGTAGAGGAGCATTTCAGGACGAAGAAAAAGGCCAAGTTTCCCAAAAATATTTGGTTTGGCATGCAATATGCAGTTGTGGTTGAGCAAGCCAAAGCTTCATAACTACCGGAAAGGGTAAACAAGAAGCGACAGTTTCCATTCCTACGCAGCCGTGACGTTTCTTCGCTATTCTGGCCTGATTTGGCATCTCTTGACTACGCCAAATATGTTTTGGAATGGTATTAGGCGAATGGAGTCTATTTTGTACGCAAAAGAGGCGAATCCACCTTACTGCCCGGAGCTACGACCTATCGAGCGGTATTAGGCTCTCGTGAAGAGAGAACTCTCTCAATATAACTAACAAGCTACACATATAGACAAAAATCGGAAATCTTCAACAAAAGCAGCAAAATCGGTTGCAGGAAGTCTGCACAGACCCTAAGGCCTATATTCGATAAAAATGCACCATTTTTATCCATGTGCTCTTTTTGTCCGTGGTTAAAACTTGATGAAAATCTATAACTGGTCTGGAGTGAATTGTTTTCATGTGCAAAATTTCATAACAATCGGATTCAGTGGTTATTGAGATGCCATCGAAACAAGAAGAAAATTTCCGGAGAATTTTGCGCGCCGTCATGGAAAATCCGACAGCGATCATGAGATGGATCGGAAGACAACTGGGAATCACCCATATAACTGTGTCTCAGGTGGTAAAATCGTTTAAGGAGTCCCAGACGACCGAGCGGCGGGCTGGAAGTGGAAAAACATCGAAGACAGCTGACCCTGAAAAGGCCCGGAAGGTGTTGGATTATTTCAAGCGTAATCCGAACCTTTCGATTCAGGCGATCGTCGTGATCAACAGAACCACGGCGTGCCAACTCCCACGCATGGAAGCTGTATCGAAAGTGGTTAACGAAACCGATGTGTGTAGTTATGGATGACGAAACCTACATCAAGACAGACGCAAAGCAGATACCGGGGGTGGAGTTCTACGTTGCCAAATCACGGTTTGATGTTCCGGAAGACATAAGGAAGAAGAAAATGGACAAATTCGCCACAAAATACTTGCTCTGGCAGGCAATATGCCAATGCGGTAAACTGAGTAAACCATACATCACAACGGGTACCATCAATAGTGAAATTTACCGCACCGAGTGCCTCCAGCAGCGTCTGTTGCTTTTCTTGCGGTCCCACGGAGTCGAGATATTATTTTGGCCGGACCTGGCATCATGCCATTACGCGCGATCGACGTTGGATTGGTACAGAGACAATAACGTTGTTTTTGTACCAAAAACCGCCAAACCTCCAAATTCACCAGACATTCGTGCGGTGGAAAGATTTTTGGCCATGATGAAGGCCAAAGTTCAAAAATCGTCCAAGGTGTTCAAGAACGAGCTGAAGTCGAAGAAAGAATGGATGAAAGTGACCAAAAAGGTGGACTCCACCATTACACAAAATGTAATGGGGGATCTTAAGGGAAAGGTGCAGGTTTTCAGCGATGGAAAGGAAATTGAATAAAGTAATTATGCCAAAACATAATCCATATGCATTAGTTCATTCCCTGAAAGTTTCAAGAAAATCCGACTTAAAATAATGTTTTGGCGAACACTTTTGTCTGGTGCAATTTTTCGAGTCCAGGCCTTAATGGCTGGAGTAAACGCAAAAGCTCGTAGTTTCTTCATGCAGCCTTCTCAAGTAACAATATTAGTTTTATTACAACCGCATAGCACTTCTCCCGGCTTTGTTAATAAAACTACATTCAAAGCTGTTTTGTCAACCAACACCTCCTCTATGCATCTTCAAAGCCAAAATGTGTACAAAGTGGCCCACTCTATAGACGGTTGTGAAAACAAATGTATAAAACCTTTACAAGACCATTATGATTTTGAAAATGTTCTAGTAAAAGATGTTATGACCACTTAAGAACCTTCATAAATCCTATTCGCTGCCATCAAAGCCAGCATAGGGCCAAATGGCTCTTCTGATTCATTTAACAGTAAATAATATCTAAGAAAAAAAGTTCTAGTGTTGCGGAAAATTTTGTTTGATAGCAAGATATCTAAAAGCGTATCACGGTCCAAATCATATGCGTATTCAATTTTATGGTGAATATTGACAAGCATAGAGGCGAAAATAAATGCGCCTTCGAGATAATGCGAGTTTCATCTACAAAAACAAAATTAAACCAAAAATATATTCAATAAACTAATCATGAATTTACTGAAAATTTATGGAATTCAATACGGTCATCTAAAAGAATGCCAAAATTGGTCTCTGATCTACAGTTTATTTGTATTACATTTAAAATTTGAAGTGTTTATTTGTCCACATTTCAATTATTTCATGTATTTCAATCTCAGTTCACAGTTTTGCCAAAAAGCCAATTTATCTTCGCAATGGCGACTATAAAACTAATTGGTCATTTGGTGGCTTCCCTCAATGCCAATTTACCGTTTAATGCATCTACGGCAGGTAAAATGGTTTTAAAATGCTTTTTCAACTGACCATAATAAGATAATTTGAATGAGTCCTAAAACGGCATTTCAAAACAGCATTTTACGAGTTTATAAAGTCAAAATAAAACCTTTGATAGGAGTGAAAGGAATATTCAAAGACAAAGTTTCAAGATCGTTGAAAAAAAGCTGTGTAGGATCTCATAAACCTGACTAACATTTGAAACCTGTTGATCACCTCTTGGTACCATAATAAAATCAAATTTGTTTCCAGTGGCTTTCATACAACTTTAGTAAAACTTAATAGAGTTGGATGGTTTTTGCAATGTTACTTGGGTAATTAAGTAACTGTAAATAGCTTCGAGATGACTAATAATGCAGAAATTTAAACTGTCCAGATTTTGTCGCGAACAAGCCTTACTAGGCGTTGCGTGTTAACCGGCGTTCAGTTTGCAATCTGATAAAACTTTGATTAAAGGCAATGTAGATCTTTGAATGGTCGAAAAACTATTGCTTGATACCCATTAAATAGAACACAATGTATCCAAAAATACGAATGATTCGTAAGCGAAACCGCGTTTTACCCAAACAGCGTGAATTAAAGACTGTATTCGATGAAATTTGGACACACAAAATAGGTTACCAAAAATTTTCCTTGAGCCCAATTCTTTTCAAACTTTCTGGAAATAAAGTACAACTAAATGGTTAAGTTTTGACATCATTGGTTTATCGAACCTCTTCTCCCAACCCAAATGCCCGCACCTTTGCCTTGACCCCTTTCATCTAATTTTGGGCAATAATAGGACCGACTTGCTTACTTACTTTTAACCACACTTTCTTTAGTTCAAGTTCATTTTCTATCAGTTTTGGAGTTTTAACGAGCTTTGCCTTCAAATTTTTCAATTGGGCGAAGTTCCGGAGTGTTTGGAGGGTTGCCGTCTTTTGGTATAAAAACTACATTATTATCTTTGTACCAGTCTAAGACGGGCCGGGCATAGTGGCAAGATGCCAAATTCGGCCAAAACAGTGTCGGGCCATCGTGAGATCTCAAGAAGGGCAGAAGTCGTTTTTGGAGGCATTCGTCCTTGTAGATTTGTCCGTTGACGGTCCAAGAGGTGATGAAGGGCTGACTCATTTTGCCACATCCGCAGATCGCTTGCCAGACAAAGAATGGCGAATTTCGACAGTTTCTGCTTCCTTACACTCTCCGGAACGGCCAACTTAAAGGAGGTGACGTAGTGTTCCTGTCCTGGCATTTGTTTGGTGTCAGCTTTAATGTAGGTCTCATCGTCCATCACAATGCAGAACGGTTTTGTGAGCCACTCCCTGTACAGTTTTCTTGCACGAGTTTTGGCCACCGAGTTCTGTTTATCGCTCCGGCTCGGTGCCTTCTGGACCTTGTACACATGTATTCCAGAACGTTTCATTGTTTTCTGCACAAAACAAACTGAAACTTTCGCCTGTTTCGTAACATCCCTGATCGAAATGTTGGGATAACGCTTAAATTGGTTCAATACCATCCTGGCCTTCTCCGGATTTGATGTGCCACGTTTTTTGCCACTACCATTTTTTCCGCTTGGTTGTCTTACGGTCCTTGAACGATTTGATCACATGAAATACGGTTGAATGTGCGATTCCGAGCTGTTTTCCGATCCATCGATGAGAAGCGTTTGGGTTTTCGAAGTGAGTGCTCAAAATTAGTTGGCGCACTATTTCTTCATTCGAAGCCATCACTGAAATCACTCGACCGATTTTCACGAAACTCATTACACAATTGACACAACACAATGAAATACATATAGTTAAAATTTCAATAATTTTTACCCACACGCAAAAGTTACGAACAATTGCGTGTGTCCAAATTTCATCGAATACAGTCTTTAATCACCAAAATTTGCAATGTACGGAAAACCACCTCTACAGCTTTAACTAGTTAAAGCACAAGACTGACCACTTTATTAGAATCTATCCAAGTTGCTCCCCTTTAAACGAACCCCAACAGCTGTACCGTATCAAACCGCCGCTTTAATTCTTATCGAAATACCATTAGCGTAAATCTAAAGCTAAATTGCTTCTACCATTCGGTTCGATTCGGCGAGTTGAAAACCATTATTCGCAACTGCAGTGCCCTTTTCTTTCCCACGGAGCGCCGCCAAGACGGCCGGTGCGGTCGGAAGTGGATCACCTTAACCGTACCAACCACCCATCATCGTATGGCGGCTCTATTCCGTAGCCAAAACCATCATCCTGGTTGTGCAATGGCCACGGTGCGATGGCGGCGGCGACTATAAAACAATTCTCCCCTGGGTGCCCCTCTTCGGTTGCAAATGTCGGCGGAGGTCATGTGGGAAAATTTATCTAAACCTGCATCGAACCACGCACCACACATCGGGTGGGTGGGGAGGTGCAGCTGGCACACATAGAACCGTTGCAATTTAATTGATTTGTAGCCGCTGCCGTTGTGTGCCATCATTTTTCATGTTTCGTGCTTTCCTTGCGGTGGATGTGTTTGTTTGTGTGGATGTGGAACGTCTTATAAGACGACGACTCGTCATGGTTGCGGTGACTGCTGGCGCCAGAATATGGAACTTTCTGCACATATCCCTGCAAAGTGGGGGGTGGGCTGCCGGGTTTTCGGGAGGAAAGTGACAGAAGAGTGGGAAGGAAAAGTTGGCGCAATACCAAATAACACCTGACAGAACGTATTAGGAAGATTAACGTGTCGTGACGTGACTGGAAGTGTGCTGTGATGATTTCAGTTGGGACAGTGTGACATTTCGATACACTTGTCACTTCTGACCCAGGGTTGAACTAGGAGTGGAAATCCATCAACTTTGAGACTTTAATCGAATTGAATCGAAAACCCACAATCTCGAACAAACTTATCTCGGAAGGTTTAATCAATACCACATGGACCGGCACGTAATTCATAGCACGTAGACAGAGGATATAATTCACCTGCTACTTTGCTGTGATGTAAACGTAAATCAATCAGCTTCGACACGCTGCCCACGCCGTCCGCAGCGAGCATAACAATCGATACCGAGAGTGTGAGAGGAAATTGATACCGTCGATGAACACGGGCTAGGTGTGGACACATCTACGAACCAATGCGCCCGGACCGATTCCGCCTGGGACACGTGTTTGAAATACAGGTAGAAAACGGCGGACGACGACAAGGTACTTCAGTGAACAGCGCAGGCCGTTTGGTTGAGCAACGGTTGCCATTCTCAAAGGGGAAATGGAAATTAATTTTAGAACTTTGTAGCGATTTCGTCCGAGCTTACCGGGTGTGTCGGTGAGATCATCGACATCGATCAATCCACTCAGAGAATGCATGGTTTGAGAAATTTTAGGTGAATAGGAAAATCACGCTACACTAGGGGATAGTTCGTATTGTGTAAGCTCCAGACGAGTTGTGACCATTGGTGCGTGTGTTTTGTTGTTTGTTGATTTTCCTCTAGCTCAATCGACTCGCCAACCGATGGACTGTTGCGTATGGCATCTCGACTGCGTCCGATGATCATCACCACTCACAGCAGTCAGTTTAGGTCTAGACGGGAATCGCTGCTCGTGTTAGAAATGAATTACACGAACCGACATACAGCGTAGATCGTCAAATTCAGTACGACCTGCACCGCGGACGGTTCGTGACACGAAAATCGACACTGAAGTAGGGACGGATTTGGCGCTTCTCAATCGGCGTACTGAGATGTGGGTGGAAAGTCTAGTGAGTGAACGCGTGCCGAATGTGTTGACGAAGAAAAAATTGCTCGCATACCGGAAACGTGACCTTAGGGAGTGGAAGAATTCGCGGGGTATTTTACGATCAACTTTGACCGGGCGCACTTGTGTCATTCTCGAACTTGAGGGGTGTTGTGGGGGGTTCCCTGCAGTGAACGTCAACATTTGTGTGTACAGCTTACGCGCACGTGTTTAAGCTTCTATCCTATTCTGTTTTTCACGGTGCCGGTTTGGAGCCGGAGAATGAATCACTCACCTTCTTCCGATCGACAGTTAAACTGGTTCGCCGAAACGTTTTATGACACGAGACACCGTAGACTGGCGAATTTTCAACATCTTCTCCGATGGCTCGGCGGGTGCGAAAGAAGTGGGTTGTCGAGGTGCGTGTGATAAAATGTTCTCGCGCACTTGCTGTTCCTTCGACTCCATTTTCGAAACTACGACACATTTCACAATGAAACCTGGCTTCTGCGGTGTAAAAAATACACGCGGAGGTCATTTTAGCCGAAATTTCGTTGGAATCAACTCCAAAGTGGTGTAATGATTAGTAGCTTATTGAAAGTGATGCAACTTATCTGTGGACACCGTTCATGAAGCGCCCAGATACATTAGCACAGCCCAGTACAGCCTGAAGCCATCGGCAAAAGAAAGTTTTTGTAAGCGTCCAAGTAGCAGATTAACGTCATTGAGATGCAACTTGAAAAATTAACGGTTGTAAGTGGTTACCTTTGCGGTTCTGCCGGTGGAACAAGAAAGTGAAGTGAAATTGAGTCACCTAATTTGATAGCTATTTCACGGCCCATCCGGCAGGGGATTGAAGCCAATCTGCGGAAAGAGCCAGAGAAATCGAGACTTTCGAACTTTGAAACAGTAATCCAAATGATTGATTTTAATCGAACGCCGCCGAGAAATCGGCATAGATCGAATCGAATTGTTGCTTTCAAAGTAGAGCTTTGAAGCGATTGAAAGATGTGTAAACAATTAAACTGGAACTTGCTGACCGTCTCGGCAAAGAAAACCGTTGTTGAAGTTCAGGAGATGTAGTGGTGGCAGTTGTGCGATAAATAGCTGTAAACCACTTTTTCAAATAACTTCGAAACGGCACACAGAGCAGCTACTGTTGATCTCACGTTTGTTTCCATTTTTAGCAAGACATGGACGGTCATTACAAGGGTGATACGGTCAAAATTTGGTCAAGGGAAAACGCGTAAATCGGTGAAATCGTTTATTTAAAAAATCAAATTAAATTTCTTTTTCAAGTTCAATTAGTATAAAATTCAGAAAAATATTCAGTTAGGCTTCCGCTTTTCCAAATCCGAATTGCCGGGCCTTACGCTTGACCCCTGCCATCAGATTTTGTACAGCCACCTTGTCCACCTTCTTCGCCGCAGAAAGCCAGTTTGCCTTGAACTGCTGCTCGTCCTTAGCAGTTTTTTTGGTCTTCTTTAGGTTCCGCTTGACAATAGCCCAGTATTTCTCAATTGGGCGGAGCTCTGGCGTGTTGGGAGGGTTCTTGTCCTTGGGAACCACCTGCACGTTGTTGGCGGCGTACCACTCCATGGCCTTTTACCGTAATGGCAAGATGCCAAATCCGGGCCAAAACAGTACGGAACAACCGTGTTTCTTCAGGAAAGGCAGCAGACGTTTATTCAAACACTCTTTCACGTAAATTTCTTGGTTGACAGTCCCGGAAGCTATGAAAATGCTGCTTTTCGCCACAGGTACAGATGGTTTGCCAAACCAGATATTTCTTTGCGAACTTTGACAGTTTCGTGTGCTTGAAAATATCTGCTACCTTTCCCTTCCTTTGCCGTATAAAACTCCTGTCCCGGAAGCTGCTTGTAGTCGGCTTTGACGTAGGTTTCGTCGTCCATTACCACGCAGTCAAACTTCGTCAGCATCGTCGTGTACAGCCTCCGGATCGCGCTTTGGCTGTCGTATTTTGTTTATCATCGCGATTTGGAGTCACTACCTTCTTGTAAGTCGATAGTCCGGCTCGTTTTTTGGCTCGATGCACGGTTGTAGACGATACACCCAGCTTATTTGCGGCATCTCGGAGAGATAGGTTAGGGTTTCGCTTGAAACTACCGGCAACTCTCTTTGTCGTCTCAGCGGCTTCCGGTTTTCGATTTCCCCGATCCAGACTTCCTGGCTGTCGACAAACGTTCCCCAAACACTTTAATTACATTTGTAACGGTTGATTTGGCAACTTTTAGCGATTTTGCCAACTTTGCGTGCGAGTAGCTCGGATTTTCGCGATGCGCGAGCAAAATTTTGATACGCTGCTCTTCTTGCTTGGACGGCATTTTGACAACTGAAGAGTGAATTCCAAAATCAAAATAGAGCAACATTCTACACACACACACCTTCAAAATGAGGGGTGTTCAGGTTTTTTAAATGCAAAATTGAAAGAAATACGTCAAGTTGATATTGACCAAATTTTGACCGTATCGCCCTTTAAGTATGATTTTTTCCATTGATCTGGGAATGATCCGACTTGCAACAATATATTAAAGAGACGAGATAGAGGTATAGATAGACTAGTGCAGCGTTTCTTCAAAAAAATTGCAGGAATTTCAACCGTCCCAATCGAAGGCAGGAAGAGCACTCAAGGTGTTTTTATTTGACAGGACGATGAAAAAATCGCAGCATCTTTATTTCTATAGATAAAAATAGTTAGATATATGGTTCATATGAAATAGAGACCACTCTAATTTTCATCTTGATATTGAAGAAATAACAACTATGTGCAAGGTATAAAATTTCAAATTTAGTTCTAAATGTATCTTTCCGTTCAAATCCGCATTCTGGATTGGTGATTCCACAACATTGAGCAAAAAGCGTTCCACAAGTCTTGCCCACACTCAGGAAATTATCCGTACGATTTTCATACGATCGGAACTATGAACTGCAAAGCAAGTGTCCAAGACTCATTCCATACGAAATTTTATGAAATGATTATTGTGATATTGGTCGAGAAAAAATGCCTCTTAAACAGATTCAATTGACATCACATATCGAGCGTGCATAGTCTCGTGGGATTGTGGCTCGTCTCTGGATCGTGAGGTTCGTGGATCCAATCCACGCAACTTTGTTTATGCTAGAAAAATTTTCATACGATCGTCCTATGAACTTCTTTCCATTAGAGATTTGGTATGAAATTTGCAATAATATCTTCTGGCAAATTTTCCATATGATATTCCTATGAATTTCTCTCGATTTGTTCGCTCAGTGCAGTGGTGCTAAATGTGCATTTTGCGCAAAACAGTGCCCTGTTTTGCAATCTTGAGGCCCACGCATAACCTACAAGTTATTTTTACAGTTCAAGTGAACGCGGGGGATAGGAAAAAGAAAGAGCAAAATGTTGCACTGTTTTTGCCGACAGTTTCAAACATTTTAGAAACTGCGCGTGACTGTATTTGATAGCTTGATTAAAAACGCACTCACTTGGTAACCTTGATAACGCAAAACCAGTAATCATTCTTATAATTCCATTCCATATAACAAACATCATATGTATGCCTTAATAAGCCAGAAATCAACGAAACTCTAAGTGACTAAAATTTATGTCGCAACTTTTTTATAAACAAGAATTACATGACATACAAGAATTTCATGACGTTTTCGCTCATGACGGTTCACTTTTGTGTGTGTTAAATTTTGTCGAACTTAAAAAAGTAAAATTTTATGGGCATAATGTCGAAACATAGTACATTAACCACCAATGGTCTTGCAGCGTGCGTCTCACGCGAAAGTTGAAAAGTTCATCCCAATCGCACGAAACTTTTATTTTTCGATAGTGACGTGCTTCTCCCCAATCGATCATACGGGATAAGCCTGAAAGCTTCTTCATGTGTATTGGCAATAGTCATAGCAGAGCCTCTTGAAACCTAGCTTGACCAGGTTTGTTACTGAATTTCTCTTTACTCTGTCTTGAGATTAAGCTCAATAAGGAGTGTATCGAAAATAAGCTATCCACAAACTTTCTTTCAAATTATGTTGAAAACCGATATTTTATTCATACAAAAAATTGATCCTTTATTGTACGATGTTAAACTTGAACATAATGAAGACCGGATGAAATTTAAGTTATTCCTTCACGAATTTTCGAACTTTGGATTGAATGCTCTTCATCAAGTTCCGGACAAGTGTTGCATCGCATTTTTTGGACGCTTGAGCCCAAATTTTTTTGAACTCCTGCATGTTCCCAGCTGCCTTACCAGTCTTCTTGAAGACCCTTTTCACGATTGCCTAGTAACGTTCGATGGGTCGCAGCTGAGGGCAATTTGGTGGATTGATATTTTCTCAACGAAATCTATACCCTTTTCCTCAAACCAATTGAGAGTGGTTTTGGCATAGTGAGCCGACGCTAAATCCGGCCAAAACAGTGGAGGTGTACTATGCTTCTTATATAAGGCAACAATCTCTTCTGGAGACACTCAGATCGATAGATTTCCGCATTTATAGTTCCGGTAGTGTAAAAAATGGTTGACTTCAAACCACAGGAACATATTGCTTGCCATACCAGTACCTTTCAACCGAATTTCTCCACTTGAATCGACCTGTCCGCATCGCTCACATCCTCCCCAACGACGGCAGTAAAGTATTGTGGACTAGGAAGGGTTTTTGAGTCCTCCTGTACATAGGTCTCATTGTCCATCAAAACGCATGCATCCGGACGCTGCAAAAGACGCGAATACAATTTCCGGGCCCTTGTTGCTGCTCGCTTCTTCTGTTCTGCACTTTGTTTCGAGATTTTCTGCTTCTTGTAGGTCTTCAGGTGGTTTCGCCTCTTGATACGCTGGATCATTCCGACGCTCGTTCCTGCTTTTTTGGCCAAATCACGTATTTACATTGATTTGTTCTTCATGATTAGAGATTCCACTTTCTGCTCCAGTTTCGGGTTGGAAGAACCGGGTTTTCTGCCTCTTCTTGGTAGCTCATCCAAAGAATAGTGTTTCCCAAACTTATTAATGATGGTTTTAACACTCGCATGATGAATTCCAAACCGCTTCGCCAATTTTCGCATAGTAATACCCTTCTCACTTAGCCATGTGTCCAGAACCTTAATTTTCACTTCCTTTTCAATACGCGACATTTTGAAAACGCAGAATTTGAACCGCACAAACGAGTAAACAAAAGAAAGCTGACAGTCAAACGCACAGCATGCAGTGTTCAGAGCATAAAAAACCATCACAAATACATGAGTACAACGCAAATGTATGTGGATAGCTTCTATTCGATACACTCTTTAATACAAAGGGATTGAAAAAAAAGTCCGTTGTATATTTTGGAAAGCGAGCAACCTACATGTTGATTCCTTCGATTGAAGAACCGAGGCTAAGTTTTGATGATCATTTGGTAGAAGCGTAGCTGCTTGTTGGAACCTTCGGTTAGCACAATCCCGATGGTTTATAGCATTGTGACCGGAGCATACCCAAGTAACATTGCCAAAACCATCCAGCTTTATTAGGTTTTATTAAAGTTTTATGAAAGCCACTCTAAATCAATTTGGTTTTATTATGGCAGTAAGAGGTGCCAATAGGTTCAAATTTTAGTCAGGTTTATGAAAACCTACACAGCTTCCTTACAACGATCTTGAAACCTTGTCTTTTAATATTCCTTTTACTCCTATCAAAGGTTTATGAACTCGTAAGCTGTTGTAGGACAAATTATCTAATAATGGTCAGTTGAAAAAGCATTTTAAAACCATTTTGTGCCCAGTAAATGCATTGAACAGCAAGTTGGAATTCAATAAAGTCATCAAATGACCAAATGGTTTTATAGAAGCCATTGCAAAGAAAAATTGGCTTTTTGGCAAAACTGTGATTTCTTCCAATCGCCATATTGAAGTACATAAAATAATTGAAATGTGGAAAAATAAATACACCAAATTTTAAATGTATGTCAAAAGAACTGCAGCTCAGAGACCAATTTTGGCAATCTTTTAGATAACCTTATTGAACTCCATAAATTTAAATTCACGCAAACGCATTGTTTCAGCAAATTCAAGATTTATTCATCGAATATATTCGTTTCATTTTATTTTTGTTGAGGTTAACTCGCATAATCTCCGAAGCGCATTTATTTTTGGCTCTAATCGTGCCCATATTCACCATAAAATTAAATGCGCATATCATTGATACGCTACAAAAAAAAACTCAATTTGTTTTGGATATTTTGCTATCAAACAAAATTTACCGCAACGCTAGAACTTTTTTCTTAGATATTATCTATTGTTAAATGAATCAGAAGAGCAGAGAATTGGACAAAGCAGAACAACAGAAAACGACCGTGAAGTTTGACAGCTGTGGCCATTTGGTGCTATGCTAGTTTTGATGGCAGCCAATAGGTTTTATGGAGGTTCTCAGGTGGTCATAGCATCTTTCACTAGAACATTTTCAAAATCTTTATGGTCTTTGTAAAGGTTTATCCATTTGTTTTCACAACCGTCTATAGAGTGGGCCACTTTGTAAACATTTTGGCTTGAAAGATGCATAGAGGAGGTGTTGTTGGACAAAAAAGTTTTGATGTAGTTTTATCAACAAAGCCGGGAGGAGTGCTATACGACTGGAATAAAACTAAAATTGTACCTTGGTAGTTACCACCAAAATCAGCATCGTAACGTTTCAACTAATCCTACCGTACTAATCGGCGATTATATCTTACGTGGATCGTCTTTGTTCACGTATAACTCTTGGCATCCAATTTTTGTGGATCCAAGTGGACGCGTCATATCGGGAAATACAATACTTCTTCACAGTTGGCCTTTGATTGGACCAGCATACTGGTAGCTGAGACTTGCTTTAAAGCCAGGCTACAGTTGGACTTCTGTTAGCACGTTATGAAATCTTCTGGCCACATTGCTATCGATACATTAGAACCACCCATCATCGTTCGAACCTTCTTCAAAATGGTTCTGTAGATCCTTTTCACAACGCCTTTTTGTTGATGCTCTGCAGAAACTTTTTCACACCTCTGATTGACTCTTCATCAGGAATAAAATATCAAATTACTCAACCAATCACAAAAGATCTCCAATAATTCACTTAGACGTTTGTTCTAAATTTCCGCTCCGATACACTTCTGTTCGAATTCCAACAGATTCCCAAATCGATGAGCTCATATTAAGCAGATCCGGCTTTGCTGGACCATTTCCATCTGGCATATCAACAAACAGCCCAGTCCCATCTCTTAGCACTGCCTGCGACTTCCTTTTCAAAATAAAACAACTTCCGACGGTGATGTACAGAGCTTCAACCGCTCTGAGCAACCACATGATGTTGATGATGACGATCGAACACACCAACAATGCTAAGGATGATTCAATCGTGAAATGCCGAAAATAGTTCACCACCAACACCACCGGTTGCAGTTTATATGAATATGTGCGTTTGAAAACACCGCGAGTTGCGCATACAAATTTTCCGTACACAAATCCTCTAGCGCTTCTCTTCGGGGTGGTGTTGATGATGATGAGACACATGTCTACTAGTGAAAAGTTGATCGTTAAAAAACCAGATGAGCCGGTCGTGAATTACGCGTCGCGCGCAATAAGAGGCTCAGGACGTCCAATTTGAACTTACTGAGTGCGAATTAGGGTTTTTGAACCCCATTAATCGGAACATTCACTCAACTGGTGTTTGTGACGGCAGCAGTCGAAACATCCAAATTCAGCCTAGAAAATATTCTCAGTTTTCTCTTACCGTAGCCACTAAGTAGAATCATGTGTCCCCGGGGAAACTGATCGATATCGTTGAAGCAAGAAAATTATCTGGAAACAGAAGAAAGAAAAAATAATAAAGAAAACAGTGTGAATGTGATTCATTGAGTGCATAGTGGAGAATTGGGAAAATCGAGTGCCGCTGAACGGGAAAGCGAAGAAGAGCAGAGTGTCAAAGACAAAGTGGGCAAATATAGTTATAGCTTTTTCCAAGAAAAGGAAGAAAAGCCATCAGCTGCTGAGTTCACCCCGAACGGCGGGACGGCACGGTGACAACGAGGACGAGAACGTAGACGACGACGAGGACGACGACGACGAAAACTGCTAGCGTCGAAAAATGCTAACCTTGAAGAAGAGATTTCCATCGCTGCAGAGTCTTGGCGTAAGTTTTATTTTGGGTCGATTTCATTTTTTCGGTGGATTGTTGGTTGGCATGTAAAAAATTAATGACCAGTGTGTGACCTTTCGCGGGGGGGGGGGGGGGACATGTCAGATTGATTGATTTGTTACAGGAAAGGTCACTTTTTGTTAAGTATTCAAGCGTGAAGAATTCTACATTGTTGCAATCTGGGTTGCTGTGCTTCTCAATGTAAGATACGGCTGGAGATAAAATTCCCACAGTTCTCGTTTGCATTGATTTCTGTTGAATTTGAAAGTCGTAGTGCTAAGTGTGTGTGAAATCAGCCAAAAAAAAGTTTACTGTTAAAACCCTACTTCTAGATTCCAAATCCATTTTATCCTTTTCGAAGTATTGCATCATTTTTCTGCATTGCAGGGCATTTTCCGCCTTGACTTATTCCATCCTCAGTAGATTACAAGTAAAAAAAACAGTCCACTGCTTTTTATAGGTCACAGTCGGCAGCTTCATTTAAAGGAGTTGCATTTTATAGGCATGAGCATGACCAAGATTGACCGCCCGAGGTTGCTACTCTGTTAGGGCTCCAGTCAGCTCAGCTGTAAATACACAGAGAACCAATGTTAAAAACTGTTAATTCAAGACCACCAGCGCCGGTCCCGCTCAAATGCAGGTAAAAAAAGGGAAGGATAGCAATATGTTGACGATACAGCCATCTGTTTTGAGTCGATGTTTATGATTTGTCGACTTGTCAATCTCAGTTACATTTACTCAAATTTGAGTGACTCCACTATTGACGAAAGCGAGTCAAAAACGACTCAAAACTGAGTATATGCTATCACTCACAATGTGAAATATATGTTTTTCATTGGAAAACAAAATATTTGTTTAATAAAGCTGGAGTTATCAATAAAGTCGATTTAGACCAATTTAACCCTTCAGCACTCGCCAACTTTTATAAGACGAGCACTCGCGCGTTATACTTTGTACAACACATTCCTTTCCAGAATATCTTGTGATACGGATCACATCGACTGTTACTGTCTTGAGTAGCGCTGGCGTACTATTTTTTTTCAGGAACATGTTATATATTGGTATTCTGGCCATTCTGCATTCGACAATGTTGTTCGGTGGGTCAAAATCGTTTGAATGGTTCACAATAATTCCGCTACGTGACACTGGTGTGCTGATTATTTTCATAAATATGCTATATCTTAGTACCCTGACCAGATTGAATGTTTCTGTCCTCGACAATGCTACCCAGTGTAACAAAACGCATTGATTGGTGACCAGAAGTTCACAATATCTCCACTATGCGAGGCTAGTGTGCTAGTTATTATCAGGAATATCGTATAACTTGGAATCCTGACCAGATAAAATATTTCTGTCTTTGACAATGTTGTTCCGTGGTTCAAGACCTTTTGCATGGTTCATAATCTTCCCGCTACGCTACGCTGGTGTACTGATTATTTTTAGGAATATGCTATATTTTAGTACCCTGACCAGAGAGAATATTTCTGTCTTCAACAATGCACAGTGGCTCAGAATGCGAATTTAGCTGGAAAGATACATTTTGAGCTTAAGTTTGAAGTTTTTGAGCAAAATTGTCTTCTACAAAGTTGTCTCTAATAACAAGGCGCTTCTTAAGGTGTGAATGAAAACTAAGAGGGTCTTATTTTTAGAGAAATCGAAAATCTTACATGTTTATATGCAGAAATAAAGGCATATATAGGGTATGTGTCCCTTGACTCAGCCTATTATGCAACCAGCGATCACATTTTTCATTATAACTCATAAAGTTTTTTAGCTGTTATCGAGATTCAACTAGTTATACACTTGTAAAGATAAGTTTGATAAGACATTTGGTAGCATATATCACTAAAAGTTACACAACTATTTTTATTATGCCATAAACTTTCGAGGGATGTGGATTTAATGTCGGTCTATAGGCGCCAAATTGGGTCTATTCGTGGATGCAACTTCGTCCCATTAGATGGATTTATTACTAAATGCAGTATTTGTACGAATTTTTTTTTTCTAATTTTATGAATTAAGGCATTGTAAGCTGTACTGGATTTACTTAATACAACATTTCACAACACAAACTTAAGTAAAACTGCCTCGAAACACTTTAATGATGATCATATACGATTTATCAGCCATTCAATAATGAAAACATTATAATTCACTATACAATGATTTTGTCACTTCGATTTGTGTTTAGATGAGCCACTTGAGTATAAACAACCGCAAATTCATGCATTTTCACTTGAAATTTTACCAATAACAACCTTTTTAATACGTTATTGATACAACAGGCCATAGTTGGGAACATACAAAAAATTATGTACCCAACATTGGGTCTACGATTTTCTTGTAAAATCATTGTTATTTTAGCTATGTGAACAGTTAGTTTGTAACGTGTAACTATTTTCTGCACATCCAGATTGCATTACTTGCTTTATCTATTCAATTAAGCCAAATTTAGATCACTTGAAGATCGTGTAGATCATCTGTTCAGCATAACCAGTGAAATCATGATGCCCCAAAAGTTCAAGAAACCGAAAATTTCGCGGAAGTGAACAACAATAAGATTATTATTATTGTCTCAATTGCTTCGGATTACATCTATCATGCTCATAGCAACATGATTTTGTTGATAATTGCTAAATTAATGACACATTTGGTGCATAGGCCGAATGAAGGAGCTAGGCTAACATTACATCCCCTTACCCTATTTTTAAAAAGTTGAAGATTAAATATTTTTAGGCAACCTTGATTGTATATTTTTTTCTGTACCCTTTGGTATGACCAAATAAGAGCATTTTTTCCTACGTAGCCTAGGGCGTCCCTATCAAAATCAGTTATTATGCTGTAGCTTTTTCGTTTTAAATTTTTCAGCAAAGTTGTCTTCCCATAACGATTTTTTTATAAAATTATGCCTTTTTTCAAATGGGTTTACCCAATTTTATTAGGTAACTTAGGGCGTCCTTATAAAAAAACAATGTTTTGAGCTAGCTTTTTTATTTCAAATTTGCCAACAAAGTTGTCTACAGATGATTTCTATAACTTGAAAAGATAAAACTTTTGACGTATAAATCTTGCCAAAGTCTTCTACCGTAGGCGAGTAATTAAAGATTTATAAAATTACGTCCTCTTCAATGGTTTTTTACTCAATTTTCAAAATTAATCTATCTCCATTTTTCAGATATAATATGCAATAATAAAAATCCTTTCAAACGCTGTTGAGAAATGTTTTTTTAATTTGCCACAACTAGAAAAATCCACATTGAAAAAATAAGTCTACTCTGTTTATAAAAACCCTTATAACTTTTAACTAGCATTTAGAAGAAACATTAGTATTTTCCATTTAATTCCAACTACCTTTGCTTATCTTGACAGATACGCGTATTTCGTCTACAATGTGCAGACTTCTTCAGTGTCTCGTACTAATAACTCGACTTACAAGACTCTGAAGGTTGGACTCTGAAGGTAGTTGGAATTAAATGGAAAATACTAATTTTTCTTCTAAATTCTAGTTACAGGTATTCCACTAAACAGTTCAAACCCTCTAGGATTCATTATGACTTTTGTTTGACATACGATAGAGACAATTTCAGCACACCAAAAGTTGCAATTATTCTTGAGTCAATGGCAAGACAACTTTGCTTAAAAATTTGAAATAAAAAAATTACAGCATAATAACTGATTTTGATAGGGACACCCAGGCTACGTAGGAAAAAATGCTGTAATTATGTCATTTCAAAGGGTACAGACAAATTTATACAATCAAAGCGTGTCTGAACAATCTAACACTCCTTGGCGGCAATTGTATTATGGAAGAAATCTGTTCACAACAATCCCTCAAGTGACCATTGCACTATGGTCCAGATTACGAATTTAAGAGGAAACATGCTCCCAGCGCTTAAACTTGAAACTTTACAGCAAAGTGATGTTCTACAACATGGTTTGTATTGCTAAGGCCCATTTTGTGATGTTAATTAAAATTAGGGTGGTTCCCATTTTCACGGAAATACAAAACCTAACTTTTTTATTTGAAGAAATAGACATTTACATTTTTCGGTAAAGTTGTAGCGCAAAAAATTTCATGGAATTTTTATATACAAATTTTTATGTAGCTTAAAAATTGACTGATTTAGAGCAATTTTCCCTCATCAACTTAGGGTGTACCATTAAAAAAAGTTTTTTTTGCCCTAACTTTTTTATTTCAATTCTCACCGTAAAACTCTGTTCGAACGAGTTTTAGAACTTATAAAGACGCGTACTTTGGTGCACAAACTTAGCCACTAGCTTTAACCAATCAATAGTTATTGAAGTATTTCTACAAAAAATACGCTTTTTTCAAATGTTGATTTTTATGATTGGGGCAAAAAAAAAAATTAAAGACGTCATTCAAAAGATCAATTTATATTGTTTAGCATATGTGAAAACTAGATATATGTTATTTCTGTATCTTGAGAAAATTACATTTGAATCTGGCATGGTTTTAGAAGAAAAACTTCAATAACTATTGATTGGTGAAAGGTAGTGGCAAAATTAATATATCAAAATACACGCCTTTAAAAGTTCTACAACTCGTCTGAACAAAATTTTACGATGGAAATTGAAATAAAAAAGTAAGAACAGAAAAACTTTTTTTTATGGTACACCCTAAGTTGACGAGGGAAAAGTTGCTCTAAATCGGTCAATTTTCAAGCTACAAAAAAAAAATTTATATGAAAATTCCATGACAGTTTTTGCGCTACAACTTTGTTCAAGAATGTAAACGTCTATTGCTGCAAATAAAAAAGTTAGTTTTCGTATTTCCGTGAAAATTGGGACCACCCTAATTTTATTCAATATAAAAAATGGGCCTTTTTTTCTATTTCAAGTTTCACCACCATTTTTTTTGAAAGTTAAATGTGCTAAACAATATAAATTGATCTTTTGAATGATGTCTTTAATTTTTTTTTGTGTTTGCCCCAATCATAAAAATCAACATTTGAAAAGGGTGTATTTTTCAAAGAAAAACTTCAATTACTATTGATTGGTTAAAGCTAGCGGCTAAGTTTGTGCAACAAAGTACGCGTCTTTATAAGTTCTAAGACTCGTTGCAACACAATTTTACGGTGAGAATTGAAATAAAAAAGTTAGGGCAAAAAAAACTTTTTTTAATGGTACACCCTAAGTTGATGAGGGAAAATTGCTTTAAATCAGTCAATTTTTAAGCTACATAAAAATTTGTATATAAAAATTCCATGAAACTTCTTGCGCTACAACTTTGCCGAAAAATTTAAATGTCTATTTCTGCAAATAAAAAAGTTAGGTTTTGTATTTCCGTGAAAATGGAGACCACCGTAATTTTAATTAACATCACAAAATGGGCCTTAGTAATACAAACCATGTTGTAGAACATCACTTTGCTGTAAAGTTTCAAGTTTAAGCGCTGGGAGCATGTTTCCTCTTAAATTCGTAATCTGGACCATGGTGCATTGGAAGCAGCTTTAATCCGAGAGCTAAGAAGTGATAGCTCTACTGCAGATCCAGCAACCCATTTCAGAATGTCTGGAGAGTCACGCCCATTCCGAGGTAACTTTCATATACAATAAATAAGCCCCGCATGTGAACATTACCGATATCATTTGGATAAAGGCACTGCAATACACTTCCAGATTTGGAAATGTTTAATTTCCAAACCAGGCACGTATTTAGTATTATTTAAAAATAAGGTTATTGTTATATAGTTATAGTCAGACACATCTCACCCATGGTCGCTTCCTTAGTTACACTCGCTTGTTCATTCGTAAACATGAAAATTCTCGACGTTGATTAGTTATTAGCTTCATGCACTCGTGATGAAATAAGCGCAAAAATTGACGATGCCAAAACACCCGTCAGATATGCAACCTACACAACTACGTGGTGAACGCATCTGAAATTATGTGGCAGCCTTTCACGCACGCATGCGCATTGTCTTCGTTTGCCGCTTCTGACAAGCAAATGGCCGTTTTCTACATGCACTGGTCTCTTTTCTTCCAATATCCACTTCCAACATCAAATTCCCTCTATGAGGCTACTCTATAACTAACTTTAAAACTGCAAACAGTCATCGATTCACTCGCGACAAAGCGGACAAACACTCAAACTTAATCATTCATGTCCGGATGTCACAATACTACTACTAATAAACAAAACTAAGCTGATGTAACTCTTTCTCCGGGTGCGGGGGCGAAGCACAAAAAACCAAAAAATGTGGAAATACTACCGACACTCCAAAACTGTTAACGTAGTTTTGCGAAAAATATTCTCTGCATAACTGAATAACTCACAAGTTATCAGTCTGTTATCAATAGAAGGTATGGTGAAACTCAAATAACTTTTCGCAAATTTTCAAAACATTAAAAATAGTGACTTAACTTAAGGTCTATTTCGATATAAAAGGAGTTTTAAAACAAGGTCCTGAAACATCTGAGAAGATAAATAGTTTTCGAAGATATGTTTCTATAAATAAAGACTGCTTTAGGTCAACAAACAAAGCATGCCAATTTTATATGGCAAATAAAATCCTTTCAGAATCATTTTCATCTGGTTGATGGATTTCAATGTCTGTAAAAACCTGCAACATTCTTGGAATATCTGTATAATGTCTGTAATCTGTATGAGATCTGAATACCTGATCAAATGTCTGTATAAATATATGGCATCCCTGATCCTGACCAGATAGAATGTTTCTGTCTTCGAAAATGTTGTTCAGTGGATCAACCCCTTTTGAATGATGACTAGCAGTTCAAAATGTTCTCACTACGCGGCGTTAGTGTACCAATGTATTTCCTGAAGTGCCATAGCTGAGGATCCTGACCATTGGGAAACATGTTGTTCTCGGATAAGTTTTTCAGTGGAACAATACCTTTCCATTAATGACCATCAGCAGGAAATCTTTCCGCTACGTGACGCTGGTGAGCAATTAAGTTTCCTGACCAAAGTAACTTGGCATTTTGACCATTAAAAAGGTTTCTGTCTTCGATAATGTTGTTAATTCGGGCAAGATCTTTCCAATGCTGTCTATCAGTTTCGAATCTGTCCGCAACTCGGCACTAATATGATTGCAATTTTTTTGCAATATGTTGTATCCGTATCAAGTACAAGGCTTCAATCTTCAGCAATGCTGTTCAGTAAGGTTGTGACCAGTAGTGCAGAATATTTTGGCGCTAGTGTACAAGTGGTTTTCCTGACTAAGGTATACCTTGCTATTGTAGATGAACTGTAGATGAAAGTAATAAAAAATTATGAATGATATCTAAGTATTCCTTTACTTTTCGCATCTCGGTGAGTTTTTGTAGTTAACTTTTATAAGACATTGTTTAGTGAGTAATCTCAAACAGAATCGGCCATGTTTTTTGGTCGATGAAAAATAGTCGTGAGCGTCGAATTTTGTGATTTGGATAGTAAAAGTTATGTTTTTTTTTAATGGTAGAGAAATAGCGGTGCTTGCGTTGAATGAGTGGTTGTAGGAAGATATTATTCAAAAATGCTAAAAAATAATCACATAGAAGGACTTTTTTTTAAAGATTTTCCCAAGCAACACCAAACCATCATAATTTGTTGCAACAACTTGATTGTGACCTAACTGAGTCACATTGAAGTAACTTTTACTGGTTTGCAACAAGTGTGCTCCTAGGGTTCTGTGGCTCATCGACACCAATATATCGTAAGTTTCAGTGAAATGTGACGAGCGAAAATCGTAGGGCTCGTGTTCAACGAGGTATTCCGAACGGAAACTCGCGCGAAGTGTACCCTTCAGCAACGAAACATGTTGCTGGAAGTAGAACCTAAATTGTATTGTGCGGTGGTTGTAAGAGAAGAAAGAAAAATTCTCCATTGAGGTGTTGAAGAAAGGAAGAAAGCGAAAAATTGAAGAGGTTAAAAAGGCTGGCGGAATATAGGAGAATAGCAGAGAGAGAGAGAGAGATAGAGAGAGAGAGAGAGAGAGAGAGAGAGAGGAGAGATAACGTACTTAGTCACACCACGGTTGGCCGTTCGCCTGAGTAAGTAAGGTGTGACCCATTTAGTATTGGAAAAAACATTTTTGATTCTTACAGCGACCCTAGTGGTTCGATTTGTAAACTATGACAACTTATGTGTTCTCTATAACAATAACAACATCAGAAGTTTTTTTCGCGGTGCAGTTCGAACGTGTTTCAGTAGTCTGGGCCAAAATTTGCTGAAGTATTGGGTTTTTCCCAAAATACCGTGTGGCGTGTTTTGATAAATTACAGAAAAACTTTGTCGACGGATCGCAAGCTTCAAAACAAGCGTCGAGCGGGTACAGTCAACCGTCAACTGTGGAACAAAGTCATCAAGAATACTAAGGCAAACCCCAACATCTCATACCGCGATTTGGCTAAAACGTTTCGCACCGCACGCAGTACCGTGGAACGGAATCGCCTCCGGGAATGCTTCAAATCATACACACTACCAAAATCTCGTGTAAATTTCTGTCCCTGAGACCGACACATGCAAGCGTCCTTTAGCGCATAAGAATGTGTTGAAAGAGATGAGAAAATAAATTCAGCCGAACACATCTTTTGTCGAATTGCGTATGTGTCAGTTTCAGTAGACATAATTTCACACGAAATCTTTCTTTACGTCCCCCGAATATTACGTTCCCCGACTTTACGTCCCCCGACTATTTACAAACATGGATTAGGTCTCGTGTAAAATTCATAATTTCTAAGTGTGTACCGTACCTGTAGATAACCAAATAGGGATCAAAAGCAGAACAATGTAGCCAAAATCCGTACCAGAAAATTGTATGATCAAGTGTTGACAAATTTCAATGGCTGCCTCCTCATGGATGATGAAACATATGTAAAGGACGATTTCACCTACCTGAAAAAAATACTCCTGCTAAATACTGCTCCTGCCTAATTCAAGTTTGTGTTTGCAGATAAATTTGCACGTAAATACATGATTTGGCAAGGCATCTGTGGCTGCGGTAGGGAGACCAAGGTTTTCATCACTGATAAGACATTTTATTCAGAGCTGTAGAGAACGGAATGTCTCCAAAAGCGAATATTGCCATTCATCAGATCCCACAATGAACCTGTCATGTTTTGGCCAGATCTTGCAAGCTTCATTACAGTAAAGCAGTGCTATACAGCAGTGCTATACAGGATTATCATGTTTTCCTTCTTCAACTAGGAAAGCAATCTCTTGGAACGAGTTCCTTGACCCGGTCCGTGATCAAGTGGCGTTTTCACTCTGGCTCTAGAAGATGCATGCAGGTCTGGATTCTCTGCATGGATTTCTCCGAAATATTGGCTTCCTTTGCAAGTTTTCTTATGGAACGCACCGGGTTGCGAGCAATTTTTGCACGGACCGATTTGATCACGTTCGGCATGCGTGCAAACCGCGAACTTCCGCTTCCCGGCTTCAGCTGCTTAGGACCATCCTGCAGGGACTTTTTTATGCGGTAAACTGTTGCCAAATGGCACCCTACCACCTTGGCAATCTCTTTCGGCTTCTTCTAAGCGAACAACAAGCTGGTGATCACTTTTTTCACGAATGTTTTGACGAATTTGCAATAAAACAAATAGAATGTTTGGATGCAGCACTTGAAAGTAAACAGAAACAAATACACTGTCGACAGAAATTAGTCACTAGCTACACGAATTAACCCAATACTCAAGTTTGAACATTTTCGCATTATTTTCTGCCACGCCCTGTAGTGGTATGAAACCAACGGTATTCAGTTTATAACCAAAAAACTCAACCCACCAAACTGTCCCCAGCTCAGACCGATAGAGAGATTTAGGGCTATAATGAAGAGGAAGCTAGCAGAGTCGTCAAAAGCATCAATTAATTGAAAATATTGTGCGCCGGTTAATGAAACGTATTCCGGGAAAAGTCCGCAAATTTCTTCGAAATCGAGATGATAATTTTTTTTTGAATTTTCGTTCTAAAGTTCACATAAAGTCGAACATTTTAGTTAAAATAGAATACTATTTTGTTAAATATTCGAAATAGTCTATGTACCATTTCTAACTGGGCCACACCTTAAGAAGGAGAAGGTGAATAAATTCGCCAAAATGTTCTTGGTTTGCCCTTCTTGTGGTTTCACGGAGGTAAGATGCTTTTTTGGCTGGATTTTACATCCTGCCACTAATCGCGGGCGATGTTAGACTTGTACAGAGATAACAATAATGCTTTTGAACCAAAAGACTTCAACCCACAGAACTCGCAGGAACTTTGTCCGATTGAAAACTTTTGAGCCATCATGAAGGCCAAACATTATAAAACACCTCAAATATTCGAGAACGAGCTGGATTTCAAGAAACAGTCGATAAAAGTATCAAAAGAAGTCGGCCCAAAACCTTATGAGTGGTGTCAAGGACAAATTTCTGGAATTTGGGTGGGAGAGGAGATCCCATAAACCAATGAAGTAAGAACCTAACCATTTTTTTTGTTTGAAGGGTGTACGGAATCAAATTGCGACACACACAAATATTCGGCAAAATTCGCCCGTCCAACCAATCCCCTTCAAACTTTCAGGGAGTTAAATAAAAAATGTTATGAATATCTTTATAATGATTATGCCAAATCATATTTTTTTTGGCAAACTTCGACATTTTCTGCTTTATAACGTCCAGGAGCATCGAATTTATGATAAGCAGTGAAAAACTGGAGCCCCGGAAGCTGAAGCAAGTCTTCTTTTACATACGTCTCATCATCCATAACGATTCAATGTGGTTTCGTCAAAATCTAGATGTAGAGCTTCCGTGCACGTGTTTCACCTACCGTTCATCGCAATTAGGCGCCTTTTGGACTTTGTACGTGTGTAGTCCTTTAGGGTTTTTCGCATCTTGCACGAAAGTTTTGGTTAGATTCAGTCTCTTCGCCACATCTCGAGCTGAACTGTTGGGATTCCTCTTGAAAGCTTGAACTACCCGCATGTGATCCTTAGCACTAAAGGGCGATACGGTCAAAATTTGGTCAATATCAACTTGACGTATTTCTTTCAATTTTGCATTTAAAAAACCTGAACACCCCTCATTTTTAAGGTGTGTGTGTGTGTGTGTAGAATGTTGCTCCTATTTTGATTTTGGAATTCACTCTTCAGTTGTCAAAATGCCGTCCAAGCAAGAAGAGCAGCGTATCAAAATTTTGCTCGCGCATCGCGAAAATCCGGAGCTACTCGCACGCAAAGTTGGCAAAATCGCTAAAAGTTGCCAAATCAACCGTTACAAATGTAATTAAAGTGTTTGGGGACCGTTTGTCGACAGCCAGGAAGTCTGGATCGGGGTTAAATCGAAAACCGGAAGCCGCTGAGACGACAAAGAGAGTTGCCGGTAGTTTCAAGCGAAACCCTAACCTATCTCCGAGATGCCGCAAATAAGCTGGGTGTATCGTCTACAACCGTGCATCGAGCCAAAAACGAGCCGGACTATCGACTTACAAGAAGGTAGTGACTCCAAATCGCGATGATAAACAAAATACGACGCCCAAGCGCGATCCCGGAGGCTGTACACGACGATGCTGACGAAGTTTGACTGCGTGGTAATGGACGACGAAACCTACGTCAAAACCGACTACAAGCAGCTTCCGGGACAGGAGTTTTATACGGCAAAAGGAAGGGGAAAGGTAGCAGATATTTTCAAGCACACGAAACTGTCAAAGTTCGCAAAGAAATATCTGGTTTGGCAAGCCATCTGTACCTGTGGCTTGAAAAGCAGCATTTTCATAGCTTCCGGGACTGTCAACCAAGAAATTTACGTGAAGGAGTGTTTGAATAAACGTCTGCTGCCTTTCCTGAAGAAACACGGTTGTTCCGTACTGTTTTGGCCGGATTTGGCATCTTGCCATTACGGTAAAAAGGCCATGGAGTGGTACGCCGCCAACAACGTGCAGGTGGTTCCCAAGGACAAGAACCCTCCCAACACGCCAGAGCTCCGCCCAATTGAGAAATACTGGGCTATTGTCAAGCGGAACCTAAAGAAGACCAAAAAAACTGCTAAGGACGAGCAGCAGTTCAAGGCAAACTGGCTTTCTGCGGCGAAGAAGGTGGACAAGGTGGCTGTACAAAATCTGACGGCAGGGGTCAAGCGTAAGGCCCGGCAATTCGGACTTGGAAAAGCGGAAGCCTAACTGAATATTTTTCCTGAATTTTATACTAATTGAACTTGAAAAAGAAATTTAATTTGATTTTTTAAATAAACGATTTCACCGATTTACACGCGTTTTCCCTTGACCAAATTTTGACCGTATCACCCTTTATACGGAGATCCATTTTTGCCTTTTTTTTCTCTCCGATCGATGGTCAAACGTTCGTGGTACCACGAGACACCGTAGAATGTACCAAATCTCAGCTTCCTGCTGATGGCACGATGAAAAAGATCCAGATTTTCGTGGTAAGTGCGCAAAATTTCTTTGCGCCGCTGCTGTTCTTCCGACTCCATCTTCGCAACGATTGCACATCTGCTAGTGAACTTTACACAGCGTAAAAATATTAATATTAATAATATTAACGAACTAATTTCACCCAAAATTTCAATAGAAAATACGCAATACACAAGTTACAGCCATTTAAAAGTGGTGCAATTTGATTCCGTACAACCTGTATTCTATGAAAGTTTGACAAAAAATCTGACTAATAACTTTTTCTTTAATTGTTTGAACGGGGCTCTTCACATGGCTGGAAAAGCAGTAGTTTGCTTGCCATTAGAAAGTTCAGTTCAATCTGAAGTTGGAACACAAAAGTGATAGATATAAAGGAAGCGAATGTAGATTACATACAGATTTTAAAAGCATTCCCCTAAACTTTCAATCGGTTGCCCTACCCACTGTGCAAAGTCTTAAACAAGAAAAGCAATTCAAAAGCACAATTCCCCGGATCCCAAATGTTTTCAGCAAATCGTAGCCTGCAGCTCATAAGTGTTCATCACAGGGCAGAAAACGGGAAATCTCAGCCACAGGAATCCCACGAAAAGCTTGGCTAACTATCAAACTAAAATTTAGATGATTTTCTGCAGGCGACAATCGTATGGTTGACAGATTGAACCAACGATTGAAACGCAGAATCCATGGTTTACCTGTAACTGGCACCGATTCAAAAGCCCCATAAATATTTACACGGTTTTCTCTTATTCAGCATGATCTCTCCCGTGGGGATACGGAGCAAATACATCTTCGTTGGTACGCAGTTGCGGCGATAAAAAAAAACTTTTTTTTTTGGCTTCTGAATTGTGTCATCACCAGCGACAATCTCAAATGGCTGCAGAATATTTGTTCATCTCAAATACGGCTCTATTCTTGCGGATGCCATTAGTTGGTACTCGAACTCCCAATTTTTCATTGGATTGATTTGGCCTGATTTCGTCGCCTACTGCGAACATTCGAAATGGGAGGCAACCTTCCGTCAAGGTCGTTCGAAACGGATTGGTTTGGAATAGCAGTGATGGCAATTAAACTTTCAAAAAGAGGGGGAAACAGTTCCACTACCGGTTGTGGGCGGGAAGCACATGCAATACCATCGAGGGTTGATGATTTTATTGCCTCTATCAGGCATCCAACCATCTATTCAAGCTTTTGGGAAATTATTAACCCAGTTCGCATGCCGTATACCGAAGGGACCTTCACCGTTTGCAAGTAGAAACAAACAGATGGAAAATTTTTGATATCGCTCCAAAAGCTATTTCAGTTGAATGAAACGACATTCGGCAGACAATGATGATGGGAGTCAATTAAGTTGGCTAAATTCGGGCGACGTTATTTCATTCTGTATAGGGAATTTACATAAACGATGAAAGTTGGCCTTTGTGACTGGCGAGTCCATTGTTGGGAATAGTTAAAATTTATGATGAGCGCTTTTGTGTGAGACCCGGAATCAGTTGACACACTCAGCCGCCCTTTAGCCATTCCGAACCACTTGATGGAATGAGTCATTTTTGCAGAAACGGCTCCGGCCAGCAGGGAATTATTAATTTAACAAATGTGGGGTTGTTGGTGTGTCCTTGTGAGAAATATACGAGTGTGCAAATTAAATAAATTGCTGTTTCCTCTCAACTTTTGAATAAGGGACTAACCTTGGCTATGAGACAAAAAACTTCTAGCTTGAGCTCACGCTCATCGGTGTCCCTTTTGTCCTGTGAGATGGAACGTGAAGATACACATAATTGTAGGGCCTCAGGCTAATGCGTTTCAACTGATTCTTGAATAGCTTCATTATGGAATCAGCTTTACTACTTTTATTACTACTCATACGTGACTAATTTGGGTAACAGTAGGGTCAAATGCTTTACATGAAATTGGTATCAATGATGAAGAGTTGGTGAAGACAGACGCGAATGACGGGAATTAGTCCATTGCCGAAGTAGTGCACCACCTTAGCAATGATGGGGATTTTTTGGGCTTGGACGGTCTCAGATTGTTACGAAACTTTGTGCACGCGTAGTTTACACAAACAAACCATTTATTTTTGATTCAGGGTAGCCAATATGAACAAACCAAATAAAGACTGGACTCGGAAAAAATGAGACACACAAAAATGATCACCAAAGATTCATTTTAAATCGGATACTTCTCAAATTTTCAGGGATCAAATAACTATATATTAGTTATGTTTTGGCATAATTTATTTATTGAATTTCCTCCCCCAAGCTGACTGCACGTACATTTCTCTTAACACTGCTCATGAGATCTTGGGCGAGGCTTGGTCCATCTTCCTTACACAATTTCTCCCAGTTTTTCTTCAAAGCTTCATCGGTTTTGAATGTTTTTCCGCTTTTCTTCAACTTCTTCTTCATTATCGCCCAAAACTTTTCGATCGGAGTTCTGGTGTATTTGGCGGGTTCGCCTCCTTCGGAACCACATTAACGCGCTTCGCTTCGTACCTATCCATTACAGGCTTGGCGTAATGGCACGAAGCGAGATGCGGCCAGAACATGGGATCACGGTGAGAGCGGAGGAAGGGCAGCAAGCGCTTCCGCAAGCATTCCTCTCGATAAATCTGTCCGTTTATGGTGTCGGTTGTAACGAACGGCTTGCTGTACCGTCCGCACTCGCAGATCGCCTGCCACAACAGGTAGTTCTAGGATTTTTTTTTCAAAAGGGCGAATCTAACAATGAGAGTCTCTCTCCTCTCGCGCTCTCTTTCAGTTATTACAGCGCCATTATAAATCTTTTGAGGGATTTTTTGGTACAGATAGAAACACAACAGTGCTGGCTACCATACTTTACAACTAGTTGAATGAAAAACGTAACGCTGAATGGAATATGAATGAAAGAGAAGATAATCAAAGAGAGTCTCTCAATTGCAGATTCGCCCTAATGAAAAAAACCCTAGAGTTCTTCGCGAATTTGTCCATCATTCTCTTCCGGAACTTATCCGGAACCTCCATGCATACCGAAAAAAAACTCGAGGCCGGGGATTTGTTTGGTGTCCGCCTTGATATATGTCCCGTCGTTCATGACGAGACAGCCTGGCTTGACCAGCCACTCAGCTTCCGCGCACGCAATTTGGCACTTTCCTGACCTGACCTTAAAAACTTACGTAGCCCACCCGCTTCATGGTCTGCTAGACGAACCACTTCGACGAATTGACCTTTTTGGCCACGTCCCGGGTGGAAAGGTTCGGGTTATTCTTAAAGTACTGCCTTATCTTCCGCGCCTTCTCTGGATATTCCGTTTTCGGTTTTCGGCCGCTTCCAGCGCGCCGCTCGATGGTCTTTGTCTCCTGGAACATCTTCACAACGCGGGACACGGTGGAATGGTGGATTCCAAGCCTTGTGTCGATCCATCTGTGCCATTGACCAGGATTACCGATCACCGCGCCCAAGATTTACTGGCGTAGCTCTTCTTGTTTCGAATGCATCTTAAAAACTACTTGACAGATCGCGGTAAAATTTTGCACACATAAACACAACACTCTAGTATTACTCAAAATTTCATTAATTTTAACTCACGCAATAAAAAGTTACACTCAAAACAAAGTGTCGCATTTTTTCCGAGTACAATCTTTATATTGACATGTAGGATACAGGTGACTTTGCCGATGGTGAACAAGCCTAAGGCTGAAAGCCACACTAATACAGAAAATAGAAGTAGTAGAAGAAGAAGAAGAGCAAGTCTTCTGTCAGGCCATTCAGATCCCTTTTTGAAGAATCATATAGGAATAATATTTATGTGGCAGTCTTCTGAGTCTTCTAGGAGTCTTCTATAATCTTGAAGAATCTGAAGTAAACTAGTTCTCTGAAAAATCAAAATTTTAGAATTTAATTTTAGCGTCCCAACAGCTCAATCCTCAGATATCTTCATTTGATTGAAATCGGCATCACCTGTTGGGTTTTTTCTACTATTGCTAAGAGACAGAAAGCAAGACATACTAGAGGGTGTCTCACAATATGTGTCACTAGAATAAAATGGGATAACAGCAAAACAATTCAAGCAAATCATTTCACGCATACATCATTGGAAAAATACTTGTTATAGAAACAAACCATATTAAATCAATTCAAAGCTCTCGCCTTTTTCTTAAATAACTTTTCACATACAATTTAAAATTATTCACATTTTGTAAGCACGAATTTCTGAGCAATTCGGTCCCAAATGTTTCTTGAACCGGTCTTGCTTAAGCCCCTTTGTAGGGCCCAAAGAGAGGAGCATAACGGGTGGCAACTAAAATTTTGGAATTTCTTTCTCAAGCTGTCAAAACAGGACACACATACTTGAAGATGATCTGATTAATTGTTGTCAATTGTTGAAAAAAAGCAGTAGACATTTGAAAACGATCCGTAATCGGCTGTACGGCGAAACTGGAGCGTTGTACGGCCTTTATGTCAAATTTCAACTCAAAATCCCAAAGAAATTTTCGATTAGGCGACACTGAGGGGTCGAACGGGTATTAAGGAACAATTTAATTTTTGGTTTTTTTTTCGAAATACGAGAGCGTTTAATCCAGCCAAAACACGTATTGTCCGCCTGCATGGTGTTTTTGTAGAACCGGGATCAATATTTTCATCAAACATTCGTTCTGGTACACATCTTGATTGATAGCCAAACCAGAGGGCTTGGCTTCGAAATGTCTCTCTCGAAAAAGGCAATGTACAGCACCATTTTCTGTTCAAACTTTTGTTTAACATATCTTTTATGTTCGGAGATGCAGTAGAACTATCGATCGTTTCCGGGAATGTACATCTTCGAAAGAGAGAAGTAATTTCCGTCGTCCAAAACAAAACATTTTCCGGAAGTTTTTTTTTATCAACTAGCAGCATTCGGATTTCAACGTCAAAATCTGTTTCTCAGAGTATTTCGGTGCTCTTGTCTTCTTTCTGCACTTTATTCCGACTCTTTTGAAAGTTTTGCAGAACAATGAGTTGTTTTTGCGGCGTCCCGGAGCTTAGTGAATCCTTGTTGTTGGAGGCAAGAGAAAGAGAACGAAGTCATACAAGTTTACTGCAAGCTTTGACTTATTGAACATGTAAAGGTTGTGAATTAATTATGTAAAGGTTCTGCATAAATTATTATCAAAAGAAAAATTCAGGCTGTAGTAAGCCGGTTAAAAAAACATCAATGCAATTATGTCAAATAACAGATTCTTAATTCAAAATCAATGAATTCGAGATCAACAATGTTGCAAGGCCGATTCAGTTTTACACTCTGTAAACCATTCGATTGCACATCATAGGCCATTCACGCAAATTATATCAACGAGTAGCAAATAAGGCTCATAAAAAATCCTTTAGAAGAAATTTTTACATTTATAAATTTAGTTTTACAAATCTAATTTTTTTTTTCTTCTAAGAACTGATTTTAAACAAAAGAAGTCAACTCAATCGAAACTTTTCAATATTTTTGTTGGGACCTTAAACTTTGAGAATAATTATCACAGTTAAAAGTTTTAAAATATTTTTCAACAATTTTCAACAAATTATTGAAAAATTTACCAAAATAATGCCTTCGTCGTCAGATTATTGATACATGCAACCTCTAAACATTATTTGAGAAAGTTTTCAAACACGAAGCTATTGGTTCTCAAAGTTTAATGTATCACTCTATGGTTAACCTCCAATGCACAGTGGTCCAGAATGAAAATTTAGCTGGAAAGATACATTTTCAGCCTTAGTTTGCAGTTTTGGAGCAAAATTGTCTTCTACAATGTTGTTTCTAATTATAAGGCCTTTCTTTTGGTGTGAATGAAAACTAGAATGGTGCATGTGTTCAGAGAAATCAGAAATCCAACTTTTTTACTTGTAGAAATAAATGAATATAGGGAATGTGTCCCTTAACTCAGCCTATTATGCAATGATCGATTACATTTTCTATTATAACTTATACAGTTCTTAAGCCGTAAGCGAGATTCAACTAGTTAGGCAATTGCTAAGACATGTTTGATAAGACATTTGGTAGCGTGTATCACGAAAAGTTACACAACTCTTTTCATAAAGTCAGAAACATTCGAGGGTTGTGGATTTAATGTCGGTCAATGAGCACCAAATTGGGTCTATTCATGGATGCAACTTCGTCCCATTCGATGGATTTATTACTAAGGAGTGTATCGAAAATAAGCTATCCACATACATTTGCGTTTTACGCATGTATTTGTGATGGTTTTTTATGCTCTGAACACTGCATGCTGTGCGTTTGACTGTCAGCATTCTTTTGTTTACTTGTTTGTGCGGTTCAAATTCTGCGTTTCCAAAATGTCGCGTATTGAAAAGGAAGTGAAAATTAAGGTTCTGGACACATGGCTAAGTGAGAAGGATATTACTATGCGAAACCATCATTAATAAGTTTGGGGAACACTATTCTTTGGATGAGCTACCAGGATGAGGCAGAAAATCCGGTTCTTCCAACCCGAAACTGGAGCAGAAAGTGGTATCTCTTATCATGAAGAACAAATCATTGTCAATACGTGATTTGGCCAAAAAAGCAGGAACGAGTGTCGGAATGATCCAGCGTATCAAGAGGCGAAACCACCTGAAGACCTACAAGAAGCAGAAAATTTCGAAACAAAGTGCAGAACAGAAGAAGCGAGCAGCAACAAGGGCCCGGAAATTGTATTCGCGTCTTTTGCAGCGTCCGGATGCATGCGTTTTGATGGACGATGAGACCTATGTAAAGGAGGACTCAAAAACCCTTCCAGGTTCACAATACTTTACTGTCGTCGTTTGGGAAGATGTGAGCGATGCGGACAGGTCGATTCAAGTGGAGAAATTCGGTCGAAAGGTACTGGTATGGCAAGCAATATGTTCCTGTGGTTTGAAGTCAACCATTTTTTACACTACCGGAACTATAAATGCGGAAATCTATCGATCTGAGTGTCTCCAGAAGAGATTGTTGCCTTTATATAAGAAGCATAGTACACCTCCACTGTTTTGGCCGGATTCAGCGTCGGCTCACTATGCCAAAACCACTCTCAACTGGCTTGCGGAAAAGGGTATAGATTTCGTTGAGAAAAATATCAATCCACCAAATTGCCCTCAGCTTCGATCCATCGAACGTTACTGGGCAATCGTGAAGAGGGTCTTCAAGGAGACTGGTAAGGCAGCTGGGAACATGCAGGAGTTCAAAAAAATTTGGGCTCAAGCGTCCAAAAAATGCGATGCAACACTTGTCCGGAACTTGATGAAGAGCATTCGATCCAAAGTTCGAAAATTTGTGAAGGAATAACTTAAATTTGATCCGGTCTTCATTATGTTCAAGTTTAACCTCGTACAATAAAGGATCAATTTTTTGTATGAATAAAATATCGGTTTTCAACATAATTTGAAAGAAAGTTTGTGGATAGCTTATTTTTGATACACTCCTTACACAAGCTTTTAGGGCTATATGAGGATATAATAAAGGGTGATACGGTCAAAATTTGGTCAAGGGAAAACGCGTGTAAATCGGTGAAATCGTTTATTTAAAAAATCAAATTAAATTTCTTTTTCAAGTTCAATTAGTATAAAATTCAGGAAAAATATTCAGTTAGGCTTCCGCTTTTCCAAATCCGAATTGCCGGGCCTTACGCTTGACCCCTGCCATCAGATTTTGTACAGCCACCTTGTCCACCTTCTTCGCCGCAGAAAGCCAGTTTGCCTTGAACTGCTGCTCGTCCTTAGCAGTTTTTTTGGTCTTCTTTAGGTTTCGCTTGACAACAGCCCAGTATTTCTCAATGGGCGAGCTCTGGCGTGTTGGGAGGGTTCTTGTCCTTGGGAACCACCTGCACGTTGTTGGCGGCGTACCACTCCACGGCCTTTTTACCGTAATGGCAAGATTCCAAATCCGGCCAAAACAGTACGGAACAACCGTGTTTCTTCAGGAAAGGCAGCAGACGTTTATTCAAACACTCTTTCATGTAAATTTCTTGGTTGACAGTCCCGGAAGCTATGAAAATGCTGCTTTCAAGCCACAGGTACAGATGAGCTTGCCAAGCCAGATATTTCTTTGCGAACTTTGACAGTTTCGTGTGCTTGAAAATATCTGCTACCTTTCCCCTTCCTTTGCCGTATAAAACTCCTGTCCCGGAAGCTGCTTGTAGTCGGTTTTGACGTAGGTTTCGTCGTCCATTACCACGCAGTCAAACTTCGTCAGCATCGTCGTGTACAGCCTCCGGGATCGCGCTTTGCCGTCGTATTTTGTTTATCATCGCGATTTGGAGTCACTACTTTCTTGTAAGTCGATAGTCCGGCTCGTTTTTTGGCTCGATGCACGGTTGTAGACGATACACCCAGCTTATTTGCGGCATCTCGGAGAGATAGGTTAGGGTTTCGCTTGAAACTACCGGCAACTCTCTTTGTCGTCTCAGCGGCTTCCGGTTTTCGATTTAACCCCGATCCAGACTTCCTGGCTGTCGACAAACGTTCCCCAAACACTTTAATTACATTTGTAACGGTTGATTTGGCAACTTTTAGCGATTTTGCCAACTTTGCGTGCGAGTAGCTCGGATTTTCGCGATGCGCGAGCAAAATTTTGATACGCTGCTCTTCTTGCTTGGACGGCATTTTGACAACTGAAGAGTGAATTCCAAAATCAAAATAGGAGCAACATTCTACACACACACACACACCTTAAAAATGAGGGGTGTTCAGGTTTTTTAAATGCAAAATTGAAAGAAATACGTCAAGTTGATATTGACCAAATTTTGACCGTATCGCCCTTTATGTATTCAAACATATTGAATGAGCCTATTCAGTCAACAGTAATTATTTGATAGTTTTATGATGTTCTAGGTCATCCAAACTGTCCTTGAGTTCAGAACTTAAGATCTTCAGTAGTAACTACAGTTTTTTGGACTATACAAAGCTACGCTACGTATTCAACCATATTCAGTAAATATTTTCGAACGTAAAAATACATCATGAGATAAACGGGGATGATGTAGGTCATCCAAACTATCCATGAGTTCATATCATATGATCTTTAGTTGTAACAGTACGTGTTAAGAGTGTGCAGATACGTATTTAACAATAATGATTGAATAGCGTGGAAGGCCAGAATACATAATGCGACAACCTGGGAATATTCTAGGTACACCTAACTGTCCTTAAGTTCAAAACATAAAATCTACAGTTATAACAGTTGTTTTTTGAGCTATATATGGTGACCATGATGGTCAACAGTCATTATTTTATAACTTTGAGATCTTCTAGGTAATCCAAACCGTCCTGGAGTTCATAACTTCAAATCTACGATAGTAACAGTAGTGTTTTGGGCTACACAAAGTTGCGTCACGTATTCAAGTGTATTCAGTGAATAATTTCGAACGTAAAAATATACAATAAGATAATCTTGGGATGGTCAAGGTCATCCAAACTGTCTTGGCATTCAAAACTTAAGATTTACAGTTATAACAATAAATTTGAGGCAATACAAAGTTACAAAAAATATTCAAACATATTCAATTAATATTCTTCAAGACAAAACACATTATGAAGCAGTATGACATATTCCAGGTCATCCAAACTATCCTCAAGATCAGAACATAGGACCTACTACAGTTGTAACAAAAGCTTTCTGGGTTCTGGCAAAGCTTCGACATGTATTGAAACATATTCATTGAATATTTTGGAAGAACAACAGATATTTTGAGATAATCTTCGGATGTTCTAGGTTATCCAAACTTTCTTGGAATTCAAAACATAAAATCTACATCCAGCTGTAGATTTTAACTTTGGAATTGTAGATTAAAATTTACAGCTTTTTGGACTATAGTGAATTTTTTTTAAAGGTCATCAAATAATAAGATATTTTGGGATATTCTAGGTCATCAAAACTGCCCTTGCGTTCAGAATTTAGGATCTATAATCGTAAAGTTAGCTTTATCATCTATGAAAAGTTACGGTATGCATTCAAACACATTCAATGAAGCTACTGTAAGCTCATCAGTCACTATCAAATTATCTCGGGATATTCAGGTTTATAAAAACTGACCTTGAGTTCAGAACTTAAGATATATGGCAGTAACCGTAGCCTTTTGGGCTATACAAATATATTCAATTAATGTTCTGAAACGTCCACAGACATCATAGGATACCCAAGTAACCACGAGGCTGTAATAGCATGCATATATAGGGCATATGCATTACGTCTAGTGCATCATTGAAGTTGGATTAAAGCTGAAAAGGGCCCCACTAAAATCGAACAAATACTATAGCTTTTGTAATGCCATAAAAAATTGCTAAAGTAGCATTACTGCATTGATAATGCATCACTAAATTCTTAAGCTAATCTAACGCTTCATTACTTGACAACTGTTGAATTGATGCGATCCCACATTACCGATGTTAATTTTGAGTTGCATAAGTGCAATAACATAATGCTTGTGGTTACTTGGGTAACCTTGTTAGTTTCAGGTCATTCAAACTGTCCTTCAAATCTTAAGGTCTATAATCGTAATAATAATTTTATGGGCTATCCAGCATTTTACGAGTACGCATGGCCGTCTCGGTTGAGCTCGGTTTCTGGTAGGGAGCAAGTGATTCGACGTTCGGCTTAGGTCGTTTGACACGAGTTTGACAACTAATCGATAAGATTTGATCGATTCTCTGTCAAATGGCCTAAGCCGAAAGTCAAATAGCTTGCTTCCTAACAGAAACCGAGCTCAACCGAGACGGCCATTAGAATTCGTAAAATGCTGGATGCAAAGTTAAGTTAGAATAAGTTAAGTTAAGATTATGTCATAATGTAAATGGGTCTTCTAGAAATTCAGGCGGAACAGCGTTTGCCAGGGCATCTAGATTTTTGGTGTATATTTCTCGACATTATATAGTGCGACCAGATCGCATAATTTGGTTGCCTATTGTACAATAGGTACAAGTGGTTTTTTTTAACTTTTCACAATCAGCGGTACAACAATAGTGACTTTAGTGACCATTTTCCGAAAAAATAGTGACTTTAATGACTTTTGGATGCAAATAGTGACTTTTTAGTGACTAGGCCCAAAATAGTGACCAAGTCACTAAAAAGTGACCTGCTACCAGCCCTGTATCTGCAGACACAAACTTGAATTTGGCAGGAACATCTCCCCGAGTCGTTGCCAAGTAAAATTGTTGCACCGGTAGCCGATTGAAATCGGCCTTTACATAGGTTTCAAAATCCATGAAGAAACAGCCATTGAATTTTTTCAACACTTGATCATATAGTTTTCTCGCACGGATTCTGGCCACATTGTTCTGCTTTTGATCGCTATTTGGTTGTCTACAGGCACGGTATGATTTGAAGCCTTCCCAGAGACGAATACGTTGCGCGGTACTGTGTGCGGCGCGAAACTTTTTGGCCAAATGGCGGTCTGAGATGTTGGGGTTTGCCTTAATGTTCTTGATAACTCTGTTCCGCAGTTGACGGTTGACACTATCCGCCCGACGCTTGCTTTGAGGCTTGCGATCCGTCGACAAAGTTTCTCTGTACTTTTTCAAAACACGCCACAAGGTTTTTCGGGGAAAGCCCAACAATTTATCAAGTTTTGGCCCAAATCACGAAGGGTTATCCAAATGAATGCGCACAGTTATTTTTCTTCTTTCATCTTCCATTTTGTATTTCTGTGAAACACGTTCTGAAAACTTCTGATGTTGTTATTGTTATAGGGAACACATAAGATGCCATAGTTTACAAATCCGACCACTAGGGTTGCTGTAAGAATCAAAAATGTTTGTTCCAATACTAAATGGGCCTTGCCGTAGAGATTGCGTAGGTTTGGAAAGTAACAATAAAAAACAAAGAATAGGGATGAATTGGGGAAAACCGGGTCAGGCTCAACATGAAATTATTACCCCTGTTAAGTTTCTAAATGTAATATGTGTAAAAAATATGCATTTTCTCTCAAAATATATTGCGGAGAGTGCAACTATACGAGCAGAATAAAGAAAAATCATGAGTTTAAGGTGAATTCGGGCAAACTGAGCTACTTCCTGTGCTCTACACAACACAAAACCTGCGTCAATCTTCCAGCTGAAAAGCAAAAGAGGAATTCAGCACCAAAGAAACCCGTCGATTACGTCCACTAAATTATCAAAAATTCTCAATTTATTTAACTAAGCTCATTAGTCGAATCAAAAATATCTTCCTGACATAAGATTTTATTACTGAATAAACTATTTTTCTAAAAAAAAATCTGCAAAAAGGCTTCCAGCGAAACTTGTACGAAAATGAGCCACTCTACGGGACAGAATGCATTTTTCATTACGATGCTTAGACTTAAGACTTAAGGAGTTTTTAAACAGTATGGTGTATTTTTCTCCAAAGCCACTTCGTAGTTTCAGCCATTAAAAATTATTTGTTATCGAAAAATAACCTATTCGGAGCAAGACGTGATGCAGACATTATAGGTGAGTTAACCCGTTCTGCTTATGTCCTGAATCGACCCTTTAAATAGTTTGCTTCCTGTGCAACTGTGCTCTGAAGGTGGCAAAAAACAGAATCTTACACTGTAAATGTAAACAATGTAAATGAAATCTAAACGGCTAGATGGAATTTGTTAGAGTCAAAAGGAACAAAAGCCCCGTTCACCCATACAGGAATCGTCCGTAATGATCGATTTCCATCATAATAAAATCACATCAGACACATTTGCGCCCATCTTCCAAGTGCATCTAGTCATCGCACACACCATTAATTCCCCTCCCCGAGTGGAAGAAGCGAAGAAAACGCAATCAGAAAAACAAAGGCACGACATCCTTGTCATGTTGCCTTTCAACGGCGCTGCTAGTGGTGGTGCGTCACGTAAAGGCCGCATAACCTACGGGTGATCTACGAACAGCGTGCATAAAATAGGGAAAAAGGATACCCACACACACACAAACACACATACCGAACTCGCTTTCCACTGGTGACACAGTCAACTTCGAAACTAGGGCCATTCACGGCACCACTACCGATGACAGCCACATTCATGATTCATGGAAGCACGTGCTTATTTTGCACCCTCCAGAGTGGCATACAATAACAAAGCGGACGAAGAAGGCGATGGATGGGTGGGTGGCGGTGGTTGTTTTGGGGGTAAGTTTATGTTTATACCGGCACTTGTCGCACACGGCAGGCACTCGGGCTCCGTTCGGTCGGTCCTGTCAAATCCTGGCAAGATCGTTTTTCGAAAAGCCGGCGCCTGCGCCTGCAGGAATGTATCGAATGTTCGAATTTTCTTCCTGTCGGGTGGCCGAGAGGATATATCCTGACTGCAAGGATCCATTTTCCTTCAGTCTTAGTACAGCTCTCGAACGGATTAGAAGAACAAAAAACCCGGAAAACTCCCCAGGGGAAGAGTTCCCCTTCAATATATAGCTATCTTTTTAACCAAATCCTCTTGTAGTCTCTAGCTAGTGCTAATAAAAAAAAATCAAGTGAAGTGAGCAGCAAAAAGTTTTCTGCACCAATCCAAAGTTATGCAATCAAGAATCATTTAAATGTGAAGATATTCAGTTCAAACAGTTACCATTTGTTACATTGAAATTCAGCTAAGGAAGACAAAAGAAGCCAGGGAAAAGATTTTTTCACGCCCTCGACGAAAAAAAAAAGTTCTACTTTAGTGTAAATTAAGGAAGCGATAGCCTTTACCAAATCATCAAACGCTGCCTAGCCATAGGTTTTTTATGGGATTTAGTGATTAGTACCAGCTCAAATCCGCTAGCAGGACCAGTGCGATATGGTCACCGAGAATGGGACGCAGGTAAATCTTCCACATTTCCACCGGGCGTGAAAATCGCAGCCTGTCCACCATCTTTTTTTCACTTTCAAGGTTCTGCCTATCGCTTGAACGAATACGCCACTGCGGGGGGAAAAATCGATTCACCTCGGAGAAAAAGATGGCTCCCTTCTGTCTGGAAAGTCTGCCAACTTAGGTCCGAGAGAGTTCAGCTCAGATCCAATTTTGTAATTAGCCAAATCCTTGGCAACGGAAGTGCCAGATGAGCATTTCAAACGCGTCTGCCGAAGCTGCCGCAGTTGATGCGGCTTTGTCGGAGGGTGCCGCATCGCGATCGATATTTTCCTGCTTCTTAAAAGTAACCCTCGGAAAAAGAGGGCGCCTCAGTCGAGGCACTACTGCAGCAGTCAACCTGCTAGCGACGAGCGTGAGGGATGGTTTTTTTTTTCTTTCTTCAAATGTTTGTCTCGAACGATAACTTACGGAACTATGCCCTTTGGGCAGGTGTGCTCGGGTAGATCAATTTAGAGGGTGTTTGACGATAATCGATTTGCGGATGCTATTGCATTCGAAGGCGATATGCTGCTGAATGTCATCGCATAAATCGTTCAGTTTCCTGTCCAGTAATAGGAAAACCAAAATGGCTGACGATTTCCTTCTTCCGTGGGGTGATGTTCAGAGGAGGTACATTGCACAGAAGAATAGGGTGATGATTTTGGGAAAATCGATTGGCGTTTGATTGAGTTGCAATGCTGAAGGAGTTGGATGGTTTGATTGATTGAGAAGTAACATGATGATGAACTTTTGGGATAATAATATTGAATTTAACATAAATCAACTGAAATTATCTGCAAACTTAGAGCACCTTGAAATGATAGCTGACAAAAAAAAGAAAGTTGATGGGAATAAAATTAATTAAAACAATTAAACAAATTTATACAAGGATTCCTTTAAAAGAGTGTAGGGTGTCGCAGAAAGTATATTAAAAATCAAGATTAAAATCAATTCTTTTGGAGGAAATTTTATTTTGGATCACGATTCTTTTCTCTCAGAAGTAAATAAAAATATATTTTTATCATAAGCCTCGGAACTCAATTGTGCCCTAACGCTGCTCATCAGGCTCTGCACAGACTCCTTCTGCTGTATCTGCTGCTTTAACATATTTAGATTTGCCTAGTTCAGAATCTGAAATGTCTCGATTGGTCGAGCTTGAGGACTGTTTGGAGGATTGATAAGTTTTTTCACGAACTCTACCATACTCTGTCGTACCATGCTAAGGTGTCTTTCGCATAATGTACTGATGCCAAATCCGGTCAAAACAATATTGGACCGTCATGCTTCCTGATCATTGGCAAGAAACGCCAATTCACGTATCCCCGGATGTACGTAAAGGGTGGAACAGTCAAAAATTGGTCAAACACGATTAAGTGCCCACTGAATAGTTTATTATATAAATGATCAATTTTTATCTCGTTTTGAAGTTCATCGTCTGCAAAATACAGGACAATTATTTGATTAGGCATCCGATTTTCCAAATGCAAACTGTCCGGTTTTGCGTTTTAAACCTTGCTTCAAGTTTTGTACCGCTGTTATATCCACCCTATTTGATGCTGAACTGATGCAGATCAGTCTTCATTGTCTCTGATATCACAAACGGCTTTGACCACATTCCGCATTCGCAAATAGCATGCCAAACCATAGGCACAAATTGACTTCTCATCATAGGCGTCCTGATTTTCTCAGTTTGATATTGATCTGTCGGAAGCGTCTTATAGTCAAATTGAATATGTGTCACCATCCATGACAATACACGCCAACTTTTCTCCACATAGTAGACCGTCAGCTTCGGAACCCACGGCTTAACGGTTGCAGCCTCCTTTTCACTCCGTTTTAGCATCTTCTGGTTCGTGAGGGTTTATAGATGGATTTAGAAATACTCAGCTCTTTGGCATCATCTCTAGCAGAACTGCTCTTTTCCGGTCCGGCTCATGATTTTCCGGTCCTTTGGTCCTGGCTTTCGACCACATTTTGATGCATCTGCAAGCTACAATCTTCACCAAAATTCCGGAAGGCATTTTCGAACCACTCCGATATTCACACTCTCCCATTTCGCCAGTTGACATACTAGAATACTGGAGATAGAACACCATTTGGACATTGTTACATATTGTTACGTTTTCCGGTAGAAATGCCTCGCATTTTGATGACTTCGTTGTAAAAATCCACTTCCGACACTTATTTTTCCGAATGTAAACAAAGACACACAGTGACTACCAGCTGTCTTAAGGCCTCCGGTTACATGCAATTTCGTGAAGAAATTGTGCTTATACTTTCTGAGGCACCCTTTAGTTCGGAATTAAGATTTTTAATAACAACATTATTGAAATTTTACTGCGCTTTCCTACATGTTCACTAAAATAAACTCAAATATCATTGAATTCAAGGAGTATTTGACTAACTGATTGGTACCTAATCAGTTGAAACTTCGTGTTAATTAAGTGGCTAGTCGCATGTCCCATCTCAAGTAACATTGCCAAAACCATCCAGCTTGATTGAGTTTTATTAAACTGTTATGAAAGCCACTGGAATTCAATTTGATTATATTATGGCATTTTAGTCAGCTTTATGAGAACCTTCTTTTTCTTTTCTTAGCGTTTCAAGCTTATTGTTTTCACAATTCGCTTATTGCTTGCTCTCAACTTAACGTTCTAAATGCACTTGCACAGTTATTAATTGAGAGCTTTCGATGCCAGGTACCATTTTTGCATTAGTATGATTGTGTGGCAAGTACAATCATACGCTATGCCCAGGGAGTCCTTAACGAAAAATTTCTAGACCAGACCGGGAATCGAACCTAGCCACCTCTAGCATGGTGTTGCTTTGTAGCTGCGCCTTTACTGACTGAACTAAGGGAGGGTGCGTCTGCAACAAGCTAAAATGCTCACCAATCTTCCGGAAGGCATTTCGAACCGCTCCGATACTCAAACTTGGGCACAACCTGTTTACGTTTTTCGGGAGAAATACTTCGCATTTTGATGACGCAGTTGAAAAAATCCAATTCCGACACACATACATTTTTTTTCAGAGTGTAAACATACACAAGCAACACAGCTTGTAATAAATAAGTTGAAAGTACTGTTAAATTACAAATACAGGTAATCAATATAAGTGTATAATACTTTATTTCATACTTTATATGACGAAAAAAGCGCAAAAAGTGAAACATAAAACAACAACAAAATTATTCCCATACAAAAAAATAACAAATACAGTAATTAAAACTGTCCATAAAATGTTGTCCTATTGTTTATAAATGGATGGAATATGGTTCTTAAGAACAATTATAAAGTATGATTCACTTCCAGCAGTATTTTTAGCACATTTTGAGGGCGACCCTGGCGTAGGGGTTAACATCCATACCTCTCATGCCAAAGTCACGAGTTCAAATCTCACCCCCGGACAAGTTACGATAATACCTAAAAAGGTATTTGAGTTACTACGACAGGAGATGAACCAACCCAAGGCTGAAAATCGCGATAATAAAGGAACAAAAAAATAATAATTTTGGAACAACTTTATTCAGATTGATAAATAGGATACAAGAGATCCAAACCAATACGAACAAGACATATTTTGCAATACATTTTATAATACATTTATAAAGCAAACAATTATTATTCATTGTAACAAGATGTCTTGTGGGTTACTTGGATAGACACACAGCGAATACCAGCTGTATTACGTCATTCGGTTTCGTGTAGAAATCGTGCTATACTTTACGGGACACCCTTTAGTTCGGAATTGAGATGGAATTTTAATTGCATTTTTTCTTTTGCAATTGCACTGATCTCTCTTACATATTCACAAAAATAAACTCAATCATCAATAATTGAAATCAAGGAATATTTTACTAATTTTTTAGGTACCTAATCTGTCAAAGTTTTGTTTTAATTAAGAGGTTTGTCGCATGGCCCATCCCAAGTAACATTGCCAAAACCTATCCAGCTTCATTAAGGAATCGCTGCTCCATGTTTTTTTTCCTATCTTTTATCTCTCTCCCTCGTAAACTAACCTTGCTATTTCAAATTGATAAATCTCGATTGTAAGTGAATGAAAATCGAATTGAAGTCCATCACATTGCTCACAGCAAATAAGCATATAAACTGATGTGATTAAATTTTCAATATCTAGTACAGATTCTGAGTTATATCAATTCTAAATGTTGAGGTAATGGCTGCCGTCAAGAATACAACAGCGTAAGCCCTTAAGTTTTATTGAAGTGTTATGAAAGCCACTAGTAATAATATGGTTTTATTATGCCACCAAGAGATGCCAATAGGTTTCATATTTAAGTCAGCTTCATTAGAACCTACACAACTTTTTTATAATGGCCCTCAAACCTTGTTTTCTCAAATTCCATTTACTCCTATAAAAGGTTTTATTTCGATTTTATGCATTCGTAATTTTTTTTTTGAAATTCCGTTTAAGGGCTCATTAATATTTTCTTGTTATGGTCAGTTGAAAAAGCATTTAAAACCATTTTGCCTCCAGTAAAAGCATTAAACGGCAAATTTGGCGTTCCGGGAAGTCACCATAAACAACTACTCAAGTAGGCGTTACTAAATAACTTCACGATTTCTCCCTCGTGATCCATACAAAAATATGTAGGGCTGAGCACTACTTCATTTTGTCCGAAGTAGTGCTTAACCTTAAGGATAGTATAAAAATCGTGATGGAAGGAAAAGAGGGGATGGTTGGCGTAGTTTAAGTACGTCAAGCAAAATTCTTGGAAAAATTAAACCCCCTTTCCCCCTATAGTCACGTTATGTCAATACCTTATACATTGCTTGTCACAGATTCTAATCCTTCTTTGTCGGTGTCGGGGTCAATATGACCAGGAATGGGTTTTAAAAATGCTATAAGTTTCAAAATTAAGTATCTAGACGTTTGAAATTTCTTGACTTTTCCTGAATCATAGAAAGTAATATTTCTGCATCGTACCCATTTTTTTGACATTTCTGAAGGGCTGTTAAAAAATAAGGTATTTCGGGTCATATTGACCCGGATTTCAAACTCAAGTTGTGGAAACTATATATGACAAATGTTAAAGTCTTTGGAGTAGAAATTCTTATAAGAGTCCCAATTTTCTGTTCTGGTGAGTTTCAGTTTCTGGTGAGTACTGCCCTTTGTGACTCGACTTGCCACATGGATTCTGAGCCGGAAGAGTGCATGTTTTGCCGTGATCCGTGAGGCGACGTTAGATTCAAATTTTCATCGGAACATGCTTTTCGGAGGCTCAAATTTCATGAGTTTTGAATAGCCTACTTCTGGCATTGAAATGGACCAATAACGATATTGGCCATTCAGGGACAATCCGGATGCCCCGAAGGAACCCATTGTCAAAGGAAAGCATGTAAATTTCACATTCACTATCTTGTCGATGTCACCGCCCCGCTCGCCCTACCACGCTACGCAATCTATATAAATAAAAATGAGTTGGGGTTTCCTTTGTCACGATTTAACTCGCGAGCGGAACAACCGATCGGCGTGAAATTTTGTATGTAGAGATTTTTGGGGCCGGAGAATAATCTTATGATTGTTTGAAGCCCATCCCTTCACTGGAAAAGGGGGCTCCCATACAAATGAAACATAAATTTCTACACAACTCGAGAACTAATCAAGCAAAAGAAACCAAATTTAGCATGTATGAGTTTTTGAAGGCAAAAAAGGTTTTAATGGTAGCTTGACAACCCTCCCCGTCATAAAAGAGGGGGCTCCCATACAAATAAAACACAATATTCTGCATAGCTCGGGAACTAATCAAGCAAACGGAACGAAATTTAGCATGTGGTGGTTTTTGATGACAAAAAATGTTTCTATGTTGGTTTGAGACCCCTCTCCATTCTAAAGGGAGGGGGGCTCAGATACAAATGAAATACAATATTCTGCATGACTCGAGCACTAATCAAGCAAATAGAACCAAATTTGGTATGCGGTTGGTTTTTGAAGACAAAACATGGTTATTTGTTCATTTGAGACCCCCCTCCTTTCTGAAAGGGGGGGCTCTCAAACAAATGGAACACAAATTTCTGCATAACTCGAGAACTAATTAAGCAAATGGAACCAAATTTGGCATGTGGAGGTTTCTGAAGAAGATAAATGTTTCTACGGTGGTTTGGACTCCTTCGCCTTCTGGAAAGGAGTAGGAGGGGCTTGAATACAATACATTTCTGCATTACTCGGGAACTAATCAAGCAAATGAAACCAAATTTGGAATGGACGAGTTTTTGGCATTAAATGTTTTTATGATGGTTCAAAGCCCCTCCTCCCTCTAAAAAGAGGGGCTCTCATACAAATGAAACACAAATTTCAACCAAACATGAGAACTATGCCTACTGTTTTGCAAATTTGTATTCAGTGGTTCTTGGGTCCGGGAAAGCATCTTATGATAGTTCGAGACCCCTCCCGCCTCTAGCAAGGATCCCATGCAAATTAATCTAATCAAACCAATCAAGCAAATGGAACCAAAGTTGGTATGGGTGAGTTGTTGAAGGCAAGAAATGTTTTTATGGTGGTTTGAAGCCCCTCCTCCCCTGGAATAAGGCACCCCCATAAAAATGAAACACAAATTTCAACCAAACATGAGAACTATTCCTGCCGCTATTCAAATTTGTATGCAGGAGTTTTTGGGTCCGGGAAAGGATCTTATGATAGTTCAACACTCCTCCCGCCTTTAGAAAGGGGGGCTCCCATGCAAATGAAAAACTATTTTCTGCATAACTCAAGAACTAATCAAACAAATGGAATCACATATGGCATGCGGAGGTTTTTGTAGGCAAGAAATGTTTCTACGGTGGTTTGAGACCCCCTCCTCTTTGGAAGAAGGTGCTCTCATACAAATGAAACACGAATATGAGCCAAACATGAGAATTATCCCAACAGGTATGACTATTTTTATGCAGGGATTTTTGGAGTCGGGGAAGGTTCTTATGGTAATTCGAGACCCCTCCCGCATCTGTGGTGTAGGGTGCTCCCACACCAATGAAACACAAATTTCTGCATAACTCGAGAATCAATCAAGCAAATGGAACCAAATTTATGATGTGGGGGTTTTCGGAACCAAGAAATGTTTCTATGGAGGTTTGAGACTCCTCCCCTCTCAGGAAGGGGTGGGCTCTCATGAAAATTAGAGACCTACTGTTATGAAAACTTATATGTAGGGTTTGTTGAAGCCGGAGAAGGTACTTATGATGGTTTGAAGCTCCTTCCCCGGCTGGAAGGGGAGGACTTCCATACAAATGAAACACAAATTTCTGCAAAGCTCGAGTTCTTGGGATTGGAGTTCTTCAAATGGAACCAACTTCTTAGGTGGTTCGAGACGTCTTCCCTCTGGAGAGGGGGAAGGAGGGCTCTCAAACCAATGAAACAGATATTTGAACCAAATATGAGAATTATCCATGCAACTAAAACACTAAATGTTTAATCTTAGGTTAGTTAATCAAGAAGTTAATCTTAGGTTATGCAAGAGAAAATTACGTACAAACTGACAGAATACGGCTTCGTTTGTCTTTGAAATGTTTCTACGCAGAAAGCAAAACCGGTACAAACAACCTGTCTAATGGTTGAATTAATAACACAAACCTTTTTTTGCATAAATAACACACACAAGCAAACGAAAATATTTTAACCAGATTCAATCAGAACCATAGACGCCCCAGTTTTATTAATTTTTCATTCATTTTGTTGCATGCGTTGCAAGGCTCGCACCGGGTTCAGCTAGTAGTTCATAAATGAGTAAAAATTAGAAATTGAGAAAGCTACTATGTAAATTGGAGCAGTTTTTCTTCGACTTCTATTGCCGTGCTGGTTCCCAAATTTGTCAGATATCGGTAATTTCGGTAAACAGGTCGGCAATCGAGTTCGTGAGTTTCCAGAATCAGCCAAACGAATTTAATTGACATATCTTTCTTAGCTTATTATTTTTACTCATTTATAAGCACGTTGGGACGTTTTAGAAAATTTTAATATGATTTGAGAACAACAATAGAAAAACAATCAAATTTACCAGTAATCAGCCCTAGGTTTCACCATTTTCTCATTTTCTCCTATTGCTGTTTATTATACTGTTGATTTTCAATCATCGGATTGAACCCTTATATGGTGCAGGACTAATTCTCGTCACCAATTGCTATTACTCAGCCGTACAAGAACCAAATGACTTCAAATTATGTCCAAGAATAGTTTCACATTTGTCTACCAACACCTCCTCTATGCTTCTCTAAAGCCGAGATGTGTACATAGTGGCCCATTCTATAGACGGTTGTGAAAACAAGTTAATAAAACCTTTATAAGACCATTAAGATGTTGAAAATGTTCTAGTGAAAGGTGTTATGACCACTTGTGAACCTTCATAAAACCTATTGGCTGCCATCAAAACCAGCACAGGGCCAAATGGCTACCGCTGTCAAATATCACTGTGATATCGTAGTTGGGTTTTGTTGTTCTGCTTTGTGCGATTCTCTGCTCTTCTGATTCATTTAGCAGTAAATAATATCTAGGAAAAAAGTCCTTGTGTTGCGTAAAATTTTGTTTGATAGTAAAATATCCAAAACAAATTGAGTTTTTTCACAGCGTAGCATGCTCCAAATCATGTGCGCATTTTAATTTATGGTGAATATTGGTACGATAAGATCTGAAAATTAATGCGCCTTGGAAATTATGCGAGTTTACAACAACAAAAACCAAATAAAAATAAATATGTGCAATAAATTAATCATGAATTCTTGAAAATTAATGGAATTCAATTAGGTATTTCCAAAGAATGTCAAAATTGGTCTTCGATCTAAAGTTCATTGGCATTACGTTTAAAATTCGGTGCATTTATTTTTCCACTGACAATTGGAAAAATAATCACAGTTTTACCAAGAAGACAACTTCTCTTCGCAATGACTATAATGAAACTATTTGGTCATTTGGTGACTTCCCTCAATGCCAATTTGCCGTTTAATGCATTTACTGGAGGAAAAATGGTTCTAAACTTACCAAGAAAATATGAATGATTCCTAAAACGGCATTTCAAAACAGCATTTTACGTGTTCATAAAGTCAAAATAGAATCTTTGATAGGAGTAAAAGGAATTTGAGGAGCCAAAGTTTAAAGATCGTTGTAAACAATCTGTGTAGGTTCTCTGACTAAATTATTAAACCCAGTGGCACCTTTTGGTAACATAATAAAACCAAATTGATTTCTAGTGGCTTTCATAAAAGTTTAATAAAACTTTATTGAGCTGGATGATTTTGGCAATGTTAATTGGGTGAGGCCGCAAGAGTGGACAGTAATGTTTGCTTGAATGAAAGCTATGAAGAGGATGTTTTGATAGTTTCGTCAGTGTACGACAGGATAAAAGTTGAATAGAAGTATTGAATATTGAGCGTAGGGCTTGGAAATAGCGGTACTTGAGCCACCCTAGAAACACTGTTTGCCTCCAGAAAATCTCACATGCCGAATTTGGTTTCATTTGCTTAAATAGTTCTTGAGTTATGCTGAAATTTTTGTTTCATTTGTATGAGAGCCCCCAGAGCTCGAAAAAATTGACACCCGTTGTGAACGATGAGTAAAAAAATATTCAGTGTGTACAATTTTCGCTCTCGTCATTTCGTTCTATCAGTCACGCAATATATTCGTGTTTACTTATTTTGCTGTGCTCAGTCATTCTGTTGTTCTTGTGTTTCACTTAACTCATTCACACAACAGCAAAGCGCACGGCTATTCAAGCCTCAAGAGATTTTGGTTGCTTGACTGAATGTTCTGGTAACCAGTCATTCATTTTCGCTTGCGTGAGTGATTTTTTCTGCCACAGGATATTTTTTTCAAATATTCCCGAACTGTCTGAAGGCAAAGGAAGCCAAAAGGCGGAGCAATGGCCGAAATTGCTACAGAGTTTGTTGGGCATTTGTTCGAGAAAAGGCATTTGCAGGATCGATTCGAGAAGTTTTGGTTTTTTTCACTTCTTTGATTCTCCAAATGAATGACTGTCCTTTCTTCTTCACGGTAGAACGTTGAAATTAAATGAGTTGTTTGCGCTTACGTACATTCGCTGCTTTCTGGAACGAATGAATGATCAAAGTAAAGCAACACGAAACAAGTTTACTCATCTTGCACAAGAGATTCATGAAGGCAAATTTGTGTTTACTTCATGTTCCCTAGGAACAGTGCGTGATGACTAATATTTTGACTCAGTTAGGGTGCAATTTTAGAATTGAATATGATATTTTTATGCTCTGGAAGCCCCCGTCGTTTCCAGTGGGATGAGGAGTCTCAAATCAAACCTTCTTCGGCCCTATAAATGCCTCCATACAAAATTTCACGCCAATCGGTTCAGTAATTTCCGAGTCTATAAGGTTCAGACTGACAGGCAGACAGATTTTTTTTATATATATACTCAGTAGCAAAAAGAAGCCGAGCAAAATTTTGCTTCCAAAAAATGCCATGTTCAACCTACTGTAACTTTGTCAATTATCAATAATTTTAGCTGAAACTTTCACCACACTATAAACAATGTATAGACCTTATGTGATTGAAATTTTATGTTGATCAGGTTTATAAATTTTAAGTTTTCATTACATACGTGAAAAAAGTCATTTTTGGAAATACCTATTTCAAAAATCCATATTTCTGTGGAAAATTTAGATAGCATATTTTAAATTTTACAATAGCCAGAAAATACATAGAAAATAATGTGGACGAAATTTGAACTGTTTCCATCAAGTGGTTTGGACTACAGCTGGCGTCAAAGTTGACGCACCAGCATGAGTATTTCCCTTTTTCACCCGATATTTACCATGCTGAAATATCGGTGCAAAAAAAAAAGCCGAGGTGAATTCTTCTAATAATACTAATAATGACTTTCAGTTATCGAGATATATGATCCTGCTGATGCAAATGCATGACATTGTAGATTTTTTTTATCAATCATTTATTTGTGTTCAGGCTCAATCGAATCAACTTTACAGCGCCAAGTTTTCATATTTATATACATCATTTATCTTAAAACTAAAGTTAGCGGAATACAACCGATTACTCGCGGCCCTCTCGAGGTTAATGGGAATAACAATTTAACGGATGGAAAGATGGACGGGAATTTGAAGTATGGTTACATAACACATTTATTTTAAACTTTGAATTAACTTAACTAAATAATAATACTAAATATACAGGTTGAACAAACTATAATCCAAGGCTTATGTTAGTCAAAAACACATTATTGAGTTTCATGAATAACAGATCACGTGCAGACAAAATATATCGAACTGGCACATTGAGTTGTCTACCTCGAGCTCGAAGAGAATCCTAAAGCTCAGATCTGACCCCACGATGCTCAGCACATGACCAAATAATGTGATCTGCGTCCGGTAACCTTGTCCACGTTCACAGAGATTGCTGTCGTTCAGCCCAACTGGGTATAAATGAGCGTTCAAAGAATAATAATTGGACATGAGGCGAGACATCACGCGAATGAAATCTCGACCCACATCCATCCCCCCAAACCAAGATTTCTTCGACACCTTTGGGATACAAACATTATAGATATAACCCCAAACAATTATATCACCATGTTGAACAGTTCAAATAAATTATCCTCCAACTTGTTATGGGCTATGTGTGACCTTCGTTTTTATCCGTAATTATGACTCACAGCCGAAAAATACGAAAAGGAAATCGCTAACTTTTACAACCATACCACAGCGGTGCATTTTGCTCCTAACGAACCAAAAATATTTCAAGGGACCAAAATGATTGCTTTCGACATTGCGAACGGTGCTGCATGTGATTGTTTTGTCATGCAAATTTATTCCATTCCAAACCACCCCAGAACAAGAAACCGGAACGGGCAACCACACCCTTTAGCTTGCACGCATCATTATCAAAACTGCAGTAGCCGCACGACCAAAAAACCATGCTAGTGCCACAATGTCCTCATGCATCCGAGCCACCGTTGCTACGACTAAATTATAAGACCTTCCAGTTGTCCCAAAGAGTTGTCGCTAATCACACTATATGGTTTACGGTCTTGACGACAAGTCGAACATTCGCAAACACACACACTGATGTGTTGGACGTTTAATGTTCTCTTTGCATGGAAGGACAACTAAAATAGGCAGCAAAAAAAAAATCCTGATTGATGTGTATTCCTCGGCGCTTGGTCGTTAAAAGGTTGCTTATAGCACGGGCGCACGGGAAGTGAAAATCGATACCACCCGGCAACGTCGTCGTCGTCGTCGTCGTCGTCGGCAGTATTGTTACCGTTGTTCGCTCTGTACCGACGTTGGCATTTGCCAGTGATTAAAGCGCGACTAATCTAAATGCCTAACAGGATTTGCCCTCGCTCACCGACGAAAGTCATTTCAGGTTCAATCACATGATTTGCATAGCAGAGGTTCTTGAATTGTTTAATGCTCAGAGGAACCCCTAACTGAGTGCTTTATTGTAGGCAATAAGCCCATAAACTCGAAATATTGATTAAAATTTGTGTAAGCAGTATGGGCACTGCTTGTTAATTGATAAGTTTTGATTGTTGGTTTTTGTTTCGATGTGATTTTTTAATTAGATTCACCTGTATTTTTGGGAAAAAAAATTTTTCTATGCGAATTGAACAGTTATCACATCGATAAGTGATAAAATGTATCAAATGAGAGAAACCAATGAATTGAAGAATTTTCAGTGGGTTTGGGTGTACACACCCAAAAATTGAGGGAGTTTTTGAATTTTTTTAAATCATATCTTGAGAAATCCGTATGATTCGGAAAACGTAATTTTGTCGATTTTGACCCACAAGCGTGTTATGAAATATACGAAGCCATGTAAGTGTGTGCGAGTGACTGGAAACGCTTGAGCATATTGGAAATTTTTGGGGCTGACCTGGGACAGATTCCACGTCTTTCGTGGCATCAAGATTTTGTTAACCTGCAAGAATATCTTGTACATAAACTTTTCCGTCTGCACGCCACGCAGCAGATTGAAGATTTGATTCCGGGGTGCAGTGGTGAATCCATGTTTCATCCATTGTGATGTATGGACGCGAAAACTCTGCTTATTTCGCGTCGAACATCTTAATAACAGCTCTTTGAATCATCGACTTCGTTGTTAATTTGCTCTAGTGAGTAAACGCGCACCCATTTGGAAAACCAGCTGTTTTATGCCCAATATGTTCGCCTGTAAAGGGCGATACGGTCAAAATTTGGTCAATGTCAACTTGACGTATTTCTTTCAATTTTGCATTTAAAACCTGACCACCCCTCATTTTGATGATGTGTGTGTAGATATGTTGCTCCTATTTTGATTTTGGAATTCACTCTTCAGTTGTCAAAATGCCGTCCAAGCAAGAAGAGCAGCGTATCAAAATTTTGCTCGCGCATCGCGAAAATCCGAGCTACTCGCACGCAAAGTTGGCAAAATCGCTAAAAGTTGCCAAATCAACCGTTACAAATGTAATTAAAGTGTTTGGGGAACGTTTGTCGACAGCCAGGAAGTCTGGATCGGGGGGAAATCGAAAACCGGAAGCCGCTGAGACGACAAAGAGAGTTGCCGGTAGTTTCAAGCGAAACCCTAACCTATCTCTCCGAGATGCCGCAAATAAGCTGGGTGTATCGTCTACAACCGTGCATCGAGCCAAAAACGAGCCGGACTATCGACTTACAAGAAGGTAGTGACTCCAAATCGCGATGATAAACAAAAATACGACGGCCAAAGCGCGATCCCGGAGGCTGTACACGACGATGCTGACGAAGTTTGACTGCGTGGTAATGGACGACGAAACCTAACGTCAAAGCCGACTACAAGCAGCTTCCGGGACAGGAGTTTTATACGGCAAAAGGAAGGGGAAAGGTAGCAGATATTTTCAAGCACACGAAACCGTCAAAGTTCGCAAAGAAATATCTGGTTTGGCAAGCCATCTGTACCTGTGGCTTGAAAAGCAGCATTTTCATAGCTTCCGGACCGTCAACCAAGAAATTTACGTGAAAGAGTGTTTGAATAAACGTCTGCTGCCTTTCCTGAAGAAACACGGTTGTTCCGTACTGTTTTGGCCGGATTTGGCATCTTGCCATTACGGTAAAAAGGCCATGGAGTGGTACGCCGCCAACAACGTGCAGGTGGTTCCCAAGGACAAGGACCCTCCCAACACGCCAGAGCTCCGCCCAATTGAGAAATACTGGGCTATTGTCAAGCGGAACCTAAAGAAGACCAAAAAACTGCTAAGGACGAGCAGCAGTTCAAGGCAAACTGGCTTTCTGCGGCGAAGAAGGTGGACAAGGTGGCTGTACAAAATCTGATGGCAGGGTCAAGCGTAAGGCCCGGCAATTCGGATCTGGAAAGCGGAAGCCTAACTGAATATTTTTCCTGAATTTTATACTAATTGAACTTGAAAAAGAAATTTAATTTGATTTTTTTAAATAAACGATTTCACCGATTTACACGCGTTTTCCCTTGACCAAATTTTGACCGTATCATCTCTTTATAATGGTGTTAACACTACTTTTTAATACCTTCAGAGTGTCAGCTATCTCTTGCAACTTCACTTTGCGATTACCCATGATGATTTTCAGGGTTTTTTTCAATATTTTCCGGAATAACTGCCTCATTTGGCCGGCCAGGGCGTTCAGCATCATCGCTGTCCGTACGACCAATTTTGAAATTGGCAAACCATCGTATGATGGTCATTTTCGATGGCGCAGAGTCCGGATAACATCTTTTCATGCCAAGCTTGGGCTTGAACGGTGTTTTTTTCACACGAAATTACGGCTTTCTTCCTGAAAGGGACTACAGGGATCGAGGATTTGGTAGATGTAGCAACCAAAAGTTACCTACCGAGCCCTTTCCAAACGATTATGTGACCCATTAATCTCGAGCTAGCCACAAGTAATTCGCATCCCACTGTTACTAATGTCGAAAAATAAATTTTTATAAAACAACAGTATTGAATATCGGCTCCGTAAAGTGTTATACACGCCTGAGCCTAACAAATAAACGATTAAACTGATTAAAAAACACACACGAATTTGCTTTGAATCCATCGTTTTTAAGAATTGCAAAAGTAGCGTAACTCAAACCACTGTAACTCGATAAATAATAAACCAAACGTCATGAAATTTTGACAGTAATCTTTTGAAGGTTGGTACTGTTGAAAAATCACATGGATATTTTATAAGTGGCGCCATCTGGTAGTTAGGCCTGGGACTTATTGACCGATGCGTTAAACAATCGCACTACAACCTTAATTATTTGATATAGCCTGTAGATTATAGATTTTTGAGAATTACCAAGAATTTTAAGATTTTTGGCAATTGCTTGTCCACAGTTTAGGATCAAACTTTTTATCAATACTACTTTTAATGTAGCCCATGAAGCAAAATAAAACAATTGACATTGATACTACAGTGACAGATGACAATTTGAAAGTCAGTTTGTGTGTGTGAGCCCCCAAATGGTTTCTCCATAATTTTTTTGAGATAATTTAAAAACAATTTTTTATAGAATTGCTCAAACACATATTATTTTGGGTCGGCGCTTTCCTCTTTCTTATGTTCTTTTTCTCGATCTAATCCAACTGAGCAACGGTTTCATTGTTGTCATCTTAATGACCCGATGGCGAAGCCAATTCTCCACTCTACGCTTCATATTTCCTCTTATCAATAAAACGAATCGTATCTTCCAGTCAAAGGCTACGGAATACGGTTTCATATTTCGGGAAACATCTTCCTAAGAAGTCAGAAATATATATCGGGGAAGCTGCAGGAGAAATGCTTTGATCTGAAACTCTCGATGATACCAGGAAGGAGGCTTTTTACTCGATCTGCTGTGCTTTCTATACCGATTTGATTACACAGATCTCTAAGCGCTTTGATTCTGAACGATCCAGTTCTGACTATTGCATCGAGCGTTGACCCCACGAAACTGCGGCTTTTGAAGGAGTTCAACTCGATTATTGAAAAATATCCGAACTTCATTGAAAGCGGTGAGGAACAGGCCATTGAAAATGAGGACGGAAGCCTTCTGCAAGGACAACGAGGTGGAAGAATCAGAACACATCGCAACTTGTTGAAGAAAACGTCTGTATTTTGAACGAACCGATGCTGAGCCTAGAAAGTTCATTGGAAACTTTTCACTAGTTCCGCATTGTTTTGCAAAAGTGGAGCGAATACAATCTGAATAAGTCTAAAATCCGGAACCACCTTAGTACGGACATCATGCATGCCAAAGGAGGAAAGAAGGAGCTGGTCAGCTAATATTATCATCACAACTGAATTCTAAATTCAACAAATTAATGTTAAAGCATCATAACAACGATTGATTGTTCATTCTATTCTGATTTTGTTCACCTATCCTGGAACTGTTAGTAATCAAAACAAACACCTCATGATTCATTATCATGTCAATACTGACCTGCCGGAAGGTAAAAATCGATTTCCCCCGTGAACATGAATCCCTCGTATGCTGATCTGTTTTCCTTTTACAACACAAAATTTGAATTAAAGATTTTTACCAAGCTTGTTTTTCAGGGATAACGTAGACCTTCTGTTGATCAATGAGTACAGTAGCTTCAACAGAACGTAACATTTTGTGACAGTTTTGTCAACCTGCTCCTGAAAACCAGCTTGCTGTCTAGGGAAACCCCAAGGTAGACAGCTGAATTTGTCCATTCCACCGTTGTGTTGTTCAGGCTAATTTTACAATCCTCGGGCGGAACTAGTCTGCGAGAATTGGAGTGTGGCAAGAGGATGTCCTGGGTCTTCGCCGCGTTGATACAGATCTTCCATTCGGTGAAGTATTCAGACAGAACATTCAGGCTTAGCTGCAGTTTCACTGTAAGCGCTCTTGTTACCCTACCATTGTGGACGACTGCGGTATCATCGGCGAATAGCGACTGATACTCATTTTCAGGGAGCAGGGGTATGTCCGAGGTGAATAGATTGAACAGAAGTGGACCTTGTATACTTCCATGCAGAACACCGGCGAAGATCTTGTGCATCGAAAACTGCATCATGCAGCGAAACGCGGAATGTCCTGTCCGACAAATAATTTTCAATTATCTTCACCAGGAAAATGGGAAGATTGTATCTTTTCAGCTAGTGGACCAGGCCATCATGCCAGAAGTTATCAAAGGCCTTCTCGATATCGAGAAGTGCCATGGCAGATGATTTAGAAACAGACTTCTTTCGTCTGAGGATGTTAATGATTCGATTTTGGATGGGGATGACTTTGGCTGACTTTCAACACGAGGGCAAAAATGGAACCAAAATTCCATTAATTTAGACGGCGCAGGGTTGGAGTCATGAAAAATAGCTTTTCAAATGGTAAAATATGCGGGAAATCAAATGGTGTTGGTTTCATTTAGGGTTGACCACAGTAAGTGTCCCATTTTGCCCATTTCTCCCCTCATTTTGGATGCAAATTAGGTTTATTATTCAAAAACAGAACTTGGTGCTATTATATTGTATCCAAATGCACTTTAAATTTGCAGAAAACCCTGAAAAACTGAATGGAACCGATTCACTATGATTGGATGCCAGGAAGTGGTCCATATTGCCAATTTAACCCGATTCTCCCCTCAAACATGAAAAATAACTCATATACCATGCGGTTCTGAAGATTGGCGCTAGTAATATTGAAAATCAACGCCATATGTACGTAGAACTGGGTGCTAAATTGCTTGAGCTCCAAGTTCATGATGTTATCGACATTTGTGGCCTTCGTTAACAATTCGTCAGCTGAGAATTCCAGCTCTTCCGAGAAGTCATTGGGACTTAGATGGATGTTGTTTACAAGCTCGCTAACGGCTGCACTGACGATGATTTGTCCAAGATTATGGTAGCTGACGAAGTATTGACTTATCTCAGCAGCCTGCAGGAGTTATTAAGCGATCCTTGAGCAATTGCGGTCAAGTGGGTTCAACGGTGGAATGGGCCTTGGTTTAGTTTTTAAAATCTTTGTCATCTTCCAGAACGGCTTTGCACAATCTGGGATACAGCGGATCTTGTCGGAAAATTTGTTATTTCTGTGGTCATTACAGTGACTTTTAATTTTGCCAAAGCAGTTCGCTGGTATTGCCTTCGAATGGCATTGCGCAATTCTATCAGTCCTCTAGTGCTATCAATCGGCACAGAGTTGGTCACATTATCTATCACTGGAACATGTTGCTCCCAGGCCTGGGAGATCGCTTGCTCGATGTTCTGCAGCTGCCGTTCGATGTCATCAACCGACTCAAGGTGCATGTTGAAATCGATCTGGCGCAATGGTAGTTCCTTCTGGATAGTGGTTCAAGCTGAGCTCCTGGTGTACGACCGGCTGAGCTATGTTGTTCCCTATGTTGGTGAGGAAGATTTCGATTGTCGAGTGCGTCCCAGATTTGCTCAACCGGGTGGGAGTATCCGGGCCCAGGATGATGTAATGACCCTCTTCCAGGTTCTCCTGTAGAATGATACCGTTTCGGTTGCGGCGGGTGTTCCTCCAGGTTTCGTGTTTCGCATTCAGGTCGCCGGCGATGATGAACTGTCCCTGCCTCCGAGTTAGCTAAAACGGATGTCGTTTCGTAGGACCGTTGTTGTTTCGTTGGCAGTGCTGGGTTGCTGGGACAATAGGCTGCGATTATGGTGATAGGGCTAAGCGTTGGAAAATTCTCCTCGTTCATCGGAGGTGGCGGATGGCGTTGACCAAGCAGGTGGATGCCTGTTTTCGGATAGCCAAAACTCCGCACGTTTGGGGCAGGCTCGATTGCTGCTCATGATTTGAGCCACACTGGCGCACTTCAGTGAGCACATTCGTCCTGGTGGCGTAATCCGGCAACTTATCACACCGCGGTTTTATGGCAGTTTCGAGATCCGTGACCAAACGCAAGGCAGTTGCCACACTGCGTCACGTCGTGCTGGTTAGTGCGATACCGGTCCCACTGGCTTCAGTGCCACCGCTTGCAGGTCGGTGAAGATTGCGCCCGGAGTGAGTTCCGGAAGGCCACGCAGAATCACCATCAGCGGCTTGCTTCCGGGTGCGTCGTGAGTGTAGAACTCGTGTTGCTTGGCGACTAGGTGAGCGCCGACAGCACGGTAGTCAGCTTCCGTCGAGCACATAATGTTTGTGCCCTTACTGCACAGCTTGTATAGCGGATGAATTTGGATAGCTGCAAGCTCGGTCCTGAGCTCAGCAATGTCCATTGACGTGGTGAAGAGCGGGGGGACCTTTATCTTCTTTGGCACCTCCTGTACTGGGAGCACGGCGAATTGATTGCTCGCTAGAAGACGAGCGTAAGGATCCTACTGGACCGGTGTCATCATTTTCAATATTATAACTGATGCGTAGAAATATTCTAGATAGATGGTGCAAAGATTTTGATAATCGGTCATGAAATGAATTAGTTATTAACGTTAAAAACCTAAGCATATTTCGTGACGCTCCAAAATTTTGGTACTCGCAACGTGTACCCCTGTATTAAAAACAAAGACGTAGTCCTACGTCAAAAATCGAACTTCCATGTGAGATTTTACCACTGAATGATAAGCAGTTCTTTCGAATTTGAAAATTTTCAATTTGCTAACATTATTTTTGACGGTTGAATTCGGGTTTTCTCGTATTCTTCGGGACAAAACTTTACCAATTATTATGGGAGTTGTTTTCTTCTTTCAATCATACGCAGTTTTTTTAATTTCCAAAAGTTCAAATATACTAAAATGACTCGTTGAATGTTAAAGACAGGGATTCTAAGCAAACAAAAACTTAATCAGCTTAGTCACCAGTTGGGTCTAATGACCCAAGCTCCCCAATGGCATTCAGCCTAATTACCAAGCACTCATTTAAACTCTACTGCTTCAACACGTTGAAAAATCATTTTTTTGTTCGAAGAATAACAGGTTTTGAAGTAGAGAAAAACGAGTTTGTTGGGTCTAAAAAAAACACCAGAACCTTTGATAATCAGATTCATAACGATTTGTCCGGCCTTTTCTAATACTCGGAGTTTCCTTGCGGCTGTGAGCACCAATGTGCTTGTCACACGCTTTTCGCATTTTCAATTCGTTTCAAGTCAACTCAAGCCAAGCATAAGAAAATCTGTCGGTATGCTAATCCTGCCACAATGCAGTACCAACCATACAACAAACAAAAAACCGGATCTACTGCCTCACCAAAAAGGACGGAAATACCACTGCAGTAGAACTTATTAAAGATTCAGAAAAACAACAAAGTCGAAACGACAAGAAAAGGGTCCTTCCATCTGCAGAAAGTCATAACTACGACTATCGAACGGAGTTGACGCCATACTCGATATTCTTTTCTCAAATCAACACCAGATTTAACGACTGTGTGAAACCTCTCCGTGAAAGCATCTCTTCCACCGCAGTACCTCACAGAATCTAATCGATATCCGTTTTCTCGTTTTTCTTCTCCTTTACAGTCTGACGGAAACACCTCGTTTCTGCGCGCAGCCAGAGCAGGCAATTTAGAGAAAGTTTTGGAACATCTTAAAAATAACATCGACATCAATACTAGCAATGCGGTAAGTAAAACCTCCATATCAATCATCCGTACTGGTCGTTGAAACGCGATCGCACTCTGTTGGCCATCGACAAACATTTATCCAGCCCTCGTGTCCCACCCCACCACCTGTGCGCTTTTCAATTGACATCCTAGGTGACGTCATTTCGTCGATACTTTTCGCGATACTTGCTAACGACCACCACCACGCCCCCCTTTGTCCGGCAAATTCCCGATTGGCGGGAGCGATGACTGCTGAAAGATTTGCCAGGAGAAAAGGATTTTCAATGTGTAGACAAGAGTTGTTTGCACGAGGTAAACTTCATAAGATTTCATGAATATTAAATCCTACATCGTCTGGCTAATTCATGACCCTTGAGTTTGGTTAACTTCAAAACTGCGCATGTCACCGCGGTCGGAACTGGAGCTCGTAGCAAGCATGCGCATTGGCATCTTGTTCGAAAACACGAAGTCCTTGCCGGTTTTCCGAGACAGGGCTAGGTTATGGTCTGAAGAAATGAAAGTGAAAACAATGCTCGGCGGCGTCAATCAACTAGTAGACGGGGATGGAGGGTGGATAAGTGGAATTGATTTATGTCGCATTCGCGTACAACTGTACTTGTGACCTGATTTTCATATATTTGTGCACTCTGCTTTCAGAATGGCTTGAATGCGCTACATCTCGCATCGAAGGATGGCCACGTTGCCGTGGTCTCGGAGCTGCTGGCTCGAGGTGCAACCGTGGATGCGGCCACCAAGAAGGGCAACACCGCACTGCACATCGCTTCACTGGCCGGCCAAGAGGAAGTGGTCAAGCTGTTGATCCAGAACAACGCTTCGGTTAATGTGCAGTCGCAGAATGGCTTCACTCCGCTGTACATGGCGGCTCAAGAGAACCACGATTCGGTAGTGCGCCTGTTGTTGTCAAATGGTGCTAACCAAAGCCTGGCCACCGAGGACGGATTCACTCCGTTGGCCGTTGCTATGCAGCAAGGGCACGATAAAGTGGTTGCCGTACTGCTGGAAAGCGACACCCGCGGTAAAGTCCGGCTGCCCGCTTTGCACATCGCAGCGAAGAAGGACGATGTTAAGGCCGCTGCATTGCTGCTGGAGGTTTGATGATATGAAGTGTACAAAAATTCTGTGCTTTCTAACTTTATTACTCTTATTTTCAGAACGACCACAACCCGGACGTTACATCGAAGTCAGGTTTTACGCCGCTACACATCGCATCGCACTATGGAAACGAGGCTATGGCCAACTTGTTAATTCAGAAGGGCGCCGATGTGAACTACGCTGCTAAGCATAACATTAGCCCGTTGCATGTCGCCGCCAAGTGGGGTAAAACCAATATGGTGGCTTTGTTGTTAGAAAAGGGCGCCAGCATTGAGAGCAAGACCCGTGATGGTCTGACACCGTTGCACTGCGCCGCACGCTCCGGCCACGAGCAGGTCGTCGATATGCTGCTGGAGCGTGGAGCTCCCATTAGTGCAAAGACGAAGAACGGTTTGGCCCCGTTGCACATGGCTGCTCAGGGCGAACACGTAGATGCAGCCCGTATTCTGTTGTATCACCGTGCACCGGTTGACGAAGTCACCGTTGATTATCTGACGGCATTGCACGTAGCCGCTCATTGTGGCCATGTTCGCGTGGCGAAGCTCCTGCTGGACCGCAATGCCGACGCTAATGCACGGGCACTTAACGGGTTCACTCCGTTGCACATTGCCTGCAAGAAGAACCGCATCAAGGTCGTCGAACTGTTGTTGAAGCATGGCGCCAGCATCAGCGCCACCACGGAAAGTGGCCTGACACCGTTGCACGTGGCGTCCTTCATGGGCTGCATGAACATTGTTATCTACTTGCTACAGCATGATGCCAGCCCGGATGTGCCGACCGTGCGCGGGGAGACTCCTCTGCATCTGGCGGCTAGAGCCAATCAGGTAAGTTTCGTAGAATTTGCTTTGAAGGACTATCGCAGTGAGTGTATGGGTAGGAGAGAAAAAGTTAGCCTGTGTCTCTTTGGAAGCTATTCAGGACAAACTTCAACCCAGATGTAGAAGTTTGTCTAACGTGGAGATCTGAAGATCTGCTTCAAAATATGATTCAAGTCCCAGCAATTCGAACGATTTAATTGGAACGCTCGAAAAATTTCAAATAACACTTTACATGATCCCTTATAGAAACTACAAGGTATATCCCCATTGGGAACTGATGACGTAGGACTACGCAACTAAATGTTATCCATTTAGATTGTGAAACACCAAATTCTTTCAAAATTCTAGCAACTTGGTGTATTCTGATTAATTTGGTGCTTAATAACATAGAAATGATTAAAAATAGTACGAAATATTTTTTTTCAAACATGCTAGGTTGTCCAAACTGTCCTGCAGTTCGGAACTTAAGATCTACAGTTGTAACAGTAGCTTTTTCCACTACTCAATATTCGGATATGTATTCAAACATATTCAATGAATGTCCTGGAAAACCAACAGTCATTATAAGATAATCTTGGAATATTCTTTTCCAAACTAACTAACTTAACTTTGTATAGCCCATAAAGCTACTGTTACAATTGTAGACCTTAAATTTTGAAAGACAGTTTAAATGGCCTGAAGCTACCAAGGTTATCCTATGATGTCTGTGAACGTGTCAGAATATTCATTAAGTATTCAATTATCGGCGCTTTGTATTGCTCAAAAGACTACGATTACTACTATATATCTTAAGTTCTGAACTCATGGTCAGGTTCTACAAACTTGAACATCCCAAGATAATCTGATAATGACTGGTGACCTTACAAAAGATTCAATGAATGTTTTTGAATGTATATCGTAACCTTTCATTGGTTATAAAGATAATATTACGACTATAGATCCCAACTTCTGAAATCAAGAGTAGTTTTGGTGACTTAGAACATCACTAGATATCTGATTATATTTGTTGACTATCCAGAAGGCTTATTCGATTTCGTCAAATACATATTGTAACTTGGTTTAGAGCAGTAAGCTACAGTTACAGCTGTAGATTTTCAGTTTTGTATTCCAGGATAGTTTGAATAACCTTGAACATCTGAAGATTATCTCTTAACGTCTGTCTTCCAAGATATTCAATGATATGTTTCAATGAACATCGCAGCTTTCCGTAGCTCAGATAGTTCTTGTTACAACTATAGGTCCTTTTTATGATCTCAAGGATAGTTTGGATGACCTTGAACACATCATATTGCTCTATAATATTTATTAACCTCTAAAAATATCAACTAAACATGTTTGAATATTTATTGTTACTTGGTATAGCTTCAAAATTACTGTTATAACTGTAAATCTTAAGTTCCGAACGCCAGGACAGTTTAGATGACCAAGATCATCTCAAGATTATCTTCTTGTGTATTTTTACGTTCGAAAATATTCACTGAATATGCTTGAATACGTGATGTAACTTTGTATAAAGGGTGATACGGTCAAAATTTGGTCAAGGGAAAACGCGTGTAAATCGGTGAAATCGTTTATTTAAAAAATCAAATTAAATTTCTTTTTCAAGTTCAATTAGTATAAAATTCAGGAAAAATATTCAGTTAGGCTTCCGCTTTTCCAAATCCGAATTGCCGGGCCTTACGCTTGACCCCTGCCATCAGATTTTGTACAGCCACCTTGTCCACCTTCTTCGCCGCAGAAAGCCAGTTTGCCTTGAACTGCTGCTCGTCCTTAGCAGTTTTTTTGGTCTTCTTTAGGTTCCGCTTGACAATAGCCCAGTATTTCTCAATTGGGCGGAGCTCTGGCGTGTTGGGAGGGTTCTTGTCCTTGGGAACCACCTGCACGTTGTTGGCGGAGTACCACTCCATGGCCTTTTTACCGTAATGGCAAGATGCCAAATCCGGCCAAAACAGTACGGAACAACCGTGTTTCTTCAGGAAAGGCAGCAGACGTTTATTCAAACACTCTTTCACGTAAATTTCTTTGGTTGACAGTCCCGGAAGCTATGAAAATGCTGCTTTTCAAGCCACAGGTACAGATGGCTTGCCAAACCAGATATTTCTTTGCGAACTTTGACAGTTTCGTGTGCTTGAAAATATCTGCTACCTTTCCCCTTCCTTTTGCCGTATAAAACTCCTGTCCCGGAAGCTGCTTGTAGTCGGCTTTGACGTAGGTTTCGTCGTCCATTACCACGCAGTCAAACTTCGTCAGCATCGTCGTGTACAGCCTCCGGGATCGCGCTTTGGCCGTCGTATTTTGTTTATCATCGCGATTTGGAGTCACTACCTTCCTGTAAGTCGATAGTCCGGCTCGTTTTTTGCCTCGATGCACGGTTGTAGACGATACACCCAGGCTTATTTGCGGCATCTCGAGAGATAGGTTAGGGTTTCGCTTGAAACTACCGGCAACTCTCTTTGTCGTCTCAGCGGCTTCCGGTTTTCGATTTCCCCTGATCCAGACTTCCTGGCTTTCGACAAACGTTCCCCAAACACTTTAATTACATTTGTAACGGTTGATTTGGCAACTTTTAGCGATTTCGCCAACTTTGCGTGCGAGTAGCTCGGATTTTCGCGATGCGCGAGCAAAATTTTGATACGCTGCTCTTCTTGCTTGGACGGCATTTTGACAACTGAAGAGTGAATTCCAAAATCAAAATAGGAGCAAAATTCTACACACACACACCTTCAAAATGAGGGGTGTTCAGGTTTTTTAAATGCAAAATTGACAGAAATACGTCAAGTTGATATTGACCAAATTTTGACCGTATCGCCCTTTAGCACCAAAAGGTACCGTTACTACCGTATATTTGAAGTTCTAAATTTAAGGACAGCTTGGATTACCTAGCGAAGCACGAAGGAAAAAAATAATGACTGTTCACTTTCCAAAAGATCCATTGAAAATGTTTAAATACATATGGTCATCTTATATAGACCAAAAAACAACTGTTACACCTGTAGATCTTATGTTTTGAACTTAAGGACAGTTTGGACGACCTAGATCACCCCAGTCTAGCTCATGTATTTTGTTACGTTTCGAAAATATTCACAGAATATGGTCCAATACGTAGCGTAACTTTCTATAGCCCAAAAAGCTATAGTTACTACTGTAGATCTTAAGTTATGAACTCAAAGACAGATTGGATGACCTTGAACATCACTAAGTTGATGTTGTTTGAGGAGGAAATAATTTCTCATCACCATGGCTCTTTTTTTTGCTAGAACAAAGTTGTTAAGAGAAAGTATTGAAAGAAAGTTCCGTTAGCGCATGGCAGGCTGTGAAAATTGAATAGAAGTAGTTTTTGAAACTACTAAGTTATCAAATAGTGACTATTGACCTTCCAAAAGGGTTCATTCAATATGTTTGAATACATATAGTCACCTCATATAGCCCTAAAAGCTACTGTCACATTGTGGATCAGAAGTTCTGAATTCAAGTACATTTCGGATGACCTAGAACCTCCCAGAAAGACTCAAAAATATTTAACGCTTATTAACGAAAATTTAATAATAGGTATGCATTTGCATCATAACGGGTGGCAACTAAAATTTTGGAATTTCTTTCTCAAGCTGTCAAAAAAAGACAAACATAGTTGAAGAAGATCTGATTTATTCAAATAAAAGATACATTGTCCATTGTTGAAAAAAAATTAGTGAACATTTGAAAACGGTCCGTAATCGGATGTTCGGCGAAGCTTCCGTTTGATGTCGGAACAGGAGCGTTGTACGGCCTCCATGTCAACTTTGCGAATGCATCTCTTAATTCTACCAATCAACTGATTGCAATTCGTGGCTCTCCAGTTATTTTTGTACACCAAGGAACTCAAAACCCCGAAGAAATCTTCGATTGGGCGACACTGATGCAGATTTGTCGGGTTGTGGTTTTTGGGTACAAATGGGATCAAATGGGTATTCAGGAACGATTGTGTTTTTATGGCGTAATGCGATGACGCTTTATCCGGCCAAAACACGTATTGTCCATCAGCATGATGTTTTTGTAGAAACGGGATCAAAATTTTCTTCAAACATTCGTTCTGGTACACATCTTGATTGATTGCCAAACCAGAGGGCTTGAACCATGGCTTAAAATGCCTTTCTCGGAAATGGCAATGTACAGGATCACTTTCTGTTCAAATTCGATCGTTTCCGGGAATCTGCGTCTTTGAAAGAGGGAAGTAGCTTTCGTCGTCCAAAACAAAACTTTTTCCGGAATAATTTTTAATCAACCAACGGCATTGGGATTTCAGCGTTGAAATCTGTGCATCAGTATATTCCGGGGCTCGTGTCTTCTTTCGGCACTTTATTCCGACTCTTTTCAATGTTTTGCAGATGTACTGGTGAGAACAGTTGAACTTTTTTGCGGCATCCCGTTGGCTCAGTGAATCCTTGTTGTTGAAGGCACGCGAAAGAGAACGAAGTCCTTTTGCGTCCATAATTTTGGCTGGTCATCCACTACCTTGCTTGCGAGCAGTTGTTGGGGATCTTAGTATATGGTAAACAGTCGAAGTCGCAACATTTTTGCTTTTAAAATGTAGTACCGTATACGTTTTGCCGAGATTTCTGTGCAGTTCGTAGAACTGTACAACGCGCTCGCGAAATACTTCTTGTTTCGACGGCATTTTGAGCAAAACAGGGCAAGCATAAACAAAACAGAAAATACTAGCAGAAGGAGGAGAGAAAGAGCTAACGCATACACACTCTTATTTCTCTCTGAGCTCGTTTGTTGTTGAGCATAGAGGCCTCGAAAAAATTCCAAATTTTTAATTGCCACCCGTTATGCTAAAACAACACCTGACACTATTAATATGGCATTTTTTTTCTTGTTTATTTTCTTCATATTCAGGATGTTCTAGGTCGTCAATTGAGCCTTTAAGGCCTCATAGGTTTTTATGTTTCTTAGATAGAAGAATTAAAGAAAAACAAATTTGCCGGAAACAGTGTACAGTTTTATTCAGTCTATGAATTATACAGCCATTTTCCTATGAATTATACAGCCATTTGTGGATTAGGCCTGAAGGAGTTAATATACTTTTCAAGACAAGGCTCAACATTAATGGATTTTTCAATAATATGTGGCCTTAAATCCACAATTTTCTCTATTGAAGTTAATGTGTAGAAATATTTCCGAAAGATTGGTGCAAACATTTTGAATATCTTTTGAGAAATGACTGAGATATTAACGCTCAAAACCTGACCACTTTTCGTGACGGTCTCATTCCGTTTTTTTTTTAAATTGTACCCCAGTATAGAAAACAAATAAATAGTCCTACGTCAAAAAATTGAAAAACCATCACTAGCAATCGCGAGCAAATTCCTTCGAACTCTACAAGAAAAATCTTATCCTTTGACAGGCCTATTTTGTCAATTTACAGACTTTTTCAATGTCGAGCCTAAGCCGAGAACTCGACCCTGAAGAAGTCTGTAAGTCGCAGACGAAATAGGCCTCGTGAGTAAAGTTTAACATCATCAACATCGAATTGAAATAAAAATTTGATTTCACTTCAGAATTGTCAAATTTGATATCAAATTATGTTTTTAAATTGCAGCAATCTTGCGTTCACTTTTCTTTTGTTTTCATTGTTCTAACAGAACAAGGAAAAATGTACATCAAATTGACTTTTCAGTTTGCTCTCACCTGCTATAAGGATCAGTTTAATTTTGATGTCAAAGGAACAAATTTATGCTATTCATTTGGGTCTTTTAACTGTTAACATGACCGAACCGTCAGTAACCTGAGTAATCATTATCAGCTACACACAGTTTGAAAAAACAACTTGTAATTTTCTGCGTTGTCTAATGCATATGAAGGGAACGCTACACTGAAAAATCTAGAATTAAAAACTACAGTTTTACCCGACTATGCCTATTTTCAAAACAGCTATGGAATTTCAATCAAATTTCCTTCGATTATGGTACAACCTTTGTGATATATTTGACATACCCCATTTTGATATCAATCGCACCATGGTCGATCTAATGGCTGGCATGGTAAAATCACACGCATTTACAGTCAGGTGAAAATTGTTGGTGTTTGCGCTTAAATTAACCCTCGAAATTGTAATTTTAACTGCGGTTTTTTTTTGCGTCTAGATTTGGAAGAAATCAATGGGATATTTCATGTAAATTTAAGCCAGATAACGCCTGAATCTAGCCTGATGTATGAAAGATTGCGAACATTGTTGCATGGCGCATGCAAGATTGCATACAATTTCGTTGTATACAGCTTGTTTGGCTTGAAATTTAACGAGGGGAAATTTTACGCGCCAGTTAAAATTCATTTTTTTTTCTAAGCATTAAACCATCATATTTAGTTTTCTATTCGATCTTAGATTTTACTCGGGCTATCTGTCAAAGGATAAGTATTTTCTAGTGGAACTGAGAGGAATTTGCTCACGGTTACTAGTAATAGCTTGAAGAAGTGTTTCAGTTTTTTAGAAGTGATCAAGTTAAGTGTTAGTTAAAATTATTCATGTTTTCCAATTAGATTTGAAGTAGTTCTGAATCAACCCTCAGACATCTGAACAGATCAACTTAGTATAACGTAGTCATGGAACAATTATAGATGGCTCCCCTGTACATAAACAATGAGGTCATCCATTGCCAATAGTACTAAATTTAAGCATCAGAAAACAAGTTGTTGTTTCACTTAATGTGGATGCCAAAAACAGAGAAGTTGTCATTGAGGCGTACTTCCGATAATATTCGTTTACCGTTAATTTTGTTATTGGTTTTATCGATTTGATCGAATCTTGTAGATCTGTATTTGACAACAGCTTGAAGAAGAATGAACAAGTTTATTTGACAACATTTTTCTATGCTTTCTATGATGAACTCAGTGTACTATGATCGATGTCGTCAGAATTCCAGCCTTCTCCTAGGCGGCAGTGACCAATCCAATCATCTTGGTCAACTTCTCTGTTTGGATACTGGCTTCGTAAGAATATATGCTGCCCTGGTCTTCGATGGACAATACTTGCACTGTATTTGTCCCAAACAGCTTTTGTTGTTTTCATAAATAACTAGTTTTCCGAATTTCCATTCAGTACCCGTAACAATTGCTTCAGCCATAGAGCTTCTCTAACAGTTTCTGCAATAGACTCCTCTTCCACCGAGAACAAAGGACACAACTTTGTTGTCTGCAAGCCCAGCTAACTGTTCCTTATCAGCATCCAAGTAATCTACGATTCCTTCCGATTCAGAAATTCTGCTTAATCGCAACCGATAGTTGCTGGTTACTTTCAGTTATCTGACGACCCGTTTCAGTCCGATCCAATCTTCCAGAGTCGGTGGGCAAGTGTTTCTGGTCAATATTGACACAGTAGTCAAAATATCGGATCTAGTATCACTTACAGCAACTTACCTATAAGCTTTTGGCAGTCTCTGTTGTCTGGTGATGGTTCGCTCCTTCTCTGGTCACATATCCAGGATCCAGCGGAATACTGGAAACCTTCGCTTTATCTAATCCACTCCACTCGAAACAATAATGTCATGTATCAATTGATGTATCTTCGCTTGCTTAGGAAAAAATCTCCATCTTCATCAAGCTCGATTTCCATGCCAAGGTAGTGATGATTTTTTCCCATTTCGCAGATTTTGAACTTCTGCTGATGCCGCAACAACTTCTATAACAGGAACATTTTAGCTTACCACAATTAGGTCATCCACATACACCAAAACGTACCACCAGAAACGTTTTGTGCATCTTCCCTAGGTTTAACTTCAAGCGCCTTCTGAAATTTAACGCCACGGCTTAATATAATCTTCCCGGCCTTCGTATCAAGCAGGTGATATGCCTTACACTTATAGCAGTGTACAACGAACGTCATCTTTGCTCCCTTGTTGTCGAGTTTGTTTCGCTTCTGATTAGGTTCCCAGACATCAAATCAAATCCGGCTTCCTGCCACGCCTATTCTCATACGGTGTACCTCCAATCGTCCTGGACATACTCACCGGTGTTCATTGCTTCAGTCCAGAATCGTCGTAATCCCCGTAATCCCGCGTCTAACAGCATACAAAGTCCCATCTCGTTCAGCGTTCTGTTTTTTCTCTTGGCTACCACATTCTGCTGTGGTGCGAAACCAGCCGTTAACTCCGGTCGGATGCCATCATCTGAATAGAACTTCCGCATGCTATTCTCGGTATACTCTCCTCCACGATTCGCACGAATTACTTTTGCCTTTCTTCCGAATTGGCTCTGCGTGAACCGGACATATTCACGAATTTTGCCGTCCGCTTCGAACTAGCATTTCAGGTAATGAATCTCGATATCCCTGCTGTGGTCATACATCATGGTAATGTAGAACTTACAGCCACCTTACAGGTGTTTCGGCACACGTCACTGTGGACGATATCCAGTATCTCCTCCGACTTTTTCTCCGCCGGTGACGGAAACGTTACATCTTCCCTTAAACACAACACTCACATGTCATGCGGATCCGCACTTTACCGTCTTCATACCAGTTGCCAAACCTTTACGCTCGGTCTCCGTAATCGCCTGAGGATCTCAGTGTGTCAACTTCCGATGCCATGTATGGATACACTCGTCACATGCTCGGGCTCACCTACCATACGACATTTCTCGGACACCGGATTGAGGTGGTACAAGCGTGCAGATTTGTTCGCTGTAGCAATTATTCTTCCTTCGAACACTAACTTGCTCCTATCTTCGACAAATTCTGCTTTTACTCCTTTGTCCGACAGCTTTCCGATGGACACTAAACTTCCTTCCAGTGTAGGTGCGTAAGTCTCATCCGTTAGTGGTATTTCCATCTTCTGTTCATGCGACGTTATGCGGCACCCGAGTCAACTACCCATGGCCAGGACTTCGTACCTTTTCCAACGGACTTCACCATGATATTGAACGAACCATTTAGGTCGTTTGTATGCACTTTTTTTTTGGGTTTCTTCTTGTAACTTTTTTCTTCGGCATTTTTCTACTCAGCTAAAGCCTGACCACGTTAAAATTTGGACATCAAAATAAGCAACAATTTTGTTGTTTTTTATACAAAACTCGTTAACAATACAAGAACGAAATGTTTACAGTTTCTAAACGAAGCTTAAGAAGCTAACAGCTTCTACGCAGCATGAGACAGCTGCATGGCCTGCATTCTGAAGAAGAATTTCTCAAAATTCCCGAATAAGGACCATCTATGTTTGATGCGTTTTCATATAATCATCGAAATTAATTTCTTTAGCATTGAGAAAGTCTAGCAAAGTGGGGGCGACCCCATCGTATTGTTTAACATCCATACCTCTCACGCCAACGTCACGAGTTCGAATCTCACCCCCGGACAAGTTACGAAAATACCCAAAAAGGTATTTGAGTGACTACGCCGAGGAAAACAAAAGTCTAGCAAAGTGTTTGATACATCACCAACCTTATGAGAGGTTGATTGCAAGAAAGTTAAGAATCTTTCCTCTGGTGTGCCAGAAAAAATATATTGTAAGATTACAGTGAGCTGATCAGTAAAGCCTGTCCACGTTAATTTTCGGGCACCAAAACAAGAGCAGCAAAAAAAAAACACATAATTCAACAACACCGATTGTTTATTTCATAATCATAGTTATAAATATCTACATTCGAAAGAGTTGATTAAGATGTTATTCCTTCTTTCTGTAAAATTCTTGAACTTCCTGTGATACACCCACCATCAGGTTCCGTACGGTATCGTCAGATACGCCCGCCGTGATTATTCTCCATCTTCTCTTGAAATAATCGGTACCATTTGCTTTCTTCTTAGTTTTGAAGAGTTTCTGCTTAACTAGAGCCTAGTATTTCTCTATTGGGCGAAGATCTGGAAAGTTCTGTGGATTGTTTGTTTTTGGCACGTATTTGACCTCTTGTACCGATTTCCCATAGTGATAAGAGGCCAAATCAGGCCAGCTGGACAGTCCTGGCTTCTGATAAACGGAACTAACCGATTTTGCAGATATTCCTTCTCGTACACATCCTTATTGACAGTACTACAGGTAGAGACGAAAATTTAAGATTTTCGACCACAACTACATATGGTCTGCCAAATCAAATACTTCTTCGGGAATTTGGACATCTTCTTTGTCTGGAAATGCTCGATAAGGGTGTTCATTTGCATTGCGGTAGAAAATGCCGGACGCGGAAGTTGTTTAAATTACGGTTGAGCACCTTTTACACTTTGTACGACTTCAGTTCTGGCCTCAGCTATACTTTTTGCACGTGTGAATATGACTTCCCAGTTTTACGAGCCACATTTCGCAAAGAGAGATTGAGATTTTTGTCAACAATCGCTACTAACTTCTTGTCCATTTTTTGGGTGCATAACGTCGAGACCTGACCGAGGTTTCCAGGCTCGGTCAATCGTCTCAACATTATATACGCACAAATGTGCTCTAAGAAATCCCTCAGATAACTGACTCGGTTATGCACATTCACCTACTTTGATTTATTTTTAACATGCTTCTGTGTGAATATCCTTCTTGTGAGTTAATAGCACGTTTACGAAAATACACTCAACATAAAGTAAATATCATAATTCTTATATATTTACAAACATTCCTATACTATTGCTGTTACTATTATTATCAATATTATCATTAAACTACTATGTTTACCACACATACTTTTCGATTTGTTCCTCTTCCAACCATTCGGTCCACAGTCAAGCTCTGGTTTAATGATTTGCAAACACAAAACTCAGTACTTTCTGGTAATTTCCTTGTAATTTCCAATAAAATAGTCTTCTGATTCGTATCAAAATTTTCACAATATGATACGGTGAATTGATAGAGTATTGTAAATACAAAGTTTGAGATACCCATTTTAGTAACTATAATTTGTTCGAATTCAGTTTCATACTAAACGTGCCAAATTTGAACGAGGCTAATGAGGATGTTAGTGGAAACTGTTACATATTTAAAACTTTGCGTTCAATGTAGATATATCAATATAATTCCTTCAAAGTCCAGAAAAACATCAAAGCAACCATAAAAACCGTAAATCATCTAACAACATTCGATTTCTCCCCCTTTCACAGACGGACATCATCCGCATCCTGCTGCGCAACGGAGCGCAGGTCGACGCCCGGGCCCGTGAACAGCAGACGCCGTTGCACATCGCTTCCCGACTGGGCAATGTGGACATCGTCATGCTGCTGCTGCAGCACGGTGCCCAGGTCGATGCCGTCACCAAGGACATGTACACGGCGCTGCACATCGCTGCCAAGGAGGGGCAGGACGAGGTAAAGAATCTGGTAGCTAAGAAGCTTATGGACCACATAGATACCGTCTATCTGATGCAGTTGTTCTGGATACGGCATCAGGAGTACTTTATCTAGGGCCACCGGCTATCTAGGTGCTAAATTTGATTCGATCGTACACATCCGTTCAGATTATTTTTTATAATTTTGGTTAAGTTCGTAAGCAGTTAAAGATAGAGTTAGTTGGAACGACCTGCACAGCAGGAAACGCACAATGCAGTTAGACAGACGATCAGGATAGCTTGTAATCCGTGCCAGATTGTTGATGTTGCGGTGTTTGATAAACTAAAGAATCCTTCTCTCGCTCTAAAACCCCATCCAATATGATTTCTCTTTTGTTATTTTCTGTTACCTATTTTTAGTGTATTCGAATAAAATTAGAAATTATTGCTACAACCAAAGACTTTTTCTTTATTTCATTCCTTTTGCTGGTCTATCCGGTTTCTATGTTTTCGTTGTGTTTACGTTAATCATTCATGAGACAGTTCCAGTAGGGTCGAATCGCTTCGATAGACAGATATGATTGGAGTCAAGAAGAAGAAGAAGAGAAGCATAGTTCAGGTAGTTATATTTTGCATTCCTAATTTTTTGTTTTGTTTTGCTTGAAAGCATGTTAGATTCATCCAAAAAAACTAAAACCACTAAACCTAGACCTAACCGGACTGTATCGCAAGTACTAACTGCTAAACAACCAGATTGAGGTATCGACGACGTGTTGCGACAATTGTGCCGACCATCTGTCAGCTGGATAATCTGAACGAAATTATATTTTACTTCCAGGTCGCCGGAACATTGCTGGAAAATGGTGCCCAGATTGATGCCTCGACAAAGAAGGGTTTTACACCGCTGCATTTGACTGCCAAATATGGCCACATCAAGGTTGCCGAGCTGCTTCTCACCAAGAATGCTCCGGTCGACGCCCAAGGCAAAAACGGCGTTACCCCATTACACGTGGCCAGCCATTATGATAATCAGAACGTAGCATTACTGCTGCCAGAAAAGGGTGCTAGCCCTCATGCCACGGCTAAGAACGGTCACACACCGTTGCACATTGCTGCTCGTAAAAATCAAATGAGCATTGCTACTACACTATTGCAGTACGGCGCCAATGCCAACGCCGAGAGCAAGGCCGGATTCACTCCGTTACATTTGAGCTCGCAAGAAGGCCATCATGAAATGTCAGCTCTGCTGCTCGAGAACAAAGCCAATCCAGATCATCAGGCACGGAATGGTCTTACGCCACTGCATCTTTGCGCGCAGGAAGATCGCGTCAATGTTGCACAAGTTCTAGTCAAACATGGCGCCGACACTCAAGCTGCTACCAAGGCCGGCTACACTCCTCTGCACGTCGCGTCTCATTTTGGCCAGGCCAATATGGCACGCTATCTAATCCAGCAGGGCGTAGACATCAACGCTCCTACCGGAATCGGTTACACGCCTCTTCATCAAGCTTCCCAGCAAGGGCATTGCCATATTGTTAACATATTGCTCGAAAACAATGCCGATCCTAATGCAATTACCAATGTAGGTTCTATCGACTCTCCTCCGAAAACTCCCTAAATTCTAATCATTTTCTACTCTACAGAATGGTCAAACATCACTCAAGATCGCCCAGAAGCTGGGCTACATCAGCGTACTGGATTCGCTGAAGTCCGTTACGGACAAGGAGACCGCTCCGGAGCAGCCACCTTCCGAGGAAAAGTACCGCGTCGTCGCGCCGGAAGCCATGCATGAGACGTTCATGTCCGACTCCGAGGAAGAAGGAGGTGAAGACACCGTTCTCTCAGATCAGCCGTATCGCTACCTGACCGTCGATGAGATGAAATCACTCGGTGACGATTCGCTTCCGATTGACGTTACCCGTGACGAGCGACACGATTCAAACAAGATGACTCAGAGTTCGGATTCGCACCAGTTTCCGCCGACGGCGATGGAGGACTCCATCAGCCCACAGCACATTTCGATGGTACAGTCCGGTATTTCCGTAACCGACTTTGCCGACAACATCAACATCGAGCGGCAGTCTCATATCGGGTAAGTACATGCCAAACTGTCTGCTTCCAACGCCCCTTTTTTCGGTTAAGGTTAACACTCTAACAATTCTAATCCCGCTGCCGGATCTATGCAAACTAACAGAAAGTTACACTGGAAGAAGTGAGTACTCTTCTCAAGCCACTGTATAATGCAAGAAATTCATATTTTCGTTTATCCCGCAGCTTCCTGGTATCCTTCCTGGTGGACGCCCGTGGAGGAGCGATGCGTGGATGCCGTCACAGTGGAGTGCGCATCATAGTTCCACCACGTTCGGCTGCGCAACCAACCAGAATCACTTGCCGCTACGTGAAGCCACAGCGTACACTGCATCCGCCACCGTTGATGGAGGGCGAAGCGCTGGCCAGTCGGGTGCTGGAGTTGGGTCCGGTAGGAGCCAAGTTCCTCGGGCCGGTCATCATGGAGGTACCGCACTTTGCATCGCTGCGGGGCAAGGAACGTGAGATCGTGATTCTACGTTCGGATAACGGAGAAACCTGGCGAGAGCACAACATCGACATGTCGGACGAGATCATCCACGATGTGCTGAACGACTGCTTCGAGGCGGAAGGTGAGTTGGGGATTATAACTGTTCATAACTTGGTTTTTATGCTACGAGTAGATCCAAACTAATATATATTCCAACGAATACTTTTGGCTTGTGGGCGTACAAACTGCTCGTTGGTTGATGAAGAGCAGTGGTTCGTTTATCCCGAATTCGTGCAGTAGTTTTTTTAATTGTTCAATTACAAATAAGGCATTTCTACAAGTCCCCAACCGCCCAAGCGCGAAACAATAAGATAGATGGTGGCCCTTCATCTTCAATCTTCCTGAAGACTTCCGAAACCCTCGCCACCACTTGTTTGGCATATCTGAAGATACGCGATTTCAGTTGATAAGCTGTTGTGGCTTCCCAACCATTTTTGTAAACCAACTGGGGCAATATGGCCCAATAAAACTCGGTTGCCTACTTCTGGCGTAAGTTTGGGTGATTGTCTTCCTTACGTACAAACAGTATGGTACAGCAACCATATTTGGCAAACAGTTCTTTGTGTAGACTTCCGTATTGACCGCCCTACCCCTACTCGTCTGTACGTAAGGGTTAGATATGCCTGTGATCGAAATAGCCACCCTCACCAATATCTTGGGCTTAAACATGGGTTCTTAGGCTAATTTTTCGGATGTAGTGTTCAACTCATCGGTATAGAACTTGATGTTCCCAGCGGTCGAACTGTTCGACCACGTAAAGTACTTGTCGTCGTCCATAACAATTGTGATGGCCGGCTTAAAGTACTTACGGCGAAAGTTTCGGCACCTCTCCGGGATTTCCTGCAACTGTTTTTCCATGTACTTCGGCATGGATGCTTGTAACGGCTTTTGTTGTTGGTTAGTGGCCTTCAAACCACACACAGCTGCTTATCTCTCTCTAGCGCATGTGGCGAAAAACGTGACTTGAATTTAGTCTCGCTACCTATGACCCACCCGTTATACGACCTTCGAGCTCTATTTCCGCCCAAACATGCTCAAATGAATCCTAAGAAATGTACCCAATTACATTTGCTGTCAAGCTGGAGTTACCTGCCCCCAATACACATCCCCCTGTAGAATTTCGACGGTTGCTAGGACTTCAGTCGCATCTAAAAACTTTGTAACCAGAACCGAACATCTGACTGAAAAGTCTTGACATGATCAATAATGTAGAAGTACTGATCGGAACCGGCAAGTCTCACACTCTTCTACGGTACTGTAGATACCACCAAAGTTCTAATAGAAGGCCTGTGACTCAGCCTACGACTAGAGGCTGGAAGTCGAAATATTTCGGAAATCTCGTTATCTCTTATTTGAACTCAGGATAGAGACGACTTTTGTGGCACAGTGGACGGAATATCATAATTTGAGATAACTCAATGCAGAAAAAATTGGCAGAACGACAGGCAATCGGTGGCTGATAACCTTGTTCTTCATAGCAAGATGCTAAGAATCGAAGCAGAAGATTCGATATGCTACCTTATACCCTGGACACAAAGAGTATCATCACAGATAAACAAGCGATGTTAGATTTGCGATTGTGCAATGAAGGCTCCGTTGGCACCTTTCTGGAGAACTCAACATTCTGCAGTCCTTCACTGACGGCGAACATGAACTGGAGAGTTTGCGAAGAATGCACTTATGACGACCACTAGGTAGATTCGTTTCCGCATCGGTAATCGGCCCTATGGTAAAACGGCGATAAATAACCGGTAATCGTAAGTGGACGATAGAAGCTTTCGATAAGGATTGAGGCGTTTCGGACGTACAGCGGTGCCAAGACATCCATGCGTCCGTGCTACCGAGAGGGATGGTAACAGCTTCAGTGACGCCACGATGCGCAAAAACTTAAGCCAAAATACAGACGGCGTCCAGGTTACTGGTGGAACGAGACACTTAGTACGTTACCCGCTCTGATAGCTATGGAGGCGGACTCCGACACGTAAGGATGGAGCCGGATACGCATAGGAGCGCATGGCATTTTTCCGAGAAGCTAGGGGCCGCACCCCAAAGCATGATCCGATGACGTGGCCACCAACACCGTGCGGCAGTGATTAAGAAGCTATCGCCGAATATCGACAAGCGTCCAACAACAAGCTTGTTGAAGCGGTGAAACGCCTGAAGCGAGAAAAATCCCTGCGATTCTGGCATATCCGGACACGTTCAGGTTGATGCTGCAGAAGTGCCTGGATATAGGCAACTTCCCAGAAATGTGATAGGCCAGAAGCTGGTATTGCAGAAATAGCTAGGGTAGCCACCGGGTGATCTGGCATCGTTTTGGCCTATATGCCTGTTGGTTACGCTTGAAAGCTCTTGGGAAGAATGATCGTCAACAAACTGTCAAAATTTACCGTGAGCGAGCGTGGATTGTCAAAAATACAGTTCGAATTCCGAAAAGGCGGTTCAACGGTGGATGCGAATCGGACAGTGCTCGAGAGTGCTGAAAAGACGTCAAAACAGAAAGGAGTAGATCGATACTGCCCTCTGGTCACGATAGACGTAAGCTGGCGAGACCACGTCACCAGCAGCGTTTGCACTGAATGCGGGTCCCCGACAACCTCTGACAGATCCCGAAGAGCTACTTCAGCGAACAGAACCTCGGTGTACGAGACAAACGAAGGGCAGAAGTCAATGCGAGTGATAGCGGGCATTCTTCAAGGCTCTATGGCGATGTATAATGGAGTCTTGCATCTGCGGTTGCCCAGGAAGATGAAGATCTCGTTGAGTTTTGAAGAGTCAATAACTATGAACGAGACACTATAAGAAGTGGAGATTTCGGTGACTGAGACCTTATCGAGAGTTGGATGAACGGAGTCAAACTGCCGATAACCCATCACAAAACGGAGGAGCTGTTAGTTAACAACTGCAACAATCCAACTGGAACCTTCCTTAGCTCAGTCGACAAGGGCGCAGCTACAAAGCAACACCATGCTGAAGGTGGCTAGGTTCGATTCCTAGTCTGGTCTAGGAATTTTTTCGTTAAGGAAAACTTCTCGACTCTCTGGGCATATGGCACTTGCCACACACAACCATACTAATGCAAAAAAGGTACCTTTCATCGAAAGCTACAAATTAATAATTTTGGAAGTGCATTTAGAACACGTAGGAGAGCAAGTATTAAGCTAATTGTGAAAGCAACAAGCTTGAAACACTAAAAAGAAAAAGGCGGTCCAATGGACGGTAACTGACGTCGCGGGGCATGTGATTGTATCGAAGCGTGCATTGAGTCACCAGGGAGAGCGAGACCGATGACTCGACTGCGCCTGTGAGAAAAATCGACAAAGGCAATGAACGCATTAGCGAAGATTATGCCAAACTCCGGCGCTTCAAAAAGCAGTACAGGCATCTACTAGCTGGTGTCTCGTCACCAAAACTGCGGTATTGGGTTCCTGCTTGGCGTGCGAAATCATGAAAATCTAAACAGAGCGTTCCAAATGATGGCCGTGCGAATCGCGAATCGCCGGGATGATCCCCATCTGCGTCACTTTGGCGGAGGATATCGAGTGCTACCAGCGAAAGGACCCAAAGCTCTCTCGTGCTTGTCAAGATATTGCCAAGATAGTGAGAATTGAATCAATAGCGTGGCAACAAGGCACACCGACTCATCTCAAACCTGTTCACGTGGGTGAGTAGAAAGGATTGAGAGGATCACTTCCACCTGACGCAGTTCCTGTTAGACCATGGATGATTCAGGAAGTATCTTCAAAGGTTTGAACAAGCAGGATTCCCATACTACCCCCGCAACATATAATATTTGAATATTTGCCTGAAATTTGGAACAGCTCGTGGTAATATTCTAGAAAGCAGTGACGGAGAGTTAAATCATGACTTCAGAACAGAGCAACAACGCAGATCATATCATCGTTGCAGCAGAAATGGTGTGAAGACAAAAGAGCGTCGGTCCGCGAACAAAGTATGCTAGATCCACCGTCGGGGACTAGGGCGAGTAGTCCGACCGTTACGTAGAATCGGTGATAGTCGTCGGGGCACTTGCGAACCGGAAGTAATTCTTCACCGGAATCGCTGGATCGACCTCAGTACGTGGACGACTTACAACGAATTAAAGATTTCGGGAGACCTCTGTCGGAGCAGGCAGGGCCCACCGCCGTTGTCATAGTTCCGAGTAGTTCGCCAAGTAGCACTGGCAAATGGAAGCTACGCTTGCGTTGACAGGAGCCGCTGTCAAGCCGCTTGTGAACCAGAAGTCTCTCTCTCCACCGGAATTGCAGGACCGATCGCGATAAGTGCCGGAATAGCATCGGTCCAGGAAGATCTCACAGCCGGGGAACTGTTCGTCAGAGTTGGATAGATCCACCGCTGCTGACTATTCTGAGAAGTTCGTATCGGAGTTCTGACATGGATTGTCGGGGCGTCAGTTAACCGGAAGCAATCCACCCGAAATCTCTGGACCGACATCGGAACTCTGCAGGAAAGAAAGCACAACGCGTAACGTTATTGGTTTCGGGTGATATTCTTTCGTCGAGGCCAGAGTAGGCTAGCTCCACCTTGGATTCCTACATACAAAAAAAGGCGTCACCGAAAATGAAAACAGACCGTGAACTAGTTCACGTTTTCAGGATTTTTTCTCTTTAAAGGTTATTTAGTTCATGACTACGTGATTTAGTTAACGATGTATCTTTGGTTTTCGACGAACTGCCGGATTTGGGTAGTCAGGAGACCTGATCACCGGAAGACATTATTCAGCCAGAATTGCAGGACCGACCTCGGCATCCAACCGGTTCGTCCGAACGCAGCACAGCCAGTTTAGAATTTTTGCATGCATCAGTAGAAGTTGTGCAGGGTTTCTACGGCATAAGAGCATTCGTGCCGAGGGAATGTCCATTCTCTTTTTCTTTCATTTGTCCTGTGGGACATTCACATCGAATTTTGGTCTACTTTGCTGTTCAACGGTTTTGTAGGAATCGCTCCCAAATCAATCATCGTTATTTTGAAGTTTTTGCAATTGTTGATTTTTTCTACGTCATTTCATAACCTCTGCCGTGGGTTGCTTCGACCAATGTCATAGCTCCATTGTCGTACTCCCAATTGAAGCCCTTAGACATCCCACTGTATCGTTCGAACTCGCACTTGAAACGCAAATTCTCAATGTGCCCCTTATTCTTCTCTACCCTTTCAGATCTTGCCCAGCTGGACGAGCTGGGAGGTGGCCGAATCTGTCGCTTCGTCACCTACGACTTCCCGCAGTACTTTGCGGTCATCTCGCGAATCCGCCAGGAGGTGCACGCCATCGGACCGGAGGGCGGCATGGTCTCCAGCACCGTGGTTCCCCAGGTGCAGGCAGTCTTCCCGCAGGGTGCCCTCACCAAGAAGATCAAAGTCGGTCTGCAGGTAAATTTGTTCAAACCCCGCAAGGGTGTTGCGCCGGAAAAGTTGCGCAAGATCAGTGTCAACCATGTACCCAAGAAGAAGCGCTTCTCGCTGATTTGGTAAAATGTTTCAATGCATTTCTTAAGCATAAGGCGCGAAGTAAGATACGCAAGGGAAGGCAAGCGGAAAATTATCGTAGAAAGTCAGGCAATTCTGGAAAGGATTTTTGTCACAATGCAGTAGGCAATACGTGGAAAGAAAAGTTAATATTTGATTCAGGAATGCTTCCAGGGATTTCGAAGGTGTTCATTTTATGTGAAATTTAGTTTAAGCTTTGAACGCGTTCAAATTGCATGTTCGTAGGAAACGATTTTAAGAATCAAAATTTGCTTTTTATTACCTGTTTTTGTAGTCTTATTTTGCTCATAACAAGAAGCGCCACATGCTTGGCAACATGAAAGTATTTAGCATATTTTCTCAACACTGTAAATCACGGCGTATGAGATGAAATGACATTTTGATTCGTGCTTGCAGACAACAGTCAGTTTTTTTTTTCTAATGCAGCATTAATAACACTACCAAACAATATCCACTTTGAACACATTGACGACAATTTATCCACTTACATATACACAATAGAAAATTCCGAAATCACATTACCAGTTACACTTTTACACATTACATCGACATGCTCTGTCATCTATCTATAGAAAGCGTAGAATAGAATCAAATCAAAATGATTGATACGGTGATTGATTTTATTGGATTTGTAGCCAAATCTAATCGCAAATTTTTACCGTGTATCAATCACAACTCAACACATGTGCAATGGAGAACAATACATACTCATTGATTAGAGCATGAGCACTTTCATGTCGTACTCACACAAATCAACATGAACACAATACAAGATTACTTCTGCTCACAATGCACTCTTCACATTTGACATGCTCACTACACGTATATTTAATCCGTCATATTACCATTTACAAGCTTGAAGTTCGTGCAGAACAAAGTATTACGAATAATGCCAAAGATTTAGCCGGGAAAGCAAACATTCGATCTCGACGCGAATTGCCACGTTAAAATGTCATTGATCTCACATTTATCTCGAAGTTTTATTATAGTTTCTACGTAAACACAATTATTTACTAACCAAATATTTAGAGCATAAACCACTTAACCGTATAATCAAAACAAACAATAACGATAAAACTAACATTAAAATTCTTCAATCTGTCCGTTGAAAATATTGAAACCATTGATTAAACCCAATAACAACAATGATTGCTAGTTGACTCGCTAAAAAGAAAGAGAGAGAGAGAAATTGAAAGAGAGTGCCCAATAAATTTAGTTCTTTTGAAGAAAACTACCCAAAACACCTGGTTTGTTTCATTTCCTTGCATTTTTTGTCCGGTTCCACTCGAAAACACAGGAGAGAGAAAGAGCATGAAAGTGGTGAGCGGTCTTAATTTTGCGGTTAGAATCAAACAATCAAAACAAAAACAAATCAACGAGGCAGGGTCGTGCATTAAACCAGCAATCAATTTGAGCAATCTTCATTAAAATTTATTTTGGTATTTTTTGACTAGACTAGTATAACAGTTCTCCCTTCCAAGTTTTGCCAAATGAAAGTTTAACACTGAAAAAGTTTCCTCGTAGGGCGAAGAGAACAAAATTCAAAAATGCTAAATTTATTGGGCATCCCGAAATGCTCATACAAGATAGTGCAACCAAAGTAACGATGAACTGAAAATTGTTAGCGAATAGCGAAGAAAACATGACTAAATACTTAATCGTGAGCCGGTGCCGGTGGACCTCGTTAATCGTTCATCTTTCGTTCCGATTTCAAGCATATATGATTTTTTTTTATTTTCATTTCATTTGCGCCATCAATATCCTGCTTTCAGTTTCGCTTTCACGTCAGCTTCATTATTGGGATGCTTCTTTAGGTATAACTTCCATTTTGATTTGCAACAACAGCAACGCAACAACTAGTGAATTGCTTCTTACAATTCATAGCTTAACGCAGGAGAAAAAGCTTTCAGTGTAAATATATCATAGGAACTCATACGGTTAGATCATATTTATCATTGGTAGGACATTTGAACAGATGAAAAACGCCTTGCTTCTGAAATTTGTTTATGTTTTGATGGTGGTTGGTTCGATGGTTCGTTCCAGGGTTTCGTTGAGGATCCGTTGCTGCGGAAATTGGAGGATGCTTTTTTTTAAAAAAAAAATATGATGACAGTTTCAGATTAAGTGAGAAAACGGATATAAGGTATGTTCAATAGCCATCTAATGGAGAATCGTGACGAAATTGACGGAGGTCGACGGAGAGTAGGTACTTCCGGACGAGGAAAAATGCGATCTTCATTATACGTTTCATCAAATCGATTCGTTTACTTGACGGAGCTCGACACATGCAGTCTTAAAATTCTTAAAAACAGTTTCATTTCGGAAAAAGTTTCAAAATTTTTCGTTAAGGGGTTATCCCAAGTAACATTGCCAAAACCATGCAGCTTTATTAAGTTTTATTAAAGTTTTATGAAAGCCACTAGAAATCAATTTGGTCTTACTATAGCAGCAAGAGGTGCCAACAGGTTTCAAATTTTAGTCAGGTTTATGGGAACCTACACAGCTTCTTTTCAACGATCTTAAAACTTTGTCTTCTTAAGTTTCTTTTACGCCTATCAAAGGTTTTATTTTGACTTCATGAACTCGTAAAATGCTGTTTTGAAATGCCGTTTTAGGACTCATTCAAATTATCTTATTAAGGTCAGTTGAAAAAGCCTTTTAAAACCATTTTACCTCCAGTAAAAGCATTGAACAGCAAATTGGCATTGTGGAAAGTCACCAAATGCCTAAAAAGTTTTATAATAGCCGTTGGGAAGATAAACAATTTTAAATGTAATACACATGAACTGTAGATCAGACACCAATTTTGGCATTGTTTTAGATAACCTTATTGAATTCCATACATTTTCAGGAGATTTATGATTAATTTATCGAATATATTTGTTTCAATTTTGTTTTTGTTTATGTGAACTCGCATAACATCCGATGCGCATTTAATTTCGGCTTTTATCGTGCAAATATTTACCATAAACCTTTCCCTCACTGGCACATGCAGAGGAATAATGGTTTGTTTTCCTCCAAAAGATTTTCCTCCTTACTTGCACTCGTTTGATCTAAATGGAGCTGTAGTGTGCGTGCGTTAAACGTCACTAAGCCTAATGCTGGTTTTGATGGCAGCCAATAGGTTTTATGAAGGTTCTCAAGTGACCATAGCATCTATCACAAGAACATTTCCAAAATCTTTATGGTCTTGTAAAGGTTTTATTAATTTGTTTTCGCAACCGTCCATAGAGTAGCCCCTTGGTACAAATTTTGGCTTTAAAGAAGCATAGAGGAGGTGTTGGTGGACAAAACAGCTTTGAATGTAGTTTTATCAACAAAACCGGAAGAAGTGCTATACGGCTGGAATAAAACTGAAATTGTTACTTGGGATTCCATCTAAATTGACCGAGAAAAATTTATCTTACCATCTTCCCCAGGTTAGCATCAAATTTTTCAAGTATCTATTTGTAAAAATCCTAGTTTTTGTGTCTATTGGACCATCCTTTATTACATCGCTTTAGATATAATTATTTTGAAAATAATTCCTCTTTTGAATGTTTATACCTCTGTAATTATTTTGCCTAAAAATAATTTGTTGGTTAGTCTTCGAAGCAACTTGCTTCAAAAATTTAGGAAACACTACATTTTAGCGGCAGTGTTGCCATAAATTCGATAGGAACGAACAAATGAATTGACCAGAACAAAAACATTTTATTTCAAATTCCTTAAATTTCACTTGCAAACAAATCACTTTTTGAAAATTTACTGGTTAAGTTCAACTTGTTCCCCTTGAATTTAGCCATTCGCCGCAGACAATGGAGGAACACATCGTACAAGACCCGTAGGTGCTCTTGTAGTATTTTATATCAGGTTGCCACCAGGTGTCGGTTCAGTATTTCAACACTTTCATGTTTTAACGTAGGACCAACAATCAATATGCAACTAGCGATTTGAAATTGTTGTAGAACCCCTTGGTTCGAAGTACATCTTGAAGCCAGCACCTTGCTATACATATTTGTGCCTTTGTTTTGATTTGCTGTATTATTTTGACAAAATATTTGAGAGTGTATTTGTGTGAGTTCATTATTAGGGGCACATTAATAGGCTTGGGACCGATGTGCTAGTACTGACTGAGCCAAGAAAAAAATCGTATTTGTTCGGGACCAAATGGTCTTAGAGTTACCGGGTGTCATTTCAAAACTTTGAAAAATAAGATTGTTACGCAAAATTGAAAGGTTTTTGAACGTTAATAACTCCCGTTTGACTGAACAGAATGACTTCATTTATACACCATTTGATCACGAAAGCTTAAAAATGTTTTTGATTAAATTTTCAATTAAGTGCAATTAGTATAAGTAGTTCAACTTTTTACTTACTTTTGCTCCAATACAAATCTGCATATGAACAGGTTGAAAATATGGTTTGCGCATTCTAAATCCTCAAAAACGGGTGACAAATGGTTCAAATTGCCTTCTTTTTCCCCCCTCCCTTTCTTACTTCAAATTTATTTTGGATTGTTGCCGGAGTCTGATTTTATATCTGAAGCCCGTTATCCTCTCTTATGACATTTGCTTCGTAATGCATTCTCGTGCCTCTCTTCTTGCCCGGTGTCTCCACTAGCATTTTCTGTCTTGTCAACTTGACATTTCTTTGATGCTCGGATTAACTCAAACAGATTCGCTAAGATGTTTTCATCAAATTTTAACAATTGCAGTACCCGATCCCGATTATTTTATGATCTAAAGCAATGATGGAAATAATAAAAAAGCTAAATAAAAAAGCAAGATTGTAATTACTTCCGCGTTACTTCCGCGCTGGGGAGAATACAAAAATAACAATCAAAAGTGAAGATTGTAATGCAATTTCGCATGATTTTGTTTCTTTTCTCGTAATGAATCGTAACTTGGAGAAAAAAACCAACATTGGTCGTGGGCAAAAATGCAACATATCAATTCGCTTTCAAAAATTCAATGTGTTAGTGAGATTGTGCAGTGTATTAGTGTTGAGTATAAGATTAGCGTCTGGAAGTTCAATGGCTCACAGAAAAAAAAACGATTACGTTACGCAACCGAGATTTGAACCGAGGCCGCCTGAGTCCTGGCCTGAGATTGTAACTATTCAGCCACTTCAACAAAATGAAATGGTTGAAAAAAAAAGCCCAACAGTGGCTTCGATTGTCGAGGCACTCGGCGATACAGCAATGAAGCAAATGTCTCTCACACACACTTGCATGGCTTTGTTTATTTCATAAAGAATTGCAAACTTAAAGGGAGAGATATCGGAGTGTGATGACGAGTAAAAATAAAAATAGAACACTTGATAGCAGAAGTCTAACAGTGGCCAATAGCGTTGCGGTATACTGTGGCGTTGTCTCACCCATATTGAAAATTGACGGTTGACGGTGTTGACGGTTGAACAAAGACCCAAGGGTTGCTTCGACTGTCGAGGCACTAAGCACACAGGGATACATTTGTTTCGATGAATCTTTGTGCTGCCAATCGCTTGCACACACTTGCACGGCTTTGTTTATACCATAAAACGCTTTGTGGATCATGATGTGCAAAACAGTCTTTTCTGAATCATGTGGATTCCTCAAGATATGATTGCAAAAATTGCAATTGCATTTTTGCCACCTTTTCAACTTTTGGGTGTAGGGTATGCTATCAACGCCAGTATAAAGTACACGATTTGAACCAAAATTATTTCATTGGATATTTAAGTTCGATTGAGTGGCACGTACGGTTGTATTTCCGCTCTCTAGTTTCGAAGACTTTTTCTATCTCCTCTGTTTTCTCGCAATTGCGCTTCGGTTTGCAAATTATCGCCTGTGTATATAGAATATTTGATAAAAGGGACACGACAACGCGGTCCTACGTTAACCTTGCGGTTATATCTCTGATATAACCTACCTCCATTTGTTTAGACCAAACTTCGGCCTCCAAAATAACCAGCGCCGAGTCTTCTTGGAAAACCCAATCCCTGGAAACAAAATCACGACGTGCCCACTGTTCGATGATGTTCTGGTAGAACTAGTTTCCCATATGTATTTTGGTTGATCTTAACTCCTTCAGAAATTACCAGCGGAATCCGGCCGTCACGTGTGATTCTGGTCCAAACCATTACCGATGCTGATTTCTTTCACCTGCTGTGGGTTCTGGTAAACAAACTCTGTCGTTCTGCTTATTCGCGATCTAATGTACGGTGAAGAGTCGGTAAACACGATATTCTCCAACCTTCCTTCCGCTGCCCTCTTCAACATCGCCTTCGCTCTTTGTACCCGTTCTTGTTTCTGCCTCACCGAAAGGTTTTCAACGTTCTGGATCTTGTAGGGCTTGCTCTGAAGTTTATCTTTCAGGGTCCGACCTAGACTTCGAACGGATACGTTGAGGTCGTCCACCAATTTAGTGGCACTACGTCGAGGATTTCTCTTTAGGCTCCTATTGACAATCTTCACCACTTTTGGTACTTCCGTTCTCTAGGTATCTTTTCACTGAACGGTGTACAAAACTCTTCCACATACGTAAATCGGACAGCTCACGAACTATGTCCTTTTGCAATGAACTTATGAACTATGAACTATGAACTTTTCCAGCTCGGAACAAGCGACGAAGGGTAGTTCAGAGCAGTAGTAGAACACCGAAAGGAATTTTAATGGGCAACCGGTTGAAATACATCTTGGCGACAGAATCACCAGCACACCAGTGGACAAATGTGATCTCCTTTCTCAGCAGTTCAAAAGTATATTCAATAACACCATGCCATCATTGGAGCAAGTCAGCAGAGCACTCAGAGATATTCCTAGAAACGCGTTCGACTTAAATATTCCCGTGATTAAATTGGACCTCGTTGAATCTGCAATCCAGAAGCTGAAACTTTCAAACGGGGCTGCTGACGGAATTCATGTAGGTGTACTAAAGAGTTACTCTGCAGTGCTTACGATTCCTTTTTGAAGTTTGTCAATATCTCGTTACGCCAGGGAAAATATCCAACACGTTGGAAATCTTCGTTCGTGTTCCCGATTTTCATGAAATGTCGAAAATTATTGAGAAATCATATCGCACTGTGCCTGCTCAAAAGTCTTCAAGATCATCAACAACGACTTGTTGTTTACTAGTTGCAGACGCTACATCTCTCCTGAACAACATGAATTTCACCCCAGAAGATCGATCTCAACCAATCTTGCACCTTTCGTTTCCTCGTGTTTCCGGAATATGGAAGCTGGATCTCAGGTCAACGTTGTTTACAAGGATCTCAAGGCTGCTTTTGACCGGGTCGACCATGCTATACTTCTGGCATAGTTAGACAAACTTGGCGTGTCAAATAACTTAGTTCGTTTGTTTAAATCTTACCTCTCGGACAGGATACTCTGTATGAAGATCGATATTTATGTTATCTCAACTGAATGGCAACAAGTGTGCTACTAGGGTCTGTTTCATGTTTAAGATCTCCGACGAGTTTCGTGATCCCACCTGTCTGAAAGCATTATACTGTTCTATCCTGGAATTTTGAGCCTTGGCGAGGTGCCCGTATCAAAGAATCTGTATTGCGAGGATTGAAGCTGTTCAAGGAAAATTTGTCCGTTATGCTCTCAGTCATCTGACGCATAATGACCCTGTCAACCTTCCAGCGCACCAGGATCAATGCTCACTCTTTGGTATTGAAACATTGGAGCATAGGCGTACAGTCATGCAGGCGGTCTTCGCGGCTTGTGAAACCGGCTCTCCGCGAATTCTGGCCGAACTCTTTATCTACGATCCTGACCGAGTTCTGCGAACAAGAGATTTTCTGGATCTCGGATTCCATGCTGCAAACTACGGCCAACACGATGCAATTCGATTCATGTCATCGCGCTTCTATGAACTCTACGCTCTTTATGAAACTGTTCCACTGAGACCATCCGTCATCGGATACAGCGTAGTTGGATGGAAAACCGCTAGTTTAAAAGTGGTGGCATTAATGGTGAAGATACCAGGCGGCTGATTCCATCACGAAAGATTATTTTAATTTCACTGACAAGTTTTGTGTGTGTGTACTAAAATTAATTTTGTTTTACTTGCTTTGTATTGAGTATTTGAGTAGTGAGTATTTGAGTATTTTGTCTATTCCGTATTAAGTATTTTGTTTTGTGTCTATTTTATTAAATTTTCAAAATGAAATTGAATTTGCAACAATAAGTTTGTATTAAATTTAACATTAAGAACGGTTTAAATAGTGCGACATTGCAAATCTTAAAAAAGTGTTTCAACAACAGTACTTTTAAGAAAACTGTTGTTTAACAGTGACAAGAACGTTTCAAAAGTAACCGTGAGTCCGTGAATGATGATGAGAGAAGTGGTAGGTCATCGACACCGATAACCGAAGAAAACATCAACAAAATCAAAGAATGGATGACTGTAGACCATTAGAGAGATGGCAGAGGAGTTGGAAATTGCTTTTGCAGACGTTCAACGCATTTGGATCTCAGACGTGTCGCTGCAAAGCTGATGCCGAAAAATGAGTGTAGCGATCGTTTGCTGTTGGTGGGTGGTATTCGCGTTGATAACCTTATCTAGATGGGTGCTCACACGGCACGCACGACGACAATCGCCTTCAACGGGGTAATACCGTTGCACTTTCGGTCATCACGCGAGCGCGGGTAACTCACGCTACGTTTGCTGCTGTCTTCAACCCTTTCCGGGCGCGATATTAACGGAAGCAGCCCCCTCCGGTCACGCCTACCACCGGGATCCTTTGAAGCTGGTGGAGAGGGGTCAGTAATAGCTGTTTGGACGAATGATGAGGAGGCAGGCTTTCGGCACGTTTGCCACAAATTTGATTGATAAAATCATACACAACCCCGCTAAGAAGCATGTGAAGTACCTGAATATTTAGTCTTAAACACTTGCCAGCACTTTCCACTTTCTAACACATTTACGTCTAACTTAACAAACTAAGAGAGAATAGGAACTCAAATAAGCCACTCCGAAGAATTTCCATGTTACTTTGTTTAATCTTCAAATTCACGTTACGACACCACAAAACTAAACCAAACTAACCCGGCCTCTTCGAAACTCCAGATCAAACTTAACGAGTAACAGTCAGAAACCCTCTGATAAAGCGCAAGATTTTCGTAATCCACGCATGTTTGTTATACTCAACTTCAATTCCATACCCAAATGCACGAACCTTCTTCTCTCCACTACTCAGAAGGTCCTGTGCAACATTTGGACCAACTAAATCCGGCCAGAAAATCGTAGGACCATCGTGTGACCTCAGAAGAGGAAGTAGACGCTTATGGAGGAATTCCTTTAGGTATACCTGGCCATTGACCGTTCCACACGAGCAAATTGCTTGCCAAATCATATATTTTTTGGCAAACTTTGACATCTTCTGCTTTCTAACGTCCTCAGGGACATCGAATTTATGATGAGCAGTGAAAATCTGGAGCCCCGGAAGCTGCCGGAAGTCTGCTTTTACATACGTCTCATCATCCATAACGAGGCATGGTTTCGTCAACATCCGGGTTTTACATAGCGTATTCTGCCGTTCATCCCAATTGGGACTTTTTACGAGTGTCGTCCTTCACGTTTTTTCGCATCTTGCACGAAAGTTTTGGTTGGCTTCAGTTTCTTCTCGAGCCGAACTGTTGGGCTTACTCTTGAAAGCTGGAACTACCCGCTTGTGATCCTTAGCACTATACAGAGTTCCATTTTTTTTCGATCGATGGTCAAACGTTCGTGGTACAGATTTAAAACACGAGACACTGAGGAGAGAGATTCGGGTTTTCGAGGTAAAGCTTGCTTCAGATAGAATTGGAACAAAAGCAATTGCCTGTATTTCAGTTATTTATTATTGAATTCAAGATCTTTTTTATACAAATATAGCGTTTTCTTCATACTTTTAAGAAAAAATACGGATAAAATTATTCGTCACGGTTTCGAAGGAATTCTCGAATTTTTCCTGTAACACGGCTCATTAGGCGGCGCACACCTTCTTCGTCCATCGTTTTAGCTATCTTATTCCACCAGGTCTTCATCTGGTTGATGTCTTTGACAACCTTTCCCTTTGCCTTGAGTCTCCTCTTCATGATTGCCCAGTATTTCTCAATAGGGCGGAACTGGGGGCAGTTGGGTGGGTTAAGGTTTTTCGGAACAACCTGGACCCCTTTCTCTGCATACCATTCTTGAACGACTTTGCTGTAATGACAGCTTGCCAAATCCGGCCAAAACATTACGGGATGGTCGTGGGAACGAATGAACGGCAAAATTCGTTTTTGGAGACACTCTTTTTGGTATAGTTCCGACGTCATTGTCTTATTTGTAACGAAAACTTTCGTTTTTTTGCCACAGCTGCAAATGCCCTGCCAAATCATGAATTTTCGTGCAAATTTGTCGACAAAAACAAATTTAAATTTGGCTGGAACATCCCCCCGAGCCGTTGTCAAGTAAAATTTTTGACCTGGTATTTGCCCGAAGTCAGTCTTGACATAGGTTTCATCGTCCATCAGAAGACACCCGTCGAACTTGGTCAGCACCTGGTCGTATAGCTTCCGAGCACGGATTTTGGCCACACTATTCTGTTTTATGGTCCGATTTGGCTGTTTGCTACCTCGATACGACTTGATTCCTTCCCGGAGTCGAGTTCTCCTAACGGTAATATGGGCAGCACCGAATTTTCTGGCCAAATCACGGTCCGACAGATTCCTCTTAATCGTCTTCAAAATCTTACCACGCAGTTTCCGGTCGACAGTTCCACTCCGACGATTGGCTTGAGGCTTCCGAATCTTCGTAAATGTTCACTTTACCGTTTGATAACGCGCCATACGGTATTTCTGGGCAATTTCAGCTGTTTAGCTACCCTAGATGCAGATCACAATGGATTTTCCAAATAACTGTGCACAATTTTCCCTTCTTTCGGCTTCCATGTTGATTGTTTACAAAGTACAGTCGATTTGCGGAATGTCAAAAATACATACGTGAAGCTGACAAAATTCCCGACACGTGAGCGCCAAGAACTTCCAAATCCGTCCACCAGGAGCGCCACAATATGAGCAAAAGTTTGTTCCAATTCTAAATGAAGCAAAGCAAGCCTTACGTGCGCAAAATTTCTTTGCGCCGCTACTGTTCTTCCGACTGCATCTTCGCAACGATTGCACATCTGCTAATGAAACTTACACAACGTAAACAAATACACATTGAACTAATTCCACCCAAAATTTCAATAGAAAATATCCAACGGATAAAAAGTTACAGCCATTCATAAGTGGGGCATTTTGATTCCGTACAACCTTTACAAAAACAGCAAAACTTTATCGACCCGAAACGATCGTCACAAGGTCCATTTCGAGCCGATAAAGCAGAACTGTCAAATCAAGCAAAACAATGCATTAGGTCCTAAGTAACATTGAGAGACTCTCTTTGTCGACTTTCTCTGTGCGTTCCTACAGCTATGTAAAAACATGTTTAACTATTTTCAACATACAGTACGGTAGTATAAAGTGTAAAAAGGGATTCAATACGTTGGAAACATCAGCAAATCGTTTAATAGACAAGCTATTAACCAAAGAGAAAGTCGACGAAGAGAATCTCTCAATGTTACTTAGGACCTAATGCATTGTTCAGCTTGAAATATGCATGCAACAGTAGGAGAGAGTATCAGAAAGACATACCTTGTTTCTTTTTTCAACCAAAAATTGTCGTAGTCCCTTGTACTGTTTTCGTGAAATGCACAAATGCTCGTTTTGATTATACAAGTGCTTCGTCCTTCAGCCAGCGCATGTGATATTGCATAAAAAACCAGTTTCATAAATTGTGTAAATCAATCATAAAACTACGAATACATCGGTGAGTAAAACGAACGATTTCGTAGTGTAAACTAAATTTGGGTGTCTGTGTAGTCTCTACCATATCACACAACCGATGCTTAACCTTAATATTGTGATAAAAACGGATCTAAGGGCTAATCACGAATGAAAACAAAAATATTTGGGATATGACATAAATGCAATCGATGTGTTTGACAAGTTTTAGACTGTTAGTCGTTCAAATATCCTTCGAAGAATGTTTAAGGGTAATCATAAAAAGAACAAAAACCAACCGCTTACAACCATGCCATCAAAACATAAACTACAAAAGTCATTTTGACAAATCAACGGTTTGCGCAAACAGTAACGAATATAATCCGATAACCATCAAAACCGAATTCTTCCCCAACTCTTCAAAAATAGGCTCAACCAATCGATCCGGATCTGACCGCAAAGATGCTGGGCCGTGGCGTTGCCGTTTCACCGGTGGTAACCGTCGAACCGAGGCGCCGCAAGTTTCACAAGGCCATCACGCTCAGCATGCCGGCACCGCGGGCCCACAGCCAGGGCATGATCAACCAGTACTCGGGCAATGCCCCTACCCTGCGACTTCTGTGCTCCATCACCGGTACGTACAAGGGCACTCTATGTGTTCCAAGGTTCTTAATCACGATCTTCCGTTTTGATTTAACGCCTCTTCCTTACTACATCTCTCCATCTACTGTATACCTGTACCATCTTCTTAAACCATAGTTCTCACTATATCTATCTGTAACCTATCTCCTACCTATGAATACGTATCTCTCGAAACATACTGCTCACTGTTTTCACTCCTGACCTATGTTTATATTTGTTCAGATTTTAAATGCATACCATAGAAGAGAGAAAGATTTCAATTAGTGTTGCCAGTAAATTCAGTGAATCGATTTTTTTCTTTCTGTTTTTGTTCTCAATTCGGCAGCACTGGCAACCCCGGTGCTGTCCGATTTCAGTGTGTGCCTATATCGTCGTCTAACGAATGTCATTTATTTTCCATTTGAAGCGCATTTGTTTTTGTTGATCTATTTTTTCATTTTGAAAAAAACCAGTTCGTTCAGTTTTCAGTCGGCCATATTTCAGATTACATTCACGTATCCGGTTTTTGATATTCATCTTGATTTAAGCATTTCATAGTTTCTCGGTTTCGTACAAACACACATACACCCTTCACTTCCCCAGTTTTCGGTTTCTTTTTCTTTTCTATTTTTAAAAAAAGATAGTTCATTTGTCAATTCCACATCGTACTTACATCGTTAGTGCAATTTGTTTTGTTTTTCTTCGGTTCTACCGTTGTGATTTTGGTAGAAGGTTTCCCAATTTTGGTTCTTCAGTTCCTCTTCTAACCTAGCCACCTCTTTTCCACATTTAGTAAAAAAAAAATATACAAAGAATACATTTTCGTACTAATACTTCGACAATATGCCTGTTACCGCACGCATTCCATTAACCCACTTGAAGGTGTGTTTCGGAAAAGATCTCTGAAAGGTAACTAACACAGAACAAGATTACCAACCAAAAAAAAAAAGCTAAAAATTAACTGAAAAGCAATCTGCAAAAGCAAAATAATTTTTATTTTTGGCTTTTAAGTTAGTTATATTTAAATTCGATTTGTTTTTAGTTTCGTTTCCAGTCTCGATCTCCGAATGTTCTCCAGAAAAAAATTATATGTTTATTTTATTTATTTTTTTGGTGGTAAAAAAAATAACGGTTTACTCTTTTTCGGTTTCTTTCGGATCGTTTCGAAAAAAAATGCGGACATTTTAGATTATTTCACTATTCTCGGTCGTAGAGAAAACGAGATCAGATTCGCTATAAACAATGCTGCCTATTCCCTTAACAATAATAATGTTAATCCCCTCCTCACTAGCACCTAAGATATATATTCAAGAACACACCAACGCACGGTTAAATATTGCATTGATATAATACTCAAGTTTTACTTATCTAATATAAATGTATACTCAGTTAAACAAAGCCCTAATAATATACGTCTCCAAATCATTATTTTGTGAAATAGTTAAAAATTGAAACGACAATGTTTAAACGAGAAGCAAATCCACAGTTTCACGTCTCGGTTATCTTTGCTACCGCGCGAGCCACGCTTACTTTCGTTGATTTGATCTAACTCGTTACGGTCCTAGGCTATCTCCGCCTTGCGTCAAATTGAGTTTTACCCTCCTTTTGCTCCTACTCAAAAATACCAGATCAAAAGCGACTGAACAAACCGCTCGGGTTTCTTTGAGAAAATATCGTTCAAATCTTATTCGTAACCTAACCTCAGTTTGTTTATAAATCGTATGATTTCCGCTTTTTCTTGCGCCGCCCTTCTTCAAGCCATTGAACAAAAGCTAAATAAACAACTATATTAATCAATACAAAAGCAAAAAGTGCGCCTGTGTTGTTGCATTGTTCGTAAATATCCGGTTCTGAAATTCAAAAATTCGTAATATTCTTTTTCTTACTTTTGTTTTTCGAACGAATTACTTCTTTGAGAATGCATACCTCTTTCTTTTATCTCTTTCAAAATTTAATTAGCAAACAAACAAAAGCATTGCCACTTCTACTTTTTTCGATCAATCATTTATGAGAGCCTTTGGTTAGCGTGTGATAGCCCTGAACTAAAAAGCAAATTCGTCTTACTTATTTTCATGATAAAATACGTTTTTCGTTATTCGTTTATTTGTTTACCCTTTTTGGTTTCAGTGGTTTCAGTTGTTTGAAAGTGGAAAACAAAGCGACAACTGAGAAAATGTCAAACGTTAGTTGCCCAAAAGGGGACTTTTCTGAAACCGTTGCTAAAAGCCATGCAAAATCCTTCAGCAAAACTTATACCGTTCCCGCAAGTGTGTAAACAGATCTAAAGCAGCCAACAGTAAATGTACAAGACAGCGCTCTCTCTGTCTCTTCCGTCTTAAGAGTGTCAAATTTTTGGTTCCAACTTTGTATAGTACGAAATTTGTGCCGCATTGAATTGCATTCCAAAAACAAAACAAAAAAAAACGGTAGTCAAGACCAACCGTCATGAGCATGAGACTTCATCTGTCAAAACTTCCGCGGAATGACACTCACTCACACCACTTCACGTACACTCACGTCCGGGCGATACTCTCACACACACTTACATACACATACACACATTTTAAGTTTGATTCTTGTTTTCGACATTTTCATCAGTTTGTCGTGCATTTCGAAGCATACATCCGTTTTTTGGCGATTGAAAATCCCAATTTCGCATTTTGGACCTTTGGTTCCTTCTTATTCGAGCTCTACTGCCAAATTTTCCGTTGAAGATTACACAAATTGAGAAGACTGAACACTGCTGCGCTTCTCCTCCCCAGCGGAATAAAGCGACTCCTTCATTGGGCACAAAAATGACGAAGCTCGAATTTGAACGACAAAATCATAACAATCTGGCAGACGGGAGAGCGGAGTGATCAATCTTCTCAATCTGCAGTCTTCGTGTGTTTGTGTACTACGTTAATGCAAAACGGCAACTATCATTCTGCATGCGTCTGTCGACCCATTTTCTCTAGTTTCCAAGTTGCGTTCCGTTTCCTAGTTTAAGTTTTGAAGGTCTTTCTTTTACATCATCGTATTTCCATCCATCATTCTCACCATATTTTCATCTCCAACTCAAAAAAAAAAAAAACATACGGTGGATAGTAATGGTTTCAAACGATGATAACAGAAAAGAAACAATTAGTTCTCGATCAACTCGTCAAACAGTTTCCGTTACGTTCTTCAGTATCATTTCACTCTCAGTTCCGTTCCGTTGTACCGAAATTGGCCCAACTTGAGTTCTAACTTTCAGTTTACTTCATTTTCTTACTTTGCTTTAGACCTCCATTTTGCCCTTAATCAGCCATTGTGGGACTTGTTTTCATGGGAGAGGGGGCTGTGAACAAACCTCTAAGTCTCGCTCCAAAACACCCCGAAAACAGATCCCACGCCAAATGCTTCCGAAGCTGAACTGATCCAGGGTCCTGCCCCGAATTAGCCCAGCCAAGCGTATGCTTTCGATATTGTTAACTCATTGTTGTACTACTACTACTACTACCATCTACTATACAATCAACGCTAGCTTGCTAGTCTTGCCAAGTTAATTCCTAGGCTAAGCATAGATCGAATGACCATTCCCATGTTACGCTTAACCGAATGCTTCTGCCGCGTTCTCTAGGTGGTACAACGCGCGCACAGTGGGAGGACGTTACCGGTTCGACGCCACTGACCTTCGTCAACGACTGTGTGTCATTCACGACCACCGTTTCCGCACGATTTTGGCTAATGGACTGCCGAAACATAGCCGACGCTACCAAGATGGCGACCGAACTGTACAAGTAGGTTTCCGGCAACTCAAACACACACACACACATCCCTCTGCCCGCTGAATCTGAATCATTTTCTCCTTTTCTCCCCAACAGAGAAGCCATACACGTCCCGTTTATGGCCAAATTTGTCGTTTTCGCCAAGCGCACCGACCCATTGGAGGCACGGCTCCGCGTCTTCTGCATGACAGACGATCGCGAAGACAAGACCCTAGAACACCAGGAGCACTTTACCGAGGTTGCCAAGAGTCGCGACGTCGAAGTACTGGAAGATAAACCGCAATACATCGAGTTGGCCGGCAATCTGGTCCCGATTACGAAATCCGGCGAACAGCTTAGCCTGGCGTTCAAGGCATTCCGTGAAAACCGGCTACCATTTGCAGTTCGCGTGAAAGACCAACACGCCGACATAGTCGGGCGAACACTGTTCATGCGGGAACCGAAGATCGCCAAAGGCGAACCCCCGCAGCAACCGATCTGTATCCTGAACATCGTACTGCCAGAGACGATCATCCCCGACCACACGACTACGATAGAAGACTCGCAGGAAATTGTAGTCCGCGTTGGACGGGCCAGCCGCACTTCACCCCGCGATCAAAACTACCTTGGCGAACTGCGACTTGTCGACATCTCCAATCTCCTCGGCGAAGACTGGGTCAAACTGGCTCCGGAAATCGGAATCAGTGAAACCGACGTCGAGAACATTATCGCTCAAAACCCAACAAGCAGTGCCCAGCAGGCGCAAGCCATGCTCAAACAGTTCCAATCCAAAGCTAAGAACGACTTCAACATCCTTGAAAACGGTCTCCGAACGATACATCGAGACGACATCGTCGAACGGTGTTTACGATTCTCCACAACTACCACTACGGTAACGATGCGAAACAAAACTGCCTTCTCAATCAGTAAACGAAGCCACGACGTCGATATCATTGCCGAGTCCGAATCCATCGCGAAATTGGTACAAAAAGAAGGTAAGTGTACCCTACCAAACCCACAATCTTCAACCATTCTCAACCTCTTATCCCTATGCCACAGATAACCAATACGCCAAGGAGGAATCCAGCAAGTACTCGGTCGAAGAGAAACACGTCGAAGAATCGGAAGAATCCGAAGAGGAAACCATCAAGAAGACAGTGGCCGAGCGGCGGAAACAGATCGAAAAGCGTCTATCCGCCGACCGGTCCATCCCAGCGTCGACACAGAAACGGGAAATCGTTGAAGAGATCATCACCATCAAGCGATCCAGTGTTATCGACGATACGCGTGCGAAGCACGAAGAGGAGATCCTAATGCAGAAACCTATCGATAACTCGTACAAATCCACGGTCATACCGGAACCCGTAGTCAAGCTAAAAACCACTCACCTAAAGGACGGATCCAGTGTGCCGAAGGACGAATTCGACAAGGAACTGCAAGACAAATTCAAATCGACTTTGAAGAATGTCGAAGAGTTCGAGCACAAGTCGCAGGTTTTGGAAGCCACGGAGAAGATAGACACCTCCGCCAAGATTGTGGATGAAATCGCCAAGAAAGACATGCCAGAATTCGCAGCCAAACTGGACAAACCGAAACCAAAATATGATGACGATGACGAAGAGAAGTCCCCCGCTCCGAAAGACCGGGCCCCTGTACCAACAAAACGCACAAGCGTTTCTCTGGATGAAGATTCATCGGCATCCAGCGTGGTCAGCGAATCCATTAAGAACGTACAGGATAAGATTTCCTCGTTCGAAACAAAGTCCTCTGACTCAAGCAAACGTACTTCTTGGATAAAGGACTCTTCGATGGGCTCCAAACAGTGGTCCGAGGAGCAAGAGGTTCTTGTTCAAAAGAGCGACGCACAATGGACCGAAGAGGATGAGATACGCTCTCAACAGAAGGAGTTTGACAAAATTGCTGAAGAACAATCGACGGAACAGTGGTCCGAAGAGCAGCAGATTCTAGCCCAGAAAGCACAGCTGGAAGCTACCAAAGTTCAGTGGACAGAAGAAGATGAAATACGAGCTCAACAAACGGAGTTCAACAAAATTGCTGCAGAACAACCGAAGCCACAGTGGTCCGAAGAGCAGCAAATTCTAGCCCAGAAAGCACAGCTGGAAGCTGCCGAAGCCACCCGCGTTCAATGGACTGAGGAAGACGAAATTTTGAGTCAAAAGAAGGAGCTCGAACAAGTCATCGAAGAGATCAAGCCGAAAGAAGTCGTCGGCCAAAAAGCACAGCTGGAACAGATGGAGCATGCAGTGGAAGTTAAACTTGGCAAGTGGGCCCAAGAGGAGATACATGAGATGGAAAGCTATAAACAGCAAATCGAGCATATTGCCGAAGAACAAATGAAGCATCAAAAGGAGCTAATTGAAGAAAGATTTGAAAAAATGGAAGAAGAATTCCTAACCAAGGTAGCCGAAGAAAAGAAAGAACTATTCGATCAGTTCGAGCAGAAAGTACACGCTCAAGAGCACGCGTTGACACTTGGTTTCCAAGACATGAAGAACGAGGGATACACTATGAGGGAGCAAAAGGAACAGCAGTTCCAGCAAACTAAGTCCGAAGCATTCAGCAAGGTTGAAGAGAAGGTCACTAGTATGACATCGAAGGCGGAATCGTTTGCAGAGAGCTTCAAAACCGACGCCAAGAAGATCGAAGGTCTTGGAAACGGTTTTCGCCAAGAAGTGCAAGAGTTTACCGCACAAAGTTCCGAGACCAAGACATTCGTTGATCAGAAAGTCGATAGGACAGTAAAGGAGATCCGCGATTCGGAAGTAGTATCCGAAGTGAAGGAATCCACCCAGCAGAGTAAGGCAGCTATAGATAAGGCAGCAGAAGCAGTGGCAAAAGAAACAGTGACCAGTTCGGAACATGTGAAGCCCACAGTACAGGAGGCGTTCACCAAGGAAAGCTTCGCCAGTGTTCGGGAGGAGGTCATCAGTAAAGATATGGCCGGTACGCTGAAGGAAAGTGCGGAAAAGACCAAAACGGAAGTCGAAACGGGAATTCGCCACGGTGACGAACTTATAGCGGAAAAGGTATCCGAAATTGGTGAGGAGTTCCGGCGAACGGAGGAAACTGCCGCTATCAAACCAAACGATAAGCCATCAATAGTGGAAACTGTCAAGAAGACAGTAACGCAGGAAGTAACTTCGAAGATTCCGGTGTTGTTCAAGCGTTCTTCTCCAGAAGAGCCAACGAAACCAAAAGAGGAACCAAAGCAGCACAAAGATGCTGAACCAGCTATGGAGGGCATTATTGAAGCTGCACAGACAGTTGTAAAGCAGGTGGAAACAGCAGTTTCGAAGATTCCACGATTCCACGAAAGTGCAAAACCGTCTGCCCATAAACCGGAGACATCGGACGTTAAATCACCGGAGCCGGATGTAACACTCTCCAAGATACCCGTTTTTAGAGATCGTAAGAGTTCGGAACAGTTCTCAAGCGATTCTTGTGAAACCGTTATTATGCAGAAAACTCTACGTGAACAGGATTCTCTACTAAAATCGGACAGTGACGAAAAGCAAGTCGAAGCATTGCCGGCTGCAGTTCAGGAAGAATGCGAAGAGATCACCAGCAAAGAAGTTAAGGAACTACTAAGCTTTACGACAATCGACGAATCGGTGCTGAACGAACTGATCACCGAAGATGAACGCGCCGTTACGCCGGATGATTTCATCGACGAAATCATAGAGCAGGCCCAGGACAAGGTGCAGCTAATGCAGGACACTGAAATAGCTGCCTATACGCTGGATTTGAGCAAATCCGAAGACGGTGAGTGCCGTGTGCCATAACTGAACAAATCAAATACATTTTCATAAAGAATGGTTTACTTCAACAGGTGTTCAACAAAAGTCTCCTCATCCGATTCCGGAATACGTAACGGAACGCTACGACTACGAAGATGAATATGATGATCACGAAGAGCAAGAGAAATGGCAAGGTAAGTGCACTATCGATGGCCGATTCTGTACTCATTTGAAACATACCAAAATAGCATCTTACTCATTCCAAACCACTATCATCCGATATTTGTTCCTTATGATACTGTAAATCATTCACTTCAAGAAGCAGTATTTAAACGAAACAACGAAACCTGTTAAAAGTCTAGAGACAGATTGATCCTTTCCGTGTATATTTTAAATAGTGTGTATCTGATTACTTTACTCCTTTAATCCCCTCGTTATCAAACACTGCTTTATGGTTTAAGTTGTTTCTTTTTGGTTCGGTTTGATATGCATTGATATTAATCCGTTTGTTAGTTTTACCGAGTTTCGTACTTTCTACATTTGTAAAAAAAAGTAACATTTTTTCCTCAATAAAGCTTGGCTCCTTTTAAGTACCTTAAAATTGCAATACTAACACCTTTATCATCCGTATTACTACTTTCTCGTTTGTTTATCGGTGCGATTGTACTCTTTTACTTTATTCATCCTATGATTTTCCTTCAGTTGATTTTTTGTTTACTAATATTGCGATGGACACCAACAACATATGCAATGGCAAATTACAAATCATGTATCAAAATCTAGTCTGTCGGAAACTAACAAATTTGGCAACACTGCAACACTTAACTGTCACTCTAGGGAAGGTAAGTTAGTGTGCGTCGCAATTGGTTTCCGTTGTTGAAAACCTTTGTTTGCTGTATTCAAATTGAAGGTTATGTTTCTTTAACGAAAAACAAACTGCAATCTTAAACTTCAAATAGGAACAATCATCCACATCTGCTAAACTAGAATCGCGAACTGATTTTCCGCGTTCCTCTAGCAAAACATTCCATCCAGTGCCTTTCTAGTTAGCCACCGGCAGATGTCACCAACGGCTAGATATTTTTTTTGTTTTTGTTTTAATCCACCATTCTATCACTCACGATCATCGCATTCAGCATTCGATGAGAACAGTCCTACGACTCAAAAAACAGTTCAATATAGGTTAAAAATAACTGTCAAACAAAATTAGCATTTCTAGAACTCTGGTTCCCTTCTTCTCGTTAGGATCGATGTTTTTTCGGATATCGTAGAGCTTCGTAAACTTTAGAGTGTTTCTTCCGACACAGAGCCCCGTCAGACGATAGTCCGCTCTGCGCCTGCAAATGAATGCCAATGCGTTCCACCGCTCTTCCAATGGGTTATTCCTCCACCTTCTGAAATGCTTTTATGTAGTGTGGTAAACATGCAACCAATAAACATTAGAATTTGAATCGCTTTTAAAGTCAAAATGAACCATGAATTCATGCGCCGCTCTTCTTTCGAATTTAAAAGCGCGCTCAAAGCTCAAAGTTCGCTACAAGTTGCATTCCAATGGACACACGCACACTAACACTGATACATTTTAAACCGATCATCGTACATGTCAATTCATAATAACACAGAAACAAACAGCTTCAATCATGTAGTAGTAAGTGGCAAGTAGTGTAGAAATTGAAGAGCAAAAGTGCATGAGTACCATTGAGCACGGGTTACTCACGATGATGTGTTGGGATCGTTCGTCAGGAACGAAACGCTGTTCGCACGATGGATGTTGTTGTTGAGTTGTTGAGCGCCTGGAAAATCTATTGATCGCCGGACGTAGTGCGAGATTCCAACGCATTAGTTCCGACATTAGGAATAACTTCGATTTTCGGTCGACTACGTTTCCAGTTTTAATTAATAATTAGGGTATTGCCTGTCAAACCATGGCACAACTTTTCAAAAGGGCCTAAGTAACAATTAGTATTCATATTCGTGAATTACGGCGTCAATATTGCATTTTTCAACAATTCGACGTGTCCAGTGTTTTGGTCAGAGAATTAGGGTATTAGGACTAATCGCAAATTGATGGTCCAACGTTCCGGAAAAGTTAAATGAACCTTTGGTATGATACATCATCAGTTCAAGAGGAACAATATGATTTCTTGAATTTTGAAATTCATGATTATTTACCCTCTCTGTTTTGAAAAAAAAATTATACCGTCCGGCTGAATTCTGATTTTTCAATACTTAGGTCAGTGCCGTTATTTTTTATCAATTCGTTTCTTTGTTGGGCTCAGGCATGTGTAACACTTTACGGAACCGATATTCAAAATTATTATAAACGATGTTTAATGTTTCGATTTTAGTAAAAATCGGGTGGCAATTACTCGTGGCTAGCTCGAGGTTAATAGGTCACATTATCGTTTGGAAGGGGCTAGGCAGATAACCTATTTCAGGTATAAGTTGCTGCTCATGGTTGCGATATCTACCAAATGATCGGTCCCTGAAGTCCCTTTCAGGAGCTAAGCCGCAGATGGGTGACCACAGCTTACTGGACAGGTACAAGTAGCATGGATACAAAAAGATATATCTGGAACACAATGTCAGGGGATCAACTAGAGTGGAAGGAAGGAAGACATTACACTCTTAGATCAGAGAAACAAAGGAATTCGTTAATTGCTTGCATGTAGGGAAGATCACGCATTCCTAAACCATCTCTTAACTTGCGAATCTGCGGGTATCCAATACTCGTGCTCTGGAGGCATCATTCTTCGAGCAATACCAAACTGCGTAATCGATGTCATCATAACCGGTTCCGCACCTTCATAAATTGCTATCGCCGAGGTTAATTCTGTAGAGATGTGCGTCTAGCAAGTAGTGTTTGGACATAAGTCTTGACATCACACGAATGAAACTGCGACTTACATCCAGACCTTTGAACCACGATCTCGTCGAAACATTTGGAATAAGGAATGTAACCAGCGCCCAAGAAAATTACTTGTCGAATCGTTTGGCTAAATTTGAAGAGAACTCTGACGTACTAATGGGAAAAAATCATCATGTGTCATTCTTGTTTTAAAAATCTCTGCTAGAGCTAGAGAGTCCGCCTTCTCATTGCCTGTAATTAAGCAATGTGAGGGGACCCATACAAAGGTAATCCTAAATGATCTTTCGACCAACGCACACATCTGCTCCCTTATTTTTGAAAGAAAGTAAGATGAGTGCCTCACTGTTTTCATCGACCGGGCCTTCATAGATGTTGAATGCAAATGCAATCCCCCAAAAAATATCATTTCAAATGATTGTGTATGACAAAAAATCATCGTTGTCTGTTTTCAGCCGCTCATGGAGCTGCTGAAGGCTCGTTTCATCATGTCTCGATCTAGTAAATTCATTTCCAGCATGATTTTTGTCGTTAACGAAGTCACTGTGTTCTATTTAGCGTTATTATCAAAAATAATATACCATCAAATCGGTGAACACCAGTTGGTTTGTTATGCTATTTTATACCTCTGGAAAAATTTTCAAAATTTTGAGTTACGCCTTTTTTAAGTCGTAAAAGATAAAAATCGAATAAAAATCTAAATAACATTATAGAAAAACACATTTATCATCATAACGATAAACGGCAGTTGGTTTTTTATGCCATTCTCGACGTCTGCACTTACATTTGAAAAAAAATCCATGTACAAAATTTTGAGTTACGCCCTTTCAAATCGTAAAAGCTAAAAAATCGAATGAAAATCAATATAACATCAATAAAAACACATTTATCATCTAAATGATGAATGTCAGTCTGTTCGTATCGTCATTCTACATCTAACAACGAATCTAAAAAATGATCGGCATAATTTGAACATACGACTTTTTGTGGTCGTAACTAAACAAAATCGATAAAATAATTAATGTAATATTGCATAAGATACAAATGGCACAAACACGTTTCATAATTATGTTTGAGAGACTATTATGCCGTTTTCGTTTTTGCGGCGTTACACCAAAAAGTGTTGAGCGTCAAAAAGCGCGGGTCTTTGACAGCTCAACATCATTTGTTTGTAAACAATGCACAGTTGACCAGTATGCGAATTTAGCTGGAAAGATACATTTTCAGCCTAAGTTTGAGGTTTTGGAGCAAAATGGTCTTGCAAAAATTTGTTTCTAAAAACAGGGCGCTTCTTTTGGTGTGAATGAAAACTTTTTTTTTAGAGAAATCGAAAATCTAACGTTATTCGGAAAAGTAGAATAAATAATTTCAAGCAACTTTGTTCGTAATAATGTTGCTGTACCTTTTTATATGACCGAATTGGACAATTTTTTCCTACGTAGCTTAGGGTGTCCCTATAAAATTAGTTATTTTACTGTAACTTTTTACTTCCAATTTTTCAGCAAAGTTGACTTCCCATTAATTCTTGAACAATAAAAGTTACAATTTTTGGTGTGCTGAAACAAAATAGGCCTTTTTCAAATGCTGGTTTTTCTAGTTGGGGCAAACCAAAACAAGGAAGTGTCTGTTGAAATCATGAAAAATGAGACATATATGAAATATATGAAACTAAAAAAATCGTTCCTCATTGATTTTTGGGAACGTATAATAACCGTGCAAAATTTCAGCTCCATCGGTGAAACCATATTTTAGCGCCCGCGGTTCTAATTTTCCATAGTATTTTCTATGGGAAAGCTTACCTTTACTAAGAAATATCTGGCGAGGTGACCCATTGGTATCTTAAAATAAATCAATCACTCCATTTGATGGGAAATTATCCAATAATCCATTTCTTCGAAGACCACCAATCGATCTGACGTTTGTGAAAAAAGTTATTGATGATGATGATGATGATTTGAACTACCATCTAATGTAGCAAGGCAACTGCCTATAGCACTGGACTGTTTAAATTAAACGATTTGATCAAGATTGTACTGTGCTAAATGTTTCATCATTTTTCTGTATGAAGGGCCAAAAACGTATTGTGGGCCCGTAAGCAGATACACTTACGCGCAACCCAAAGCTACAGGGATCTAGAGAGAATCTCCTTCCAGAAACAAGTTCGCATAAACCACACCCTCGCCGACTAAAAAGTCCCATTAGATGGGGAGAAGAGCCCGCCCTCTATTCACGAAATGTTAACAACAGGAAGTTGACAGTCCCACTCTTCCTATCCAAATCGCTTCAATCGGGTACTCTGATGGTCCCTCCCTTTATCCCAACATATGATGTTACATAAATATATGAAAAATTCAGAGAAATTAATATGATTTTCTTACCTTGATTTTGCAGTCATCTTACCTTGAAGCTTGTGTTAGCTTGTTTGTTACTAAGAGTAAAATTGGTTAGGGTTCCTCGTTCCTCACTTACTCCTTCAACCTTCCTTTGATGTAGGGTCCATATTATCGTCTCGGTGTTTCTCCTTTTGAAGAGCTGACTTTGATAGCGCATTTCGAGACTCACATGTCATAAGACACCGCTCACGGCCATGGGATAGGAAAGAGAGAAGCATTAGCAACTGGTAACATGCTATGCGCATGTGAGATTTTCATGGTGATATTCTCACAACGGCCATTCAGAATGGTTCGACGGATGCATATGAGAGATCATTCCCGATGAGCTTCCAATCGTTTACTCAGAAGACAGACACATTTTACTACGTGCTACATTTGGGAATTTCAGGACAATGATCCTCCATCGCATCTTGAAGTGGTCATTACAAGCTGTCCATTTGGTTCAGGCATTTTTGAACGTTTATGTGACAGCCTATTCACACATGAAATCTGCCGCGACCAAGCTGGCAGAACGCGCCCATACCCCTTTCTGAACCGAAGGACAGGGACGTTTGTGAAAAAAGTTATTATGCTGAAACTGATTGCTATCCAATCGAACGGTTCATATGACTCTTTTTTTCAATTATATTTTGAGTCGATAAAGTAGATCTCTCAGTCGTTCTGTGATGTCTAATTTTTCGTAGCTCTTTGTATTGTTTTCGTACAATGGACGAATTTTCTTTCTGTGTCGAAAAATGCCTCGTGCTTTAGACAGTTGTGCGTGTGGCATTCAATACGAAGTTAACTTCTTAAAAACAAATCAGTTTCTTTAAAAAGTACAAACAACAAATAGATTTGTTAGTCCTACCTTCGATTTCGTAATATAAACAAAACACCTCTGTACTTCCACGAGAAATAAAAATACGAGTGGATAAAAGTGTTGATTTGGCAACCCGGTTCGTTTTGGTAAACGATGAATTTCCTTGGCGTATAGTAAACCGATTTCAAATTTGAACCGGTTTGCACCAATAGTACAAATAGTCGTTTTAATCCGGGTGAAACCGGTTAATGAAATGAAGATAAATTCAAAATAGCGCTTGAAAGCAGATTTGGCACCATGTTATGGTGATGGGAAAAACAAATTAGTTTTTATATAATGCTCGACAGCCGATTTGAGCCTCATTTAAACCAATAGTAAGAATGCTTTTGGGCCACACACAAAATGTGATGGTGGTATAACATTGGGTAAACATCCGTTAGGGTAACGGTCGAGGGGTATTCACTGTTAACAGTGTTCCTAACACAAGACATTTTTCAATAACGCTTTAGAACCGCTTGGAACTGATTCAAACTAACAGTAAGAATACTATTGGGACGACCACATAATGTGATGGTAGTTTTAGGAAAATAATGCAATTTTTTTCGTAATGCTAGAGAGATCTGCTTCCATTTAAAACAGCAGTTAGGATGCTGTTGGGGCTACTCACAAAGCATGATGGTGTTTTTACATTAGAAAAAACATTTTTTTAACAACGCTTCAGAGTCACTTTAAACCGATTTAAACGAACAATGAGTATGCTTTTGGGGCCACTTCCATAGTGTGATGACGATTTTTCATTGAGCAAACAAGGTGAATTTTACTTAATTTGGCCACATTTAAACCAACAATGAGGAAGCTGCTGGGCCACTCACAAATTGTTCTTGGGTTTTTTATTTCATTTGGAAGACAAGGTCAATTTTAAGTAACGCTGGAGAGCCGATATGAAAATCCAATCTTTGACTCTGAAATGTTGATTCTGGGTTGATTCCTGTTTATAAACCCCTGTATAGATGGGGTAGATAAATAACGTAGGTGTGGACAATTATAAGTAAATTAGGAAATCTTCGAAGTCATTACAACTTGATTTACGCCCAAATCATAAAGTATGACGCAAGAGCCCACCATCTGTCTATAAACTGTTAGCAACGGGAAGGCATTACCACGCTTCCCCTCGTAAGGTTGTAAGAACTTGGCAGGACCAAACGTCGGCCGTACCCTTCTTCAAGGTTGCCAACTCATCGTTTGCAGCCTCTCATATTTTCCAACATATGTCTTCAAAAAAAGTGATGCACGGAGAAAAATGAGTCTAGTTTAAAGCAACCAAAAATATGGTTGGAATCCAAACTATAGTTCAGCTTGAGTTAAAGTTGATGTTTGTTTGCTTCAAACTCGCAATTGTAGTTGAAGCAAACCTCTTTTTGAAGTAATTGCTACTCATATAATAACATTGTTTCAAATTTGATATTAGTTGATTGAAACTACAAGTTTAGTTATTTTCAACACTAAATCGGTTTGTTTTAAGCAAACATTAAATTGTTTATCTTAGGTTGAAATTACCTAAATGTTCGGTAAAAATGACTATAATTTGTGATGAAGTTTGTCAGAAGCAGATAATTTCTCATCTCAATGCAAAGCGCTAGTGGACGGTAATTTATTGCTAGAACGAATAGACAGGAAGAGAAAGTGTTTTGATAGTTCCGTATAGGGCAACGGCAGGCTTTGAAATTGAAAGATACAAGTTTGAAAACGAGCGGAGGGCATTTGAACGGTAGTATCCGATTCAGGCACATACCCGAGCAGGACCGAATAACTTAATAACTGGGCTTGGTATTTAGGAGCTCAGATTAAGAGGTAAAATACCTAAGGATAATACCATAGAATTGTTCCCAGAATGTTATGCGAATACCAAATTGAGGTAAGACATTTCCAAAATAGTACCTCTCAGGTATTCCCAGGTATCCAAAATAACAAGTTTCGTTATTCGAGAGATATTCTGCTTGCAGTTCTTAGGTATTTTACCTCTTAGTCTGAGCTCTTCAATACCAAGGCCAGTTATCAAGATCAAAATTAGGTATTCATATTCATATTGTCTCCTGCTCGGGTACTCAGGTAATCCTCTAATTCATTCGATTACCACAAAACAGCTTACTGAATATATTCAAATGATATCGCGATTTTTTAGCTGTACTTTGCATTTCAAAAGAGTATGGCGTTGTGTGGAATTTTTCTTCTCATGAATCCAACGTGGTCAAAAATTCAGCTGATTGCAAATTGCCTACAGTAGAACGATTTTTCAAAAAGTTCAAATGAAACGCTGGCCGAATAAAACAGGAGCGGCCGACAATAGTAACACCCAACTTCTGAGGGTCATTTTCTAAAAACACTTCTGACGATTGAAATATATAGATCAATAAGGAGCAAAGAAATCTTAACAAACAAAAACATCAAATGTGAGCACAATCTTAAGAAAAAATGAGAGAACTGCGGAGAACTTCAGAGAATTCTTTCACAGAACTTCAGGTGGAGAATTCAGAGAACTTCGGGAAAGTTTTTCAGAGAACTTCAGGGAAATTCTTCCGAAAACTTCAGGAATGTTCTGCAGAGAACTTCGGGAAAGTTTTCAGAGAACATCAGGGAAGTTCTTGAGAGAACTTCGGGGAAGTTCTGCAGAGAAAGTCAGGGAAGTTCTTCAGAGAACTTCATGCAAGTTTTTCAGAAGTCGGACCGACACACTTTCTTCTTCAAAGTTGTTTGTTAATGTCTGAGAAATTTAAAAAAAATGCTTCTAGAGCATTTAAGTTGAAGCAGTTATTTAAGTGGTTCTCCAAATATATCAATATTTCAAGTTTTGATGCCAATTTGTGAAGAAAATGCAAATCGCAAGAGGTCAAAATCCGATATTCGGTGGATTTGGGATCCAAGCTAATGGAAACTGGCATGGAGCTCTGGGCACGGTCGATCAGTGTAATCAAGCACACTATTTTCAAACCACATGATATTTTGAAAATCAGCTTCTCATATGAGCCAACGGCGAATGAACCGCATTGAGTTGAAATTACTATTTACAGAACTGCTTACAATACACAAACAGGATTCCGTGGGATGGATTCCATGCAAAAAAAATAAAGCACAATGTCAGTAAATTTGTTTGAAAGTAGAAAATACATATCGATTTCTTTTCTTAATAGAGATTTTCCATTCGCCGATGCGTATTTAATTCTTAAATTAGAACAAATCACTTTTAGTTGATATAGTGCAAACAAGCACATATTTATCAAGCTCTAGGCTACCATGCCGGAAATAAAGTCGTAGTTAATTTCAAACCCACATGCAAAGTAAGGGGCATGCAGGTTTCCGTCGGAATGTCAATAATTTCACAACATCGTCATAGTGTTGCCTCTTTCTTTATGACGAATCAATATGTATTTTAATAACATATTCCTATAAGGGATGATGGATATCTTCGGTGGTCTGTTGGTTTCGAACAATTGAAGCAATGTGCCAAGTAAAATTTGGAAAATAGTTTATTCGATGAAAATGTTGGTATGAATGCATATTAACTTCTTCCTATCGAACCGGAAATATTAAAATTGTAAATTATTTTAACGGTTTCATTGTTTCCTGTTCGCGGTTTTTGAACATTGGGTCGAATTTCTCCACGTCGAATGACATTGAGTAAAATGAAGGTAGATATTGGTAAAAAGGCTTATAATCAGTTTTGTAATTTTAATACTTGGTTCAAATCGGAGTTCAATCGAGCACATTCTTATAAATTTCATACATTCCTAACTTAAAGTATTTAACGATGATACATTTCGTTTTAAAAATCTGTTTTCCACTTTTTCAAGTTAACTCTTTTCACTTTCAGAAGATTATTGTCAATGTCAATTATCCCCAAGCATCCCTTACGCTAAACCGCGGTCGTCCTTCACGGCGGCAGCGGTATGACGATGGCAGTTGCACAACAGCAGGTCGCTTTTTTTCTAGGGCTTCCCAGCGAGGGTGCCGGAGTGGACTGTTCCGGAAAAGCGGGTCCAGTCGTGTAACCACCATTACTCACTGGTCAGTTTCACTTCTAATCCTATTACGCAAAACTTGTCACACGTTCTGTACCACGATGATGGTCCACATTTATCGCAGCCTGCATTGGCTCAGTTCAGTTTCGAAAGTCACTTGCTAAGCTACACACAAGCTCGCAGTTCGTTGGTTGTGATCGTCGGTTTGTGGTTTGGGTCGAGTTCGTGTTCTGTGAAGGGGTTTTTATTCGAGTTTTGGTTGATCGTTAGCAGTGCTACAATTTTGCGATTTTGATAGTGAAGTTTCGCGAAAAAAAACCAGGGGGATAGAGGCGCTAGAGGATACCGTTTGAAGTGACCTTCCTAAGGTGGTAAGAACTGTGTACTGTAGGTATATTACTCAATGGTCACTAAATGCAAGGCAAATTCGAAAAAAAAATATCGATAGTATCCATCTTTTCCTGTAAAACAATGTAAGTAAAAGAAATCTGGAAATGTTTCAAAATACATTGAGAAAGACAGACACTAATTTAATATATCAACCTCAGCAAGTGAAATATTTTCGTACATGAGAGTTAAATTGAACGCAAGTCATCGCACAAGCAGGTCAAATTTTCCGATAAAAGGCTTCAAAAGTAGGAATGAAAAAATACTTTTAAAACATTCTAGTGTATATTCAAAAACTACAAGCTACAGCCCCATTGACTATGTTTGAATAGATATCGTAGTTTAGTATAACCCAAGAGGCTACAGTTAATACTGTATATCTTAAGTATGAGTTCAGTCAGTTTTTATGAACTTGAACATCCCAAGCTAATGTGATAATGACTTTTAACCTCACAGAAGATTGACTGAATGTGTTTGAATGCATTTCGTCACCTTTTATAGGTTATAAAGCTAATGTTACGGCTGTAGATCCTAACTTCTGAACTCAAGGGCAGTTTTGGTGACCTAAAACATCCCAAGATATCTCATTCTATCTGTTTACCTTTCAGAAGACTCACTTTAATTGGTCAAATACATATTGTAACTTTGTTTGGTCTATAAAGCTTAAGTTACGGCTGTAAGTTTTCAGTTTTGAATTCCAGGATAGATTGGATAATCTAGAAGATTATCTCATAATGTCTGTTGGCCTTTCAAGAAATTCAATTAATATGTTCCAATACACAGCGTAGCTTTGCATAGCCCAGAAAGCTTTTGTTGAAACTGTAGGTCCTATGTTCTTATCTCAAGGATAGTTTGGATAACCCAGAATATGTCATATTGTTTTATAATGTTTGTTGACCTTTAAGAAAATTAATTGAATATATTTGAATATTTATTGTAACTTTGTATTGCCTAAACATTACGGTTACTACTGTAAATCTTATGTTGTCAACGCCAGGACAGTTTGGATGACCTAAACAATCAGAAAATTATAAAATATTTATTGTTGACTTTCCAAAATAATCATTGAATATGTTTAAATACATATAGTCACCTTATCCAGCCCAAAAGCTACTGTTACAACTGTAGATATTTTGTTTTGGCCTTAAGGACAGTTTGGATGACCTAGAATATCCAAAGATTGTCGCATTATATCTGTTGATCTACTACACAACTCAATGAACATGGTTATGTATTATGTATTGTTCCTTCGCATACTCCGAAAACCTACTGTTACAACTGTAGATCTTATGATTTGAAGTCAAGGACAGTTTGAATGACCTCGATCATCCTAGTTTAACTGTATAGCCCAAAAAGCTATAGTTACTACTGTAGATCTTAAGTTCTGAACTCAAAGACAGTTTTTATGACCTAGAACATCACAAAATTATCAAATAATGACTGTTGATCTTCCAAAAGGTTCAATCAATATGTTTGAATACATATCATAATCTAATATAGCCCCAAAGCTATTGTGGACCTGTGGATCTGAAGTTCTGAACTAAAGTGCAGTTTGGGTAACCTAAACGATCCAAGAAAGATACAGAAATATTCAATGTTTATCACCAAAAATTTAATATGCACCATATTCTAGAACAACGCTTTAAACCATTAATGAGGCATTTATTTTTTTTACCAGAACTTCTTCAGATTCAGGATGTTTTATGTCGTCAATTAGACCTTAAATTCAAATATTTTTTATAACTCCCAGATAGAAGAATTTGCCGAAAAACAGTGTACACTTTTATTCAATTTGTGATTTTGTACAGCCATTTTCCTTTTGGGGTCATACATGACCCCAAAAAGGCCTGAAGGCGTTTATTTACTTTTAAAGACAAGGCGTAACATTTATAATTTATTTCAAAAGTATGCGACACAAAATTAACATTGCCATCTATTAAATTTATGCGTACAAATATTTCCGATCGATTGGTGCCAACATTTTGAAAATCTTTTATGAAATGACTGAGATATTAACATTTAAAACCTGATCACTTTTCGTGACGGTCACCATGCGATGTTTTTTTTTTAAATTCTACCCCAGTATAGAAAACAAAAACATAGTCTACCGTTAAAAAATATATAAAAAAAAAAAAACATTTAGTTCTAGTTAACTCGAGTTCTAGTTCAAATTACTAAACATGGCTAGACAATTCGCGCAGATAGTCTTAATAGCATTTAAGTTATATGTTCAGTAAATTTCTTACGGTGGAAGCGATTCGATTGGTGCTTTTTTTGGAAACTGTTTTTCCCTGATGCTCAGATTGCTGTTACTGCGCGACAGACTTCAAGGTCTTAACACTAAGATAAGATGTTTTGCAGGCTTGAGTTTCAACATAAATACCCAATTCCAATTATCCAACGGGTTAAAGCTCCGTCTGCAAAAGGGGCACAATTTTTCGGCCAAAACTCCATGTTGTCCATCAGCGATCGTTGGGTCTGGTTTGACGAGTGACTTGGCGCTCCATCGTGTTGTAGGACATCATATTGAACCTCAGTGAAGTTGGCCATCATCCAGCGAAGCACTTAGTCCTTCAAAATACCCGGTATACACCGGTAGGCACTTCTGTATTGGTTTTAACACCAGCATCTACACTGAAAATTTATTTTCGTAAATTAGCTTTCACGCGTTTCGTAAACATAAATATTGTACGTAAAACAAATATCTTGTAAATTGTATGAAATAATACTGGTAGGATGTCAACAAACAAATGCTTCAAGTATCTTCATAATAAGTACTAATCAGTTTCGTTGCAGATAACAACGAGCAGATTTATTAGTTCTACCTTCGATTTCGTAAGATAAATTAATTTTCAGTGTATGAAAACAGGTGGAATTTTCAAACCGTTGGGCGCTACTAAGCCAAAAATCGTGACACCACCCAAGCAGCACTCCACGATCATAATTAGTTGCACCAACTTGATTATGACTAACAAAGGCACATTTATGTTTTCTCAACTTAATGGCAACATGTGTGCTACTAGGGCAGCCGGATGTTTGGGTTAAAACTTAAACTTTACCTTCTCCGGAACATCTTCATTTTTTTCTGCGGCACCCTGTAGAACCAAAATTAAAAATTGTGTATCAGACTATTGCGCAGGTCGGGCTTATGTTCTCATATTAATCAAAAATAAATATTTTCACAAATGAGTCAAAGTAGTTAATGAACAAGCCCAAACAAGTGAGATCCTAAGTAACAATTTTAGTTTTATTTCAGCCGTCTAGCACTCCTCCCGGCTTTGTTGATAAAGCTACATTCAAATCTGTGTTGTCTACCAAAATTTCCTCTATGCTTCTTTAAAGCCGAAGTTTGTACAAAGTCTTCAAATTTAAAAAAAGGTTGTGGCAACACGTTAATAGAACCTTTATAAGGCCATTAAGATGTTGAAAATGTTCTAGTGAAAGATGTTATGACCACTTCAGAACCTACATAAAACCTATTGGCCGCCATGAAAACCATCCAATAGCCACAGCTGTCAAACTTCACTGTGATAAAGTGGTTGGTTCTTGTTATTCTGCTATGCTCGATTTTCTGCTCTTCTGATTCATTTACCAGTAAATAATATCTATTGAAAGAAGTTCTAGCGTAGCGGGAAATTCTGTTTCATAGTAAAATATCCACAACAAATTGAGTTTTTTTGCAGCGTATCATGCTCAAAATTAAATGCGCATTGAATTTTCTGGTGAATATTGGCACGATAAGAGCCGAAAATTGATGCGCTTCGGAAATTATGCGAGTTTTCAACAACAAAAATAAATTTAAAACAAATGAACTCGATCAATTAATCATTAATTTCCTGAAAAATGGAATCCAATTGGGTTATCTAAAAGAATGCCGAATTTGATCTTCGATCTACAGTTCATTTGTATTACATTTGAAATGGTCCATATGGAATAAATTACAGCTTTGCCAAAAGCCAATGTCGCAATGACTACTAAAGAACTATTTAGTCATTTGGAGACTTCTCTCAATGCCAATTCACCGTTTGATGCATTTACTGGAGGGAAAATGGTTTTAAAATGCTTTTTCAACTGACCATAATAGGATAATATGAATGGGGCCGAAAATGGCATTTCAAAACAGCATTTTAAGAGTTCATAAAATCGAAATAAAACCTGTCAAAGGAGTAAAAAGAATTTGAGAAAACAAGGTTTTAAGATCGTTGTAAACAAGCTGCGTAGGTTCTCATACACCTGGCTAAAAACCTATTGTCACCTCTTGGCGCCATAATAAAATCGAATTGATTTCTAGTGACTTTCACGATACTTTAATAAAATTTAATAAAGCTGGATGGTTTTGGCAATGTTACTTGGGATGGTTTCTCGTGTTTGTGTTTGTCCTTAAGCGTTAGATAAATTGTTTCGAAAAGAAACAAATCTGTTTGTCCTTCAATCTCTTGATTCAGTGTAGGATGAATATAGAATAGCGTGATAGGGAATAGTAACAGCAAAACTAAACATAAATGATGGCTTAAGGATTTTTTATTTTTCGATTGACATTAAATCGAAAATGATTTTTACAAGAAACGATAAGTCCATTGATATATTTTGACTATCAAAACATTTGAAAATATTAGAGGTGGGTTATAACAGGGATATAACCGCGAGATTCACGTCGGACCACGTTTGATGTATTATATTAATTGTATCATGTTATTTATACATATTAAAACAAACTTGTTTGTTGAGTTCAAGAAAAAGAATGCCGTTTATTAGTATCGTCTATAGTTTTTATAAAATTAACATTTTACATTCAGTCAACACATAGATAAATAAAGGTAATAGAATACAAATACAGAATGACTATCTAGCTAGGCGTCGGAGGCGTTACTTTTACAACCATTCGTCGTACAGTCTTCTGATTGGTTCGTCGGCGTCGGTTTGAGTTAATTAGACAAGGAAGGATTAACTGTCGCGTCGTTCTAAAGGGTGTCCACGATGAAATTGCCACACACAAAATTGATTCGCAAAATTCGAGTTTTCATCCGATTGCCATCAAATCTTTCAGGGATTGAGAAATAAGTATTAAACTTCATTTTACCATTTTACTTGTATTTTATTTACAGTCCATACGCAAATGCCCGCACCTTGGCCTTAACTCCGGCCATAAGATTCTGCACAACCTGTGAATCAACCGTTTTTTGCATGTAAACCCATACTTTCTTCAGTTCCTCGACTGTCTTCACTACCTTAGGTCGTTTAAGAAGGTGCTGCTTCATAATCGCCCAGTACTTCTCGATGGGGCGGAGCTCCGGAGTGTTGGGAGGGTTAGACATTTTCGGCACGAAATTGACCTTATCGTCCGCATACCACTTCAGCACGTCCTTGGAGTAGTGGCATGAGGCCAAATCCGGCCAGAAGATTGTTGGGACGTTGTGGGCCTTCAGGAGGGGAAGCAGCCGCTTCTGGAGGAACTATGTACACCTGTCCGTTCATCGTGTCCTGGGTCACGAAAGGCGCACTCCGCTTCCCGCACGTGCAGATGGCTTGCCAAACCAGGAATTTCTTCGCAAATTTGGACATCTTCTGAGTGCGGACATGCTCCGGAACGCTGAACTTATCCTTGGCCGTGAAAAACAGTTTGCCGGGGATCTGTTTGAAGTCGGCCTTCACATATGTTTCGTCGTCCATGATGCAGCATTCAACTCTCGTCAGCATGTTGTGGTACAACTTCCTGGCACGGGTTTTGGCGGACTTGTTCTTGCTTCTCGTCGCGATTAGGGCCTTTTGTACCTTGAACGTTCTGAAGCCCAGCCTTAGTTTTGGCCTTCTGGACAAACCTTCGGCTTAGGTGCAGCTTCTTAGCCACATCCCGAACGGAGGCGTTCGGATTTCGGTTGAATGCCCCAACTACGCGGTTGTGATTTTTGGTGTTGTACGGAATACTTTTTCCTTCACTTCTGGGCTTCCGATCGGTGGTCCAACCGTTCCTCGAACCGCTTAATCACTCGCGACACCGTGGAATTCGCGATTCCCTACGTTTTAGCGATGGAACGATGCGAGAGATCCTTGTTCTCGATGATGAATGCGCAAGATTTTATCACGCACGAGCTGTTCTTTCGACTCCATTTCCGCGAGTTTTGATCACAGGACTTTAAAACTTGCAGGATGTAAATAATGCACTATGAACTAAATCCACCCAAATTTTCATTAAATTCTACCCAACGGTTAAAAAGTAAGAGCAATTTCATAGTGTGGCAATTTCATCGTGGACACCCTTTATTCTATTGAGTGAGAGAAAGTATTCAGCTTGAGAGCGTGGTGAGTTTAAGTCAATCAGAACAGAATGTTGATCATTGGGTCACTGGGTATGTCGTTACTCGCTAATGTGAGAACTAGAACAGAAAGTAGAATTGCTGTGTAATGTCAATCGCGCGCGAGAACCTCGAGGTGACGAAGTTGGTTCGAGTTGAGTGGTGTTGAAAGAAATAGAATGCATGTGCTGTGGGAAATGGTTTGGAATAGGATGATGGGAAATAAATTATGCACTCTTCTAGTATGCATGTTTGTACTTGGAGGGTTTTGAAATATTATCATGAAGGTTTGGAAATCGTCGTTTGTCACCTAAGTTGAAGTGATTCTAAGGAATTCGTCAGCATGGGAAATCATGATAGTTGCGTACAGCACACATAACACATATGGTTGGTTTATATTGAAATGTTTTAATTTGAGAATGTAAGTATGTATAGAAAATAAAACTTCTTCAATTTCAAACCAAGGCAAACGTAAACAATAAAATTGTTTGCAAACTTTCATACGCCATAGAACATCGTTTGCAATCCATCTTCTATACAACAAACCTGATCAATGCGATATCTGGCGTCAATTTATATGATATATTCCATAAAGTTATGTAAACCTAGCATTTCATTTATGTGCACTACACAACTCGAAAAACTAGTGTGAATTTCTGTTCAATATCATGTACGTAGATGAGGTGCGTCACAAAACATCGAAAATTGCATTTTACATCCTGTAAACTGCTGGGACATTCCATAGATTGCCGATAATATTGTATGCAAACTCTCATTTTCTTTAGAACTATTCCATGCAAGTCGCTGCTTCGTGTGTAATGAAAATTCAGATTTTTTAGCGCGGACAATTTGGTGAAAAGTGGATCTACTCATACAATTTAGAAGATCCACTTTTTACGAAAATTAAGTAACATTTCTATGAGAGAAAAAGAGATAGTATACAATTGTACTCAAAAATTGAGTAAAGTGAAACGGGAGTGTAGCATTTATAAAAAGTTGGATCCTAAACTGTACTCATATTTAGAAATTAAGGACCAGCAATTGCCAAAAATCTTAAAAATCTTGGTTTATCTCAATAATCTGTTATCTCTATATACAGATATCTGTATGAAAAAACTGAAAAAAATATCTAGATGAATCCGTGCATTTGGCAACTCTGTGTCTCGCGCACTACATATTAGCGTTAAGCCAAGGAAGAAGAGAGTCACGATAATGCTGCACGAAGCAAAATTCATAAGAGAGCCGGGACGCGCCATACTTATAAAATCAGTCACCGGCATCAAAGCAAAATTATTTTGCAGCTGAGGACTGTGGCTCCTGCAATATTAAACATGGAATTAAACTGATTGAAATAATCAGAAGGAATAAATTTTAGCCATTATCTACCTAAACAAAATTTTCAACCTGTTGCTATGCAAATTTGTATGGCAGCAAGAGTAGGTCATTTTAAGTAAAAAGATGCACTACTGTTACTAATGGAACTTATTTAAAATTTGAATGCGAAAAATTTGAAGGTTTATCTGATCATAGGCTCTTGCATGAAGTCATTCGGTCCAATCGAACGGTAATTATTAGCGTTCAAAAACCTTACAATTTAGGTAACGCTCTCATTTTTGAATTTTTTTTAAATGATACCCGGTATAGAAAAGAGAAACGTATTCCTCCGTTTAAACTTGGATACTTCTCAATGATTGATAACGAGTTTCATGATGACTTAACAATAGTTTGGCCGAACCACTATTTTGAAATTTCATTTAAGTTTCATCAATCCTCGATTTTACTACAATCGTACAACCAAATAAGTTAAGATAAAACGTCATTTGATGAAAACCCCTATAGCTGAACACACAAAGCAAAGAGTTTTCGAAAATTTTAAAGTCCAAAGCTTCAACGTAGAATTAATCTTAAAGGGTGTTTCGATCAAAATTTGGTCGACTTAAACTTGACGCATTTCCTTGCATCGTGCATCAAAAAAATTTTGCACGACCCATTTTGAAGATGTGTTTGGGCAGCATCATGCCTCTATTTTGATTTTGAGATCAGCACTTCAGTTATTAAAATGTCGTCGAAGGAAGAGAAGCAACGCATCAAAATTGTGCACGTACATGGCGAAAATCCAAACTACTCTCACGAGAAATTGTTGAATGTGGCTAATTAACTGTTACCAACGCATTAAAAGTGTTCGGTGAACGTTTGTCGACAGCCAGGAAAGCTGGATCTAGGGGAAATTGGAGGCCACAGCGATTTTGGCCGGATTTGGCATCTTGCCATTACGGAAAAAAGGCCATGGAGTGATATGCTGCCAACAACGTTCAAGTGGTGCCAAGGACAAGAGCCCTCCCAACACACCAGAGCCCCACCCAATCGAACAATATTGGGCCATCGTCAAGCGGAACCTTAAGAAGATTCAAAAAGCTGTTGTGAGCGAGAAACAGTTCAAGGCAAACTGGCGTTCTGCGGCGAATAAAGTGGGCAAGGAGACTGTTCAAAATCTTAAGGCAGGTGTTAAACGAAAGACCCGGCAATTCGCATTTGGTAAAAAGGAAGCTTAGCTGCTTTCACTTTTTTTTAAACACTATTTAAAAAAAAACTTTTTTGAGCGTATTAGTAGAACGATTGTGATTGGGAAACTAGGAGAATTTAAAATGAAGTGTTAAATTTTAAATTCTCCTAGTTTCCCAAAGCTTAGCTGAATATTTCTGCTGTATTATGTATTAACTGATCTTGAAAAAGAAAAAGAATTTGACTTATTAATAATAACTTCGATCGACTCACACATATTACTGTTTGACCAAATTTTGATCGGAACACCCTTTATGCCAAGGCCAATTTTTGCATTGGAGGATGCTGCGACTCAGAGTTGCAAACTTAAACCACAAAACCAACAACAACAGCGCATTCCATCAGCGTATCCCCGTAGCGAACTTCATCGTGAATCCCAGTGCAATGAGTACTCTTCACACTTCCATTTTTGTTATTGGTAACGTAGTTTAGAATGCCTTTTTTCGAGCAAAAACAAAAGTCACACACACACATACACCATATAGTCAAATCAAATAGTGAAACATTGACATGCCCCACGGAAAAAGGAAAAAACACAACCACGCATACCCCTGCATAATATATGAGGTCGTGTTATGGCAGTTCACGCAACGCTAAACACCGCATCCGTCCCGCTAACAGCAGAGCACCCAAAAGCCTTGAACAGTTAGTTTTGATTTATGTTTTCATTAAGTTTTCACGCGTGCATGATACTCCACATCTTCCTTCTTGATCCAATTAGCTTTGGCCATCCAGTCCGGAAGAAAATGACAGTGAACATGCTTTTTACCATCCCCTCAAAACAGCACCACCTTAAATTACATTGGCTTCATTTTGCGCCTTCAGTTCGGATGGTTTGAGTTTGTTTTTCCTTTATGTTGTCTTTGGTCATTGGTATTGATTTGGGATGAATGAGTTCCGCAAGTATATTAGGTTTGTTTGCCGTACCTCCTCTATAATGGAACTAATAACAGGGGTCGTTTGTAGCGAATAGCGAACCTTGAAGAGAGTATCTGTATAAATTGTAATTGCACGAAATTCCAAAACAAAAATAACCTAGTGGCAGTAATCCGAGATAGCGCGTTAGAGAATATTCCGGGAAATAAATGCGGTTTTTGTTGTTTTTGAACATCCCTCACGACGTCATATATTATCATTCAGAATTAAAAAAAAAACATAATTGACATCCTCAATGTGCAACACGCTCATAAATTACAATCCTCATGGTCATCCTAGATGTAAATCGTTTAGCTGGGTGGTTCTGGTAATCGATTCCATTCATCCAGAATCACCCACTGAGAGATGCACCCCCATTTATATCTCGTCAACATGGCCGATTGTAGGCCAATCAACTGAATGTAAGCTTTACACATGTACATTTATGTCATTTGAATGGAACCCATTATTTCATATTCTATCTATTCAAATTCGCATCCACGACGTTCTATATTTCCTCCATTTTAAAACAAATTATTATAATTAATTACACGCTGCGACCATTCAATCACTTTCGGTGGATAAACCTAACTAACTCTTACTAATCTTGAATGAATGCCACTAAAAATACCGAACCACAAAAATCCACCGAAATCTCCGAAACGTACTGCTCTAACACGTCGGCGTCGCCGCGCGATCTGTTCACAACCTTAATACTAAATAAACCAATCACTCACTACTACCCCCACCCAAAAAAAATAAATAAATACAACCAACCAACTCACAAAACAATCAAACGCCATCCTCGGGGACGACCAACGCCATCATTCGCAGACGATGCCCACTCGCTGGTACCGGACAATGTCTCCACGACGGATTTCGAGGCATTCCGAGAGTATCACTGGCTGGACACTCCGGACTCGGTCACCTCGGCACAAACCAAGCTAACCAAGAGCGCTGCCCACGCCGAACCTTCCACCGCTCAGGGTGTAGTACTGGCATCGACCGAAGATTTGGACACTCTGAGTCTTCAATCGCCCGACATTAATATCGAACGTAGACAACAACCACAACAGACTCCAGACGGCGTCCATGACGGTGACGAAACGACCAAAACGACCAAAGCACGTAAGGACTTCAACCTAGACCTAGACTCGACCACGACCCGCAGCAAACCCGAACGCAAAGCGCGCTTCGAGACCCACTCGAATCGTGGCACTTCCCCCATGACGGACGTCGTTGAATCACCGGACAGTGTTCACCACTATGCACGTGGTGATTCGCCGGCCATCAAGTTGGTCATCGGCCGGAAGGAAATCAAAACTTCCGATACGTCGGCCATCACGGAAAGTCGATTAACTGTCTACGGACACAAAGATGTCGAGATCTCCATCAGCTCACAGTCAACCATCAGTCTTACCACAACGACCACTTCGAAAGATGGACGTGAAGTTAGCTCCGAAGTGATCAGTACTGGAACCAACGGAAAAGACTCTACCACAACCACCAAACGTTTCAAACAATTCAAACTGATAGACGACGATCAGGACTCGGAACGCACCGAACGCAAACGGGACGACACAGTATCCTTCTCCAAAAAGAAGAGTGTCTACCTTTTCGGTAGCAGCTTTGACTCTAGCAGTGAGTCCCCGATTACCGAGGCCAGTGGATCCGGTCACGTAACCGATACCGGAATCTCGCTAACAAGAGGCTTCACCGAGACTATGACTTCGCCGGGAGTGGTATCCTCTTCGGAAGAAAAGAACAAAAAAATCAGCATCGTTACCGACACTGCCGTCGACGTAGAGATTGAAGAACTAGAACTTACCGATGCTGGCCTGAGTCCGATATTACCGGATGAAACGGACATTACAGCCGACTTCCAGATAGCGGAAGAAGACATCCAATACGCACACGCCGGTACAAGCCCGGTGGATTTCGAAGAACAGTCCGTGTCTGCCGCCCTGGATACTTCCGAAGCCGGCACGCTAACTGACCGCGTAGAAACCAAAGATGCTTCCAACAGTCCACTGGATGCGCACATCACTTCCATCCTGAAACGCGATCTTACCAAAATGACCGACGAAGAGTTACTTACCGGAAGACGAGGCTCGGGCGATGTGAAAGCAAAAATTAAAATCCTAGAACAGAACCAGAAAATTCTCAGCGCACAAAGCTCACCTAAGAAGAAGGTCGAGTTTGAAGACTACCAAACGAAAGCCCTCGACGTCCATGAGTCTCCGAAAAAGCAAAAAGTTGCATCCACTAAAATAAACGAACTGAAGAAATTATTCGGCGAAGAACAAGAACCAGAAGAGTCCAACGTCATGTCCGAATCGATTCCACCAATCCACGAAGTGATCAAACAGCTCGAGAAGCGCATTGCAGTCGAACAGATCGACAAGAAGGTTCTGGATCAGGTTGATGCTTCAGCAGTTCGCATCTTGCCGCCGCCCGCGGCAAAGAAAGAAGCTCTCACCGAACGCGAACTATCCGACCTGGAAGCCCAAATAATTCCAACCGAAAAGATCAAACCAACCAAAGCGCCAGCACTGCTGGATCAAACCGAAGAAGAAGTCAAAATAACCAAACTCGTTCACGGAGTCCAACAGCTCGGGCTACAGGAACAACGCAAACGTGAACTCATTGAAAAAAAGAAAGAGATAGAATCCATGGTAGAACTTGAGGAACCGATTTGCGAAAAAATTGTGTGCAAGAAATTTGTTCCCGGACTAACAGAAGACGCGGCCGAAGACTTTGAACAGAAACGGGCAAACGATTTGATCAAAATGTTCGAAAGCAAACAATCCGTACCAGCAGAATCACCTCCGAGAAGTCCAAAATTCACCCGAACCAAACCAGAAGATGCGCCGAAAGCTGTTTTGTCTGCAATCGAAGTTGAGAAAACCATCCACAGCCATTCGATTGTAACAAGAACCGACGAAGCTCAACGCGAGAGACAGATTGTCGAAACGGAACAGTTGGAAACGGAAACGCGATCAATTGGAAAAGTAGTCATCACTACTCAGAAACTCTCGATGTCTGAAAAAAGTGTGGTCGAAAGTGAAGCAGAAAGTGAACAACATACGGAATCGGAAATTGTTGCGCAATATGAAGAAAAATTAAGACAAGGTGAAATTTCAAAACTTGATAGAAGTCTGCTGCAAATGTTCGACAAAAGCAAAACGATTGAAACTACCGCAGAGAGAGTGGTTGTACGACAAGAAATTTTACACAAGCTTGACAATGACAGAATTGAACAGACACACATACGAAGAAAACGAGACGTACCAAAATACTCACCCGAAGAAGAACAGAAGTCAGTGGCAGACATTAAAGCACGTTACGACCGATTATCAGGTGAAGATATCACAGAAAAATCAACACAAGCAATACCAAAAACACAGTACATAGAACGTAAACAAATGACAGAGCTAGAAAAATCCGAACAAACAGAGTTAGGAAAAGTGAACGGAGATCAAAAAATTATAGATGACACAACTGACAAAATCGAAAGAAAAATTGAAACCGAAATAGAATCCACATATAATATGGAGAAAGAAAAAGTTGAAGCCCAAAAACAAATTTCACCATCAAATATTATGACAAAATATGTTGAAAAACAAGATCAAACAGATCAAATCGAAAAAGTTTCAATTGAAAAATCAATTCTAAAATATCAGGATGAGTCAATCCGAAAAATAGGAAACCAAATTTGCAAAACTAAAACTGACCAAGAATCTGTTGTCGAGAAGCCAACTTCGCCAGTCGAAGAAGCTAAGCCTGTCAAGGTAGGGCAAATCGAGAAAGTAGAAGAAGTCGTCACTGAAATCAAACATGACGAAGAATCTGCTGTCGAGAAACAAACTTCGCCAGTCGAAGAAGCTAAGCCTGTAGAGGTTGAGCCAATCGAGAAAATAGAAGAAGTTGTCACTGTTGTTAAACATGTCGAAAAATCTGCTGTCGAGAAGCAAACTTCGCCAGTCGAAAAAGCTAAGCCTGTCGAAGCTGAGCCAATCGAGAAAGTAGAAGAAGTCGTAATTGTTGTTAAACAGGTGGTAGAATCTGCTGTTGAGAAGCCAATTTCGCCAGTCGAAGAAGCTAAGCCTGTCGAGGTTGAGACAATTGAGAAAGCAGAGGAAGTCGTCACTGAAATCAAACATTTCGAAGAATCAATTGTTAAGAAGCAAACTTCGCCAATCGAAGAAGCTAAGCCTGTCAAAGCTGAGTCAATCGAGATAATAGAAAAAGTTGTCACTGTTGAAAAACATGTCGTAGAATCAACTGTCGAGAAGACAATTTTCCAAGTCGAAGAAGCTAAGCCTGTCGAGGTTGAGCCAATCGAGAAAGTAGAAGAAGTCGTCACTGAAATCAAACATGACGAAGAATCTGCTGTTGAGAAGCCAATTTCGCCAGTCGAAGAAGCTAAGCCTGTCGAGGTTGAGTCAATCGAGAAAGTAGAAGAAGTCGTCACTGAAATCAAACATGTCGAAACATCTACTGTTGAGAAGCCAATTTCGCCAGTCGAAGAAGCTAAGCCTGTCGAAGCTGAGTCAATCGAAATAATAGAAGAAGTCGTCACTGTTGTTAAACATGTAAAAGAATCTGCTGTCGAGAAGCCAACTTCGCCAGTCGAAGAAGCTAAGCCTGTCGAGGTTGATCCACTCGAGAAAGTAGAAGAAGTCGTCACTGAAATCAAACATGTCGAAACATCTACTGTTGTAAAGCAAATTTCGCCAGTCGAAGAAGCTAAGCCCGTCGAGGTTGAGACAATTGAGAAAGCAGAGGAAGTCGTCACAGAAATCAAACATTTCGAAGAATCAATTGTTAAGAAGCAAACTTCGCCAATCGAAGAAGCTAAGCCTGTCAAAGCTGAGTCAATCGAGATAATAGAAAAAGTTGTCACTGTTGATAAACATGTCGTAGAATCAACTATCGAGAAGACAATTTTCCAAGTCGAAGAAGCTAAGCCTGTCGAGGTTGAGCCAATCGAGAAAGTAGAAGAAGTCGTCACTGAAATCAAACATGACGAAGAATCTGCTGTTGAGAAGGCAATTTCGCCAGTCGAAGAAGCTAAGCCTGTCGAGGTTGAGTCAATCGAGAAAGTAGAAGAAGTCGTCACTGAAATCAAACATGTCGAAGAATCTACTGTTGAGAAGCCAATTTCGACAGTCGAAGAAGCTAAGCCTGTCGAAGCTGAGTCAATCGAAATAATAGAAGAAGTCGTCACTGTTGTTAAACATGTAAAAGAATCTGCTGTTGAGAAGCCAACTTCGCCAGTCGAAGAAGCTAAGCCTGTCGAGGTTGAGTCAATCGAGAAAGTAGAAGAAGTCGTCACTGAAATCAAACATGTCGAAACATCTACTGTTGAGAAGCCAACTTCGCCAGTCGAAGAAGCTAAGCCTGTCGAGGTTGAGTCAATCGAGAAAGTAGAAGAAGTCGTCACTGAAATCAAACATGTCGAAACATCAACTGTTGAGAAGCCAACTTCGCCAGTCGAAGAAGCTAAGCCTGTCGAAGTTGAGTCAATCGAGATAATAGAAGAAGTTGTCACTGTTGATAAACATGTCGATAGAATCAACTGTCGAGAAGACAATTTTGCCAGTCGAAGAAGCTAAGCCTGTCGAGGTTGAGCCAATCGAGAAAGTAGAAGAAGTCGTCACTGAAATCAAACATGACGAAGAATCTGCTGTTGAGAAACCAATTTCGCCAGTCGAAGAAGCTAAGCCTGTCGAGGTTGAGCCAATCGAGAAAGTAGAAGAAGTCGTCACTGAAATCAAACATGTCGATGAATCTGCTGTTAAGAAACCAACTTCGCCAGTCGAAGAAGCTAAGCCTGTCGAGGTTGAGTCAATCGAGAAAGTAGAAGAGGTCGTCACTGAAATCAAACATGACGAAGAACCTGCTGTCGAGAAGGCAATTTCGCCAGTCGAAGAAGCTAAGCCTGTCGAGGTTGAGCCAATCGAGAAAGTAGAAGAAGTCGTCACTGAAATCAAACATGACGAAGAATCTGCTGTTGAGAAGCCAATTTCGCCAGTCGAAGAAGCTAAGCCTGTCGAGGTTGAGCCAATCGAGAAAGTAGAAGAAGTCGTCACTGAAATCAAACATGACGAAGAATCTGCTGTTGAGAAGCCAACTTCGCCAGTCGAAGAAGCTAAGCCTGTCGAGGTTGAGCCAATCGAGAAAGTAGAAGAAGTCGTCACTGAAATCAAACATGACAAAGAACCAGCTGTTGAGAAGGCAATTTCGCCAGTCGAAGAAGCTAAGCCTGTCGAGGTTGAGCCAATCGAGCAAATAGAAGAAGTCGTCACTGTTGTTAAACATGTCGAAGAATCTGCTGTCGAGAAGGCAATTTCGCCAGTCGAAGAAGCTAAGCCTGTCGAGGTTGAGCCAATCGAGAAAGTAGAAGAAGTTGTCACTGAAATCAAACATGTCGAAGAATCTGCTGATAAGAAACCAATTTCACCAGTCGAAGAAGCTAAGCCTGTCGAGGTTGAGCCAATCGAGAAAGTAGGAGAAGTCGTCACTGAAATCAAACATGTCGATGAATCTGCTGTTGAGAAGCCAACTTCGCCAGTCGAAGAAGCTAAGCCTGTCGAGGTTGAGCCAATTGAGAAAGTAGAAGAAGTTGTCACTGAAATTAAACATGACGAAGAATCTCCTGTTGAGAAGCCAATTTCGCCAGTCGAAGAAGCTAAGCCTGTCGAGGTTGAGCCAATCGAGAAAGTAGAAGAAGTCGTCACTGAAATCAAACATGTCGATGAATCTGCTGTTAAGAAACCAACTTCGCCAGTCGAAGAAGCTAAGCCTGTCGAGGTTGAGCCAATCGAGAAAGTAGAAGAAGTCGTCACTGAAATCAAACATGACGAAGAACCTGCTGTCGAGAAGGCAATTTCGCCAGTCGAAGAAGCTAAGCCTGTCGAGGTTGAGTCAATCGAGAAAGTAGAAGAAGTCGTCACTGAAATCAAACATGTCGAAGAATCTGCTGTTGAGAAACCAATTTCACCAGTCGAAGAAGCTAAGCCTGTCGAGGTTGAGCCAATCGAGAAAGTAGAAGAAGTCGTCACTGAAATCAAACATGTCGAAGAATCTACTGTTGAGAAGCCAACTTCGCCAGTCGAAGAAGCTAAGCCTGTCAAAGCTGAGTCAATCGAGAAAAAAGAAGAAGTCGTCACTGAAATCAAACATGTCGAAACATCTACTGTTGTAAAGCCAACTTCGCCAGTCGAAGAAGCTAAACCTGTCGAGGTTGAGCCAATCGAGAAAGTAGGAGAAGTCGTCACTGTCGTTAGACATGTCGAAGAATCAACTGTCGAGAAGCCAATTTTGCCAGTCGAAGAAGCTAAGCCTGTCGAGGTTGAGCCAATCGAGAAAGTAGAAGAAGTCGTCACTGAAATCAAACATGTCGAAGAATCTACTGTTGAGAAGCCAACTTCGCCAGTCGAAGAAGCTAAGCCTGTCGAGGTTGAGCCAATCGAGAAAGTAGAAGAAGTCGTCACTGAAATCAAACATGACGAAGAATCTGCTGTTGAGAAGCCAATTTCGCCAGTCGAAGAAGCTAAGCCTGTCGAGGTTGAGCCAATCGAGAAAGTAGAAGAAGTCGTCACTGAAATCAAACATGTCGAAGAATCTGCTGTTGAGAAGCCAATTTCGCCAGTCGAAGAAGCTAAGCCTGTCGAGGTTGAGCCAATCGAGAAAGTAGAAGAAGTTGTCACTGAAATCAAACATGTCGAAGAATCTGCTGTCGAGAAACCAACTTCGCCAGTCGAAGAAGCTAAGCCTGTCGAGGTTGAGCCAATCGAGAAAGTAGAAGAAGTCGTCACTGAAATCAAACATGTCGAAGAATCTGCTGTTGAGAAACCAATTTCACCAGTCGAAGAAGCTAAGCCTGTCGAGGTTGAGCCAATCGAGAAAGTAGAAGAAGTCGTCACTGAAATCAAACATGTCGAAACATTTACGGTTGAGAAGCCAATTTCGCCAGTCGAAGAAGCTAAGCCTGTCGAAGCCGAGTCAATCGAGAAAATAGAAGAAGTCGTCACTGAAATCAAACATGTCGAAACATCTACTGTTGTAAAGCCAACTTCGCCAGTCGAAGAAGCTAAACCTGTCGAGGTTGAGCCAATCGAGAAAGTAGGAGAAGTCGTCACTGTCGTTAGACATGTCGTAGAATCAACTGTCGAGAAGCCAATTTTGCCAGTCGAAGAAGCTAAGCCTGTCGAGGTTGAGTCAATCGAGAAAGTAGAAGAAGTCGTCACTGAAATCAAACATGTCGAAGAATCTACTGTTGAGAAGCCAATTTCGACAGTCGAAGAAGCTAAGCCTGTCGAAGCTGAGTCAATCGAGATAATAGAAGAAGTCGTCACTGTTGTTAAACATGTAAAAGAATCTGCTGTCGAGAAGCCAACTTCGCCAGTCGAAGAAGCTAAGCCTGTCGAGGTTGAGCCAATCGAGAAAATAGAAGAAGTTGTCACTGTTGTTAAACATGTCGAAGAATCTGCTGTCGAGAAGCCAACTTCGCCAGTCGAAGAAGCTAAGCCTGTCGAAGCTGAGTCAATCGAGATAATAGAAGAAGTCGTCACTGTTGTTAAACATGTCGAAGAATCTGCTGTCGAGAAGCCAACTTCGCCAGTCGAAGAAGCTAAGCCTGTCGAGGTTGAGCCAATCGAGATAATAGAAGAAGTTGTCACTGTTGTTAAACATGTCGAAGAATCTGCTGTCGAGAAGCCAACTTCGCCAGTCGAAGAAGCTAAGCCTGTCGAGGTTGAGCCAATCGAGAAAGTAGAAGAAGTCGTCACTGTTGTTAAACATGACGAAGAATCTGCTGTTGAGAAGCCAACTTCGCCAGTCGAAGAAGCTAAGCCTGTCGAGGTTGAGCCAATCGAGAAAGTAGAAGAAGTCGTCACTGAAATCAAACATGTCGAAGAATCTGCTGAGAAGCCACTTTCGCCAGTCGAAGAAGCTAAGCCTGTCGAGGCTGAGCCAATCGAGAAAGTAGAAGAAGTCGTCACTGAAATCAAACATGTCGAAACATTTACGGTTGAGAAGCCAATTTCGCCAGTCGAAGAAGCTAAGCCTGTCGAGGTTGAGCCAATCGAGAAAGTAGAAGAAGTCGTCACTGTTGTTAAACATGTCGAAGAATCTGCTGTCGAGAAGCCAATTTCGCCAGTCGAAGAAGCTAAGCCTGTAGAGGTTGAGCCAATCGAGAAAGTAGAAGAAATCGTCACTGTTGTTAAACATGTCGTGGAAGCTGCTGTTGAGAAACCAACTTCGCCAGTCGAAGAAACTAAGACTGTCGAGGTTGAGCCAATCGAGAAAGTAGAAGAAGTCGTCACTGAAATCAAACATGTCGAAACATTTACGGTTGTAAAGCCAATTTCGCCAGTCGAAGAAGCTAAGCCTGTCGAGGTTGAGCCAATCGAGAAAGTAGAAGAAGTCGTCACTGAAATCAAACATGTCGAAACATCTACTGTTGAGAAGCCAACTTCGCCAGTCGAAGAAGCTAAGCCTGTCGAAGCCGAGTCAATCGAGAAAATAGAAGAAGTCGTCACTGAAATCAAACATGTCGAAACATCTACTGTTGTAAAGCCAACTTCGCCAGTCGAAGAAGCTAAGCCTGTCGAGGTTGAGCCAATCGAGAAAGTAGGAGAAGTCGTCACTGTCGTTAGACATGTCGTAGAATCAACTGTCGAGAAGCCAATTTTGCCAGTCGAAGAAGTTAAGCCTGTCGAGGTTGAGCCAATCGAGAAAGTAGAAGAAGTCGTCACTGAAATCAAACATGACGAAGAATCTGCTGTTGAGAAGCCAACTTCGCCAGTCGAAGAAGCTAAGCCTGTCGAGGTTGAGTCAATCGAGAAAGTAGAAGAAGTCGTCACTGAAATCAAACATGACGAAGAATCTGCTGTTGAGAAGCCAATTTCGCCAGTCGAAGAAGCTAAGCCTGTCGAGGTTGAGCCAATCGAGAAAGTAGAAGAAGTCGTCACTGAAATCAAACATGACGAAGAATCTGCTGTTGAGAAGCCAACTTCGCCAGTCGAAGAAGCTAAGCCTGTCGAGGTTGAGCCAATCGAGAAAGTAGAAGAAGTCGTCACTGAAATCAAACATGTCGATGAATCTGCTGTTGAGAAGCCAACTTCGCCAGTCGAAGAAGCTAAGCCTGTCGAGGTTGAGCCAATCGAGAAAGTAGAAGAAGTCGTCACTGAAATCAAACATGATCGAAGAATCTGCTGTTGAGAAGCCAATTCGCCAGTCGAAGAAGCTAAGCCTGTCGAGGTTGAGCCAATCGAGAAAGTAGAAGAAGTCGTCACTGAAATCAAACATGTCGAAGAATCCATTGTTGAGAAGCCAACTTCGCCAGTCGAAGAAGCTAAGCCTGTCGAGGTTGAGTCAATCGAGAAAGAAGAAGAGGTCGTCACTGAATTCAAACATGACGAAGAACCTGCTGTCGAGAAGGCAATTTCGCCAGTCGAAGAAGCTAAGCCTGTCGAGGTTGAGCCAATCGAGAAAGTAGAAGAAGTCGTCACTGAAATCAAACATGACGAAGAATCTGCTGTTGAGAAGCCAACTTCTGCCAGTCGAAGAAGCTAAGCTCTGTCGAGGTTGAGCCAATCGAGAAAAGTAGAAGAAGTCGTCACTGTAGTCAAACATGTCGAAGAATCTGCTGTTGAGAAGCCAATTTCGCCAGTCGAAGAAGCTAAGCCTGTCGAGGTTGAGCCAATCGAGAAAGTAGAAGAAGTCGTCACTGAAATCAAACATGACGAAGACATCTGCTGTTGAGAAGCCAATTTCGCCAGTCGAAGAAGCTAAGCCTGTCGAGGTTGAGCCAATCGAGAAAGTAGAGAAGTCGTCACTGAAATCAAACATGACGAAAGAATCTACGTTGTTGAGAAGCCAACTTCGCCAGTCGAAGAAGCTAAGCCTGTCGAGGTTGAGCCAATCGAGAAAGTAAAGAAGTCGTCACTGAAATCAAACATGTCGAAGAATCTGCTGTTGAGAAACCAACTTTCGCCAGTCGAAGAAGCTAAGCCTGTCGAGGTTGAGTCAATCGAGAAAGTAGAAGAGGTCGTCACGCTGTAATCAAACATGTCGAAGAATCTGACTGTTGAGAAACCAATTTCGCCAGTCGAAGAAGTTAAGCCTGTCGAGGTTGAGCCAATCGAGAAAGTAGAAGAAGTCGTCACTGAAATCAAACATGACGAAGAATCTGCTGTTGAGAAGCCAACTTCGCCAGTCGAAGAAGCTAAGCCTGTCGAGGTTGAGCCAATCGAGAAAGTAGGAAGAAGTCGTCACTGAAATCAAACATGATCGAAGAATCTGCTGTTGAGAAGCCAACTTCTGCCAGTCGAAGAAGCTAAGCCTGTCGAGGTTGAGCCAATCGAGAAAGTAGAAGAAGTCGTCACTGAAATCAAACGTGTCGATGAACCTGCTGAGCAAGCCAGTCAACTTACCAGTCGAAGAAGCTGCCTGTCGAGGCTGAGCCAATCGAGAAAGTAGAAGAAGTCGTCACTGACAAACATACGATCGAAGAATCTGCTGTTGAGAAGCCAACTTCGACCAGTCGAAGAAGCTAAGCCTGTCGAGGTTGAGCCAGTCCGAGAAAGTAGAAGAAGCCGTCACCTGAAATCAAACATGACGAAGAATCTGCTGCGGAGAAGCCAATTTCGCCAGTCGAAGAGCTAAGCCTGTCGAGTTGAGCCAATCGAGAAAGTAGAAGAAGTCGTCACTGAAATCAAACATGACGAAAAATCTGTCAGCAGAAAGGCAACTTCGCCAGTCGAATCGAAGCTAAGCCTGTCGAGGCTGTCGAGTCAATCGAGAATAGTAAGTGAGAAGTCGTCACTGAAATCAAACATGTCGATAGAATCTGCTGTTGAAGAAGCCAACTTCGCCAGTCGGAGAAGCTAAGCTCTGTCGAGGTTGAGTCAATCGAGAAAGTAGAAGAAGTCGTCACTGAAATCAAACATGACGAAGAATCTGTTGTTAGAGAAGCCAGCTCGAAGTGAAGAAGCGCTGTCGAGGTTGAGCCGATCGAGAAAGTAGAAGAGGTTGACACCGAACATGACGAAGAATGCATGTTGAGAGCCAATTCTGCTAGTCGAAGAAGCTAACTTCGTCGAGGTTGGTCGAGAGAAAGTAGAAGAGGTTCATAACCAAACATGTCGAAGAATCTGCTGCTGAGAACGAACCACAGTCGAAGAAGCTTCGCCGAGGCCAATCGAGACATAGAAGAGGTCGTCACAAATCACACGATGTCGAAGAATCTGCTGTTGAGAAGCCAACTCGCCAGTCGAAGAAGCTAAGCCGCGTCGAGGTTGAGCCACCGAGTAAGCTAGAAGAAGCCGTCACTGAAATCAAACATGTCGAAGAATCTGCTGTTAGAAACCAACTTCGCCAGTCAGAAGCTGCTCTGTCAGGCTGAGCCAATCGAGAAGCAGAAGAAGCCGTCACGGAATCAAACATGTCGAAGAATCTGCCGTCGAGAAGGCAACTTCGCCAGTCGAAGAAGCGCGCTCGTCGAGGTTGAGCCAATCGAGAAAGTGAAGAAGTCGTCACTGAAACCGAACTTGTCGATGCACCTGCTGTTGAGAAGCCAACGTTCGCCGGCCAGAAGAAGCCAAGCTCTGTCGATAGCGAGTCAATCGTAGCAGATAGAGCCAGCTGTCACTGAATTGCTAAACATGTCGAAGAGTGCTGCTGTCGAGAAGGCCAACTGCCAGTCTGAAGAAGCTTCAAGCCTGTAGCGAGTGCTGAGCTTCAACCGAGAAAATGGAAGAAGTCGTCACGGAAATCAAAAACACAGACGAAGTTAGTCTGCTGGCTGAGTAAGTCCAACTTCGCCAGTCGAAGAAGCTAAGCCTGTCGAGGTTGAGCCAACCGAGGCAGGGCAGAAGAAGTCGTCACTGAAATCAAACATGTCGATGAATCTGTTGCTGAGAAGTTACCAACTTCGCCAGTCGAAGAAGCGTTGCCTGTCGAGGTTTGAGCCACCCGAGAAAGTAGAAGAGTACGCCATTGAAATCAAAACATGTCGAAGAATCTGGCTGTTAAGAAACCACTACAGCGAGTTGTTTCGCCTACCGAGGCCAGCCAACGGAGAAAGTGAAAGGTCGTCACAGTCGAAGCATTTCGCTGTTCACTAATTGCCGAAGAAGTTGTCTAATGAGGTTGGAGCCAATCGAGGCAGTAGCAGGCAGGCCGTCACCGAAATCAATCAAACATTGACGAAGAACTCGTTGTCGAGAAGGCATCCCTGCCAGCCGAAGTTGCTCAGTCGAGGCGGAGCCAACCGAGTACGGCAGAAGAAGTCGTCACTGAAATCAAGCATGACGAAGAATCCGGCTGCCGAGAAGCCAATCTCGCCAGTCGAAGAAGCTGCTCATTGTCAAGCGCGAGCCTGTTGAGCGAGAAAGTAGTAGTCGCCTACTGAAATCAAACATGTCGATGCGTTCATGCCGATGAGTCCAATCCCCGCCAGTCGAAGAAGGTCATCGTGATAGCTGAGTCAATCGAGAGTATGAAAATACTGAAATCAAGAATCCAAGGCCGAGAAACCAATTTCAATAGTCGAGAGTTCGTCGAGCCAATCGAGAAAAGTAGGAGAAGTCGTTATTGAATCCAAACCCTACATAGAATCTTCTATTGAGAAATCAATATTGCTTGTCAAAAAGGATAGGCTTGTTGACGCTCAAGATGTTTCAGAAGAGATCACGGAAGTTGTGCAAACTACTTTGGTCTCAACAACTGATTCCGGAGTCGACTTTAAGGCAATAGATGGAAAGGGCATTCTTTCAACCAGTGAACTAGAACCTACAATGATTAAAGAAACGACATCTGAATCCGACCAGAAAACCACGACAATAGACGATACAACTACTCTCACAGATTTACAGGTAGCGACAGCTTCCTTCGCATTGAACTTACAAAACTATGGAGTTAGGGAAACCACCGAGTTTACTATGACTACGACTAAATCAGTTGCGCAAGAGTCTGAGCACGCTTTTGATACTAACAAAAGGCGTGATTCAGATGAGGAGCGAATAGAGAAGCCAGAACTTTCCGCATCATCTGAACGTTCAGATATTCCGGAAGATCTTAGGAGAGAAGAATCACGGTTAGCGGACACACGAAAGAGTTCACTTTCTGCCGTGGAAGGATCTGTCTACGACGATGATTCGCCATTACTAACGGATTTCACGACTTCTTCGATAACGTATGTAAGTGAACGGGTTGATTCGTCCTCCCTAGAACTGATGGCGGGAGATAGCTTTGGAGATTTCTTGAAAGTCACACCAGCAATAGAGAAAAAAGTTGACATCCAGTCTCCAAGCTCGTGCGTTTCTTATGCCACGACAATAAGCGAAACTATTGAGTCATACACTCACGATACAGATCGATTGCTATTCACCGGAGGATCCGTCCAACAGGAGGTACCGACCGAGTATGAGCGATCTATTTCCATAAGTGATAATGCCGCTTCCGACTTTTCAACCGAATCTGCAACAAAATACAATCTGCCTTACGATACGGAATCCGACAGTCATGAAGTTATAACGGGCTTTCCAAGGCCCCGTGACGACTCGCAGGAAATCAGACAAGTAAAGTCCTGTAAGCTGATGTCGATCGACCCCCGACATGAATCGGCATCGCCACAAAGTGACGTTACGGAATATACGGAAAGTGTATCCTATGTCGAGTCAATTATTGACAGTACAAATTATGATAGCGCCTTAAAACAAAAAGAGAAGTTAAAGCTAGAGCAGCAAAAGCAAGAAGAGAAGAAGGATGCTCAGGAGAAATTGGTCCTTGTAAAGGGTCAAGTCATCCAGGAAGCAAAAGAAAAAGAGAAACAAATATCCGAGAAAAAGGATATCACTCAGGTAAAGAAAAAGTCCAAACCAAAAGCTACTGTGACAAAAATAAGCCTTCAAAAGCAAACGCCAATCGAGATTTCGAAGCAATCAGTTAAGACCATTGATATCAAATCCGGTTCAAAGAGTGTTGAGTACACTTCCAGTTCAAGCCGTTCTACCACGGTATCACGCACACACGTTAGCACAAGATCGCACGGATACATGCAATCTACGCTTTCTCGGGACCAAAAGGTGTTGAAACCACTGAACCTTACCGATTCTACGCATTCTTCTCCGATTAAGTCTTCCCATCGTACGACATCTTCAACAACGGTGGTACAACCACAACAGGAGCGAAGAGCCAAATCTTCCAGGGATACTTCCGGCAGTCGATCTGACATGGCTGCTTCAAAGTCCCTTAGTAAATCTGAACCTATAAGTTCCAGTCCTGTGAAAAAGCAAGAGCCTAAGCCAGTAGTGCATAGCACTAAGCATACAAGAACTTCCACTGACCTTTCCGAGCGAACGGGTAGATCATCATCTTCCTCCATATCTAGCACTATTTCCCGATACCATCGTTCCAGAAAATCAACAACAGAACCGATCGAATTAGTTAAAAAATCAGATAAAGAACAAGCCAATCTCGTCATGAAGACTACAGTAAGTACGTCGAAAAGTTCGAAAGAACGTACCAACAAAAGTTTAATCCCAGTAAAGGTTGCCAGCACTAAGAGTTCTCCAAAGAAGGAACCTTCGATGAAAGCTAGTGCTGGGAAGAAACCTGCTAAGACTTTCGTCGGGGAGAAACCTCAAAAAACTGTGATAGTAAAGACAACAAAATCTAACGAAGTGTCTACCGTCAGTACCAGTATAATCGCCGATGCCACGCAGACAACTGCAAAAATAGGTTTCGTCAAAACTACACCGCGGGTAACAAAAACCGTGCACACGTCCGGTGACTCGAAACGTGACGACACCTATCGGTGCAAGTCCGCCATGCACTACTCGTACAAGGATGCCGTCGCGTTCGATCACGCCGAAATTCCGTCTTCGTTGCCGTCTAGTCCAAGCCGTCTAAATAAAAGTTCCTCCAACAGTACAAATGTGTTGACCAGCGAAGTCTTCACACGCACTATCGACTCGTCGAAATCGATCGAAGTAATCTACCGTCAACCGTCGACTTCGAACGAACTTATACGCAAAATTAACGAATACCGCTACAATGACATTGACCTGACGACCGACTCTAGCCTATCAGACTCAATAGCACTGCCTTCGTCGTCTTCCGACCACGAAAGTGACGTCCTCGGTAAACGCAAACGCTCCGGTAGTCCAGCCTCACCAAAACCGTACACAATGACTTCGTCTGCGTCATCGTCTGCTGCGACGGCGACCACCCGTAAACAGGTTGCCACCAGCTCCATCACCACTAGCCAACAACAGATCGTTAGCGAGCAAAGGTACCGCAAGTCGGACATTTGGATGCGTGCCGGTCCCCAGCCACCAGAAATCCCCATACCGTTTGACGGCGACGACGAAATCTATCAGGCGTTGCATGCCATCGACCGTCGCACGGTGGCATCACTCGACGGCATTGTAATGGAAAGTCGCATCTCACCGATTCTCGACTTCCGGGCATCCACGCCGCCACGTCTGAAGTATAAGTTTGATTACGATAGTTCCCTGTTTACAGGTAAATGTTCCAACTCTCCTCCTGCTCGCAATCTCTATGCCAAATAAAAATACTTTAAGACATCGAACATACACTCAAATTTAAACAATGACATAATACTATTATAGAGACGTACTTGTCATAAGTGCGTAAGCCCGTGACATGTTTGATGGATATTCTCGCTACATACTCGCTGCATCCCGTTTGTCCTCTATTCCACCAGTTTACTTGTTTCGTTTCGTTTTATTTGGGAGTGCAGTATTCAGACCAAAAAAATAAACAACAATTTACAGTTGACCAGCAGCTTGTTAAGTTCTTTTCCAAATTCTTTGCCTATTTGTGCTACTATGACACGAATCGCTACTAAGTGTTCTTGGTTAAGCCTATAGCAGTATTATGTCCAACGTTATCGGCCTTTAAACAAAGACAAAAAATACGTTATCTGACTACTAGCATTTGATCACTCCTTCACGATGAATCCAGCAGGAGAAAAGTCTAGTAGTCAGGTAATTCTGTTGAATATACGTATGGCAGCCTCTATTTCCTACCCAGAAATACGATAATCATTATCAGTCGATGTTATAACCGAACATTTATTTTATATCGATACATGCATAATTTGCCTTGCAATACCATTGTTTACGACTTTTGTTATTGTGCATCTTTAGATTTTGTGTTATTTAATTTGCATCATTTTCTTTTCGTTTGGGTTCAATCGCTACATTCCTTATACGTGCCAAACAGATTAACCAGTCAGAGACAGTTGAACGAGCCGATACCCCACCGTAGCCAACATGGCCGACATACCGGTAATCTCCATCACCCAGGAATGTTCGGACGACGACGTCGACGAAATGTCTAAGTTGAACATCAATGAAGCCCTCACCGATACGGAAGATCTCTTTATGGACCAAGATACGGTACGGTATCGCAAGAGTCCAGCAAAATCCAGCCCAACAGGTAACTCCATGGTGGATGCCATTGTACCGACCACGAATGGTTCGGTGACCGACGTCGAAGACTGTACCGATTCCGAAGATGAGAACGACGTCGAGCCAAAGTCCGCCCGCGAAGCAGATATTGCTCTGGACAGCTTTCTGGATCAAGGGTACGTAGATGAGACTACTAAATCCAACAAGAAGGGAGACAAACCCAAGACCTTGACCCGATGCTTTTCAAAAACTACCGAGTCAGACTCACTGCAGGTATTTGCCGACACGAGCAACGCGCTAACTGATTGCGAAGATTGTGCCCTCTCGGATGATGACGACTCGCTCGGTAAGGTATCCATACCGGACTGTCCGGAGGATATCCTGATGAAGGACGTTGAAACGGATGCCGTTGACATACACAACTCAATGAAGCGGAAGCAGGAGAAGCATGTGCACCATAAACATGAAGCCGTCGATGAAAGTTCTTCCGATTCGGACAACGACTGTAAGGTACGCCACCGACGAGGTCATCGCAGAACACAAGAGGAACGCCCTCGATCGGAGTACGAAAATTTGCTGCTGTCCGATGATGACATGGCCGGTGCTTGTGCTAAGCCTCCGCCAAATCGTCAGTCAGCGTTATTCGACGCCGAAGAGCTCGTACTGGAAGGCAGCGATGTCGAGGATGATAGAACGCAGAACTTTCCCGAGATTAATATAACGTTTGTTTCGGAAATGCCCGATGGGGCACCGGAATCGTCGGCAGCAAGTGCTAAAAGACCTTCGAGTTTGGGTGTGCAGGCACCGAATCCAGACGAAGCGTTGACCGACGTAGAGAACCTAGATTCCTCCGACAGTGAGGACGAAAAACAAACGACGGGTAAGCGGCTGATGCCACGAGCCGTGGTCCGACAGGGTAGAACCGGTGGAGGCGGTGGAACTACCGACGTTGAAGATTTCAACGACAGCGATGACAACGATCATGGAGAGCCGGACCAAAAGAAGGAAGTAGGTCAGGAGTTCCTGCCATCGCCGGTCCGCGAAATTGCCATCCTACGGCAGGGCGAATTGGGAGATCAAAGACAGAATGTGATGCCATTGAATCAAGGGCTACTCATGGTGCGCACACCGGACATTGAGCAAGCCTTGACGGACGTGGAAGACATGTCCGATACGGAGGAAGTCGGGGAGATGTACGATAGTACCAAGTATACCATTGAAGCGCTGCCAGACATGGAGAACGGCGACGTTTATTCTAGCGATAACACGAATGTGAAGGCCGCTAAGCTAGAGGTGACAAGTCCAGCACAGGAACCAAAAACAGACACAGAGGATCTGTTTTTTGAGCGAAGCGCTTCCAACAGCGGCAGTGGAAGTGAGCTAAGACGTCGCCGCAAGCCGAAACAGTTCCACGGCCACAGCAATAGCAACGCGAGTTCGAGCCAGCAGTTCAGGGGTAAGAAGTACTTGATTGAATTCAAAGTGGACACAACCGCTTCGGCAAATACGGACGTAGAAGACATGTACCTAAGTGACGATGCCAAAGCTTGCGGTTTTGTCCCTTCGAAACAGCGCCGTGCCACGATCCAGGTTAGCGGATTGACCGCCGCCACGAACGATTGCGATGCCAAAACCGATGTGGAGTTTCTGTCCGGCGATGAATTGGTGCATGATCATCGATCGGTACATTCGCCACAGTTGTGTTTCGATGGATACTCTTCGGTGGTCAAGTCGCGAGAGCGCAACGGTCCAGGGTCGGATGTGATGTTGGAAGCTTATCCCATTCCTCTGATACGGAAAGTATCACCGAGTCCCGACACACATAACTGCGACACGGACAGCGAAGACATACAGTACGTTTCGGATGGGGACGATCCGGTGGACGGAATCTATTCGCGAGCACAGACGGCGACTCCGTTCGAGCTGACGAGGGCCCTGGACGAAAGTGCCGGCTGCGAAATCCACGAATCCAGCGCGCGCTCCAAGGGCGTTCTGCTGGATGTCAAGGGTGCGACCGGCAACGATCAGCAGGAGATACATACCGATGTGGAGTTTCTGGACGATGATGCCGGGAATGGTGCGGATCAGTAGGTCGCAAGGCTACAAGTTCGACGAGAGGGAGTTTCGTGGGTCAACAGTTGCGGTATGGTATGACATTGTGTTGAGTTTTTGTTTTTCTCTATTTTCCGTTTCCACTAGGCCAAGCAGTGTTGATTTTTTCTTTTTCATTTCGTTGCCTACTCGGTTGGTATGCGTGACTTAGTAAGCTTGATGTATTAAGTAGGCTAAGGCTTTTGTTGATTTACCCCGTTATTTTATGCTATACATGATTACAAATACAGTATGTTATTTACTAATTTAACCATTTACCTACTCAAATATTATATTACTCATTTAAAAGAGCTAACTTAGTACCGATTTACAAGCAGCAGAACTCGCAGAGCTCCCTAGCCGACCACTAAACTACTGTTGAAAACATACTTTTATCGTTGTGCTTTTGTTCCTCTAATTTGTATTCCAGATGACAAACAAGAAGAAGAGACTAAAGCATCGGCTAGCTTCGAAGGTTAGTATGACGGTTCGTTCTCTGTCATCAATTTGTTCGTGTTTTTTCTTTATCAATCGTTAATATTTCTGGTATCTCCACTCTTTGAGAACAATTTCGAAAAAAAAAATCATAATTTTCCTTATTTTTTTTTGTAAAAGCACACCAACACACAGACTCGAGCGCACCAATACTCACAAACACACATGAATTCAGAAACAAACAAATAATCACACACTCACTTCGAAACCCATCCAAGCGCTGAGAGCAAATTTTACATCTGAGTTGAAACTGATTCTGGTTGCGAAGCCGAGCGTCCGATTGCATTTTCTTTCCAAACAGGTTGCTATAGCTGTAATGCCTTCAATTCCGAAAGGATACCACTGCGTAGGTGCTCCTTAGTGTCGAAGTTTATTTATTTTGGGTATCTAGAAATGCTAATTTTATTTGATTCTAAACAAAGCTCTGATGAAAAAAGCGAAATTATTCCAAAGAAAACAAACGCTGGCATATCTCATCTCTTCCATCCTCTCATTAAAATCATTATCCCATTCTCTCTCATTCATTCGCTCACGCGCTCGCTCGATGGCGTTCACTGCGTACTCGCAGTGAGCGAACTCAGCGAGTGACGGTGATCGCAACGAGTGTGCATCAATCATCATTGTCACTATTTTAAATCTAGGCCTGAAGTCGCTTTAGCCCGCGAATCTCTCAGTTGCAACAGAATGCATTCAATGATAACTATTTTCTCCTAAATCCCTTTCTCATTTCAGGCGAAGAGTATCTTAATTTAGTACAGTCGGAAGCTAGTAACTTAGTCGATAGCATATTGGAGCAGAGTGTATCGATCGTGAACAACTCCCAAATGCAACCGTTGGACGTTGCGATCGAAACGCAGGCTCACTCGGAGAGCGAGCACTACGCAATCCGTAGCGATATCCTATCGTCTAACGAAGCCGATCTTGTCGTTAAGTCGCCCACCATAGAGTCTATGTCAGGCAAGTCTTTCGATGATAACATTAGCAACCCCGACTATGACAGTAGCGAAGCCAACCAACAGCTAGCACAGCTAGCCGGTGTTCTGCCCACTGCTTCTTCCTTCGGTGAGGCCACAGACGGTGCCCTACAGCCAACAGGGACCGATGAAGATGGACCTGTTTGCGATGGTGGCACCGTCGTCGATGAAGCGGGCCGGAAAGAACGCCGAGCAAACAAAATTGAACGACACTTTGAGCGACTGTCGTCCGAAATCGAGCCGGAAGCGTTACTGGACAAAAATCGCGATTATGACGAAGCCATTGCCCAAATCAAAGATGAAGTTTCAATGCTGCAGAGTGAATTTTCGAAAATGAGCTGGGACGAGAGTCTTTCCGCTACGACCGGTGATTTCGGTTCCAGTACTCCCGATCACGATCTACAAGGTAGCGACTAGTCGAAAACGCGTTTTCAACTTCAACCAAAATAAGCAAAACAAAAATCTAGAAAATTAACAGTCACAAACTAACATTTCGTTTCTATAAAAGCATGCCAGTCTCTTTCGGTTCTGTTACATTATATTGTTTGCCCCACAATTTGCAATCGACAAAAGAATATCAAAAGCATTGGAGCTCCATTTTCGAAAACCTCACCAAATTGGCACTTGAACAATCTAGATACGTTTCGCTTTTTTCACTGACAAAAAAAATCCAAATAAACTAACTCAACTAACGGTTCCCAAACAACGTATCCACAATTGGAAAGCAAAAACTCACTAACAACCAGAATCAGAACTCATCGGTCTGCTTTTACGTTTCGTTTCCTGTATGATTTACAATTCCTGTCGACTATTTCATCCCGAAACCTTTGAAAAAAAAAACCAAACCAAAAATCAACCAACGATTAAACTCATTCTCTTCCGTCCGTAACCTTAACACGCTTTTTTCACCGCTTTTATTCTTATAGAAACAGATACGCAACCACAAACAGAAATTACCATTCCAAAGCCAACGCCAAGATCGCAGTCTAATCTAACTGCGGACGGTGATGCCTCTGCTGCAACCACTAGTGTCGCTTCTACTACCACCACCACTACCACTAGCTCTGCTGCTGCTGTTGCCTCCTCGCTAACAACCTCATCCGCTCTTGCTACCAAGCCCACGGACGAAGCTTCCACCGTGGAATCCACCGACCCCGACAAGGCCGGAGTTTTCGGAGACGTTAGCGAGTTTTCGAGCAGTCAGGAACCGCTTCCGATTGCACGGCCACGAACCAGCATTTCCTCCCGAACGGACACCCAGACCCGGTCCAGCATCATCGAGTCCTTCGATCAACCGGAAGACTCCATCGAACAGTATCCCGAACCCAGCAGCCAACGGCAGGAATCGGTCGCATCGGAGGACTTATCCGGTGTTGCTCAGAAAGAATCCGGCGAGTTCGAGACAAGCGACGAAGATCTGTCGGCCACTAAGTTCTACATTGGCGAACGCAGCTCCGACGTAATTACGCGCACAAGTTCCGAGAAACGTTCGGACTATGCCTTCGACAATATCGGCTACGAGTATTCGCAAGACTCCGGAGCGGACGACGAACCTCAGCAGGATGCCTTCAAGGCATACCGCGAAAAAATCACCCAAGAAGATTCTTTCACTCTCAAACAGCTCCGGGAAGTGGAAAGCGGCACTGCACTCGATGAAGAAATCAAAGCCGAGGTCATCGAAATCATCGAAGGCGTTGCAGACCAATCCAAAGCCTTCGAACTTGATCTGGAAAAGCCAACCAGTAGCCCCCATCAGCCAGTTGTCCACTCACCACTCGTAGCCACTCAGAAAACCACCGAATTCGACAAACCCTCGCAGCCGGAAGTCATCAAACGCACAATCGATGAACTAGCCATCGAGAAAACCCTAGAGGAAATCAAAGAATCCCTCGACGCCGTACACGAGGAACTCATCGAATCCGTCGTCGACGGGAAACTGATCAAACAATCTCCTTCCGAGTTCGAGTTCAAAGTCCTTCCATCGACTAAATACTCGCAAGATCCCATCTACGAAGCCCAGCAAGAGGAGGTGATCCCCAGCAGCACCGCCACAGCTACAGCCGACCTCGTCGAACCGGTTACCACGACAACCATCATCTCCGAACCGATCATCCTCACGGAAACCAAAGCCGATTCCTTCGAGCAGAAAATCTCCGACCCGGAGTCTAAGGAAACTTCCTACGAATCCGCCCGACCGGACGGCCCGACTCCCATCTCTTCGGACAGTTCCTTCGCAAAGCTGGACGTCTCGGCACGTATGCGTAAGTCACCGCATCACCCCAAGGGCACCCGCTGGTCCGCTACCGACGTCGATAGCTCCGGCGAAAGCCACTATCAAAGCTTCGAGCACACTGACAGCAGCAGACCGCAGTCTTCCGACGTGGACGTCCTGATGCAACAGTATGCCTCATCGGAATACGAAACCGCCCTGGACAACTCAATGATTCCTCCATCGACGGAGTATCACAGCGCTGCCAGTACTCTCAACTCATTCAACGTGAGCACGCACGACAGTCTGAAGAGTTTCGATTCGGAAAGTTCCGGCAACCTGGCCAGCATCGAGTCTGAAGCTACGGAAACTCTCGTCCCATCTACGATGGACATCGATTTTGACTCTTCCGATGCAGCGGCTCTGATTCACGACGACTCGGAAGATGACCTCCGGGAAAAGCTTCTTTTGGATGACAAAGAAGACATCTCGTCCGTATCCGGCACCGTGCCAGTGGCGATGAAGCGCTCGCAGGAAATGCACTTTACCGTCGATTTAATGGACGATCAGCGTTCACAAGAGTCGCAGGATGTTTTCCAACTACAAGAAGAAGTCGAAGAACGGTTGGCACAAGAGCAGTCAGAGAAATTAAGCTCCAGCATTGGAAATGCGTTGGATCTCATGGATTCGATGAAGGCTTCAAGCTTGGAAGACGTCAAAACGGAATGTATCGACGACATGAAACTCGGTACAAGCCTTGAAGATGGAAGCATTCTATCGATTAGTCTGTCAAGCGCATCCAACTTGGAAACGATCATGGAAAATCTTCCGGACAGAGCAGCCGACAGCTTTCCATCGCACATGGAGATTGGACTGGATTCAATGATGCCCATGGCGGGAACATCGGTTGAAATGATCGGGGACATTACGTTGACGTCGTCCGTCGTCCGGGAGGGAGACGTCAACTTCCTAAACACACAAGCAACGACGGATGTGACGGTAGCTAAAGAAGCGACAGACGAAAACTCCAAGAAGCGAGGACACAAGCGTACAGAGAGTACAATTTCCGGTCAGTTGATGTCGGAAATTGCCGCTGAAGCACGGGATTCATTGGATTCCCAGGAAGAATCTGTATCACTCGAAGCTTCGAAGCAACCGAGTGTAGAACGTGACGAAACGAGAGAGGAGTCGTCGGATTCGGATTACGATCGATACGAATCGGAGTATTCGCGGTCGTTCCGTGCGCCGTTGATTCAGTCTCAAAAGAAGAAGAAAGACAAGATTAATGAAGGTTACGAGATGGAGGTCGAACACGATAGACGCAATTCGTTCTCGCCTTCAAGCTCGGTCATCGAGACCATCGTGGAGGACGTTCATGCAGAGATCGAACAAGGAGATGAAGCACGACAATTGATGGAAATCAAGAAGGAGCAACTGCAGGAATACCAACAAACTTCAGCAACCAGTATTCCGGATATTCAAGTAACGGTTGACGTTCAGATGGAAGAGTCGGATGATGAACCGGCAGGGGCATCGTTTTCAGCGAAGTCGATGGAACGTGAAGCTAGCGATCATAAGATCCAGTACGCCGTTCAGGAGGAATTCAAGATTAGTGAAGAACAGTATCAGGAGATGATCGAGCAGAAGTACAAGTCAAAGATGGCAGATACTACAACCAAGTTTGAATTTGATGCGGATGATAAAGATGATTCGGCTGGGTCGGATTCTTTTGAGATGCTAGAGCAACCGGATATTTCCGATGAGTTTGTCATTGTAGAGGAGGTGGCTCGTGAAGCGCATGAATGTGACATGGAAGGAAAGAGCGTATCAATCCAGCAAGTTAAGATGGAGAAAAAGCACGACGAAGAGGTAGAGAAGATGTTGGTGAAGTCAGCTCCAGCTCATACGAATGCAGGGTCGTTGTATGCAAATATGCGAGAGGACATGATGTATGCATTCGAGGACAGTCCCCCGACCGGTAGTGAGGAAGTAGATCCAAATGCCGTGACGATGGATTTGCTGAACAATGGCTATCCTCTGGAGGAGAGCAAACGGTGGGTGGAGATGCAACTGGCAGAAACTCAGAACTACCGTTATCCGTACGATGAACGCTTGGAAGATATCAAGGAGGAAGATGAGGTGGGTAGTAGCCGAATTGGAAGCATTAAGGATTCATTTTCTAGCACTCCGGACTACGATATGCTGGCTAAGCGACTGGCTTCGAGAGGAGGAGAACACGACGATATTTCGATGAGCAGTTTGCAAGAATTCGAAAGTCTTGAACAGGTCATTTCTCTCGAGAACCGTAAGATGCAGCAAGGATCACAGGATTCTTTGAGCAATGGAAGCTTCACGAAACGGTTTCTGGCCCGTGGAGGTCATGGGGACGATATCAGTCTATCGAGTTTAAAGGAATTCGAAGGACTGGAAACAGCTTGCTTGGAAGCGCACCTAATAGAGATCAAGGCTAAGGAAGAGGCAGCACTTCTGTTGTCGAGGTCGGATGAATCCAACAAATCTGATAGATCGAACGGGGCTAAGAAAAGTCCACCAACTAATGGAACCGTGGTCCGCGCGACTACTAGTAGCACAACAGTGACATCCGGTCCGCAGCAGCAGGCTACCAAGGTAGAAACCAGGGTCGTGACAACTCAAATGAGCAAAGATTCATTATCAACAACGACTACGGCAACCACTGTTACGACTGTTTCCCATGAAAGCCAAATAAGACATGCGCTGGAAGAGGAAGACACTTCACACCTGCTGACAGTATCGAGTGACAGTTTGGATGGCAATCGAATTCAACAACAGACCATCAGCAAAGATACACTTCCATCGGCACATTCCAGCAGTGATAGCTTGGAGATCAACAACAAGAACAATCTGGACTTGATGACCAGCAGTATCGACTCTATTGAGTTTTCACGAGCTGGAGCAATGACAACACGATCTTCAAGATCCGATTCGATCGAACAGATGGCTTTGCAACAACCCCAACGTAGTGACAGCACTGACTCCATCGAGATGCAGCACGCGGTGATGTCTAGGGCCAGTGAGACAAAGCGTGATTCGCTGGAGTCACTACCGTACAGTATTGAAAACAAGAGCTCGTCCAGTAGCCCAACGAAACCAGCTACCGGTCAACGGATGACTTCGGAAAGTGTAATGATAGCTGGTTCAAGTGCAGTAAACTATCAGCACACGGGTATGACCAAAGACATCTCTATTGATTCACTAACCGGCCAGGACGCGTTCTTGACCAGCACGGAAAGCCTGGAGACTAGCTCAACGGCAACAAACGCCACCTACCAGAACGAAACCGATTCACAGATGTCGTCCAGTGTGACGAGCTGTGGTTCTATTACGATGGTTGATACGTTGGATAACTTCGGTGACCTAGATGGATTCGGGCTGCAAGAAGGTATGACTTTCCAAAGCAGCAGCAGTAGCACCAGCACTATGGTCACAGCAAGCACAAGCTATTCTGGCCAACAACAGCAACAGCAGCAACAGCAGCAGCAGCAGCAGCAGCACCAATCGCAACATCAACAACAACATTCGACGACGCAAGTGCTTCGCAGCAGTACTTCATCAACCACTGCTACCACTTCAACAATGGCCAGCACCAGGACCGAATTTCCGCAAGCGGAAATTGAACTGTTAAGTAGACAAATGTACCCAGGTTAGAATTCGAAAACTTAATACCATACGCTCAAACTATATATCTATATATATAAACAAGTTACTTCTTTAGTTCTGCCTAATAGGGAAAGCAAGCAAACTTGAAAGCCCATTGTTTGTTTAAGCTCAGCGCTATTAACGCAACTTTTTCCGAGTCGAAATGGAGCTCACCAGAAAGTTTCAGTTTGTGTTTTTTTATGGTTTGATCAACACCAGCTTTTACAAAAGTCATGCATGCCAATTTTAAGATCCTTAGAGAGTGCTAGTTAAAAACTTTCCTGATATTTCGTTCAGTTTGATAAAACCGAATTCAATCTTCATGCTCGCTCGATCTACAGTATTTCCTTTGTTACTTCCAGGGGACTTGACATTCGATGACGCAAAGGAGTCTGCCAAAGAGAAACTACAAAGCGTAAGTTAAGCCACAGTGGAAAACCAAGAGACCTTCGATTTGATTTCTTCATACTGTTCCATCCACAGAAAACGACTGAGAAGGAGGACTAAATGACGAAACTTCGATCAAATTGCGTACGTGGAGATCAGCTGATTTGATTTCCATCCGCTTTATACACACAGCAAGCAAAACAGCATCCTTTTTCCCGATATTTAATAATACTTTTACTAAAACAAAAGGAAAAATGCAGTAAATCATACTGAATCTATTCACTTACTTATCGTAATTTAACAAAGAAAACAAGCTGCGAAATAATCATGAAATACAATGTAAAGCTTAGCTCAATTTTTGTTGACTCTATAAAACCACTAAAAATTACTGATAAAAATTTAAAAAAAATTAAATAAAAACCAATCGCATATGCAACATTCAGATAAACAGCTTATCTCTAGTGAAGCAGAAACCAAGCAACCAAAAAGAACGTGAACACGAATGTTAAATTATTTTCAAAAAATAAAATCAGCAAAAACTAGAGGAACGATGGTAAAACCTATGCAAGGAACATAGAAAAAAACTGCTAGTCACCGGACGGAAGGACAGTTGAAATCCAAAACCATAAAAAAATTGATCCATAACTGCTTTTTCCATATATGTTTAAAAGAAAAAGCCAATCAGGCCGCCGAAAGTGATTTTCTCTGACACAGTCAAAAATGGAGATTCGTTTTGAAACTTTTTTTTTCAGTTCGCTTCAATGTTACTTTTCGGAAGTAAATTAGAAAAAGATAACTAAATTTTGTGTCATGTGATTAAACCTTTACCTTAATCGTAAAGAAGCAAAAGAAAAATGAATACAAGTGAGAAAACCGTTAGCTTTTATTTTAAATGTTGATACATAACAAAAAGAGAGAGAAAAAAAGGAAAACAACAACCAAACTGATATTCACGGGCAACAGTGAACAATTTAATGAAATAGTGCGAAACACAGCGGTGAACAGATGATAACACGCGAAAAAAAAACTGACAGAAAAACACCTCTAGCAAACCAAGTATTTTACATGATATTTAAAATAAACAAAACCAATTTGATGAAGAAACAAGAAACAGCAAGACACATATTATTATTGACTCGATGTAAAATTTGCGAAACTATCAAATAAATGCTTAATAAAAAACTATATTCTACGATTGGTTGTCGACTTTGTCCCAACATTCCCGCGATCTAATGTGTCCAAATTCCCGAATAAGTATTTGATTTGGCAGGTCATATTTAGTTGTTTCCGAAAATCTAGGTTTCGTCTCTACCGGCACTATCCATAAGGATGTGTACGAGAAAGAATGCCTGCAAAAGCGGTTGCTACCGTTTATCAGAAGCCCCGACTCTCCAGCTCTGTTTTGGCCTGATGAGGCCTCTTGTCACTATGCGAGATCCGTTCTTTAATGGTATAAGGAGTGTATCGAAAATAAGCTATCCACAAACTTTCTTTCAAATTATGTTGAAAACCGATATTTTATTCATACAAAAAATTGATCCTTTATTGTACGAGGTTAGACTTGAACATAATGAAGACCGGATGAAATTTAAGTTATTCCTTCACGAATTTTCGAACTTTGGATCGAATGCTCTTCATCAAGTTCCGGACAAGTGTTGCATCGCATTTTTTGGACGCTTGAGCCCAAATTTTTTTGAACTCCTGCATGTTCAGCGCCTTACCAGTCTTCTTGAAGACCCTCTTCACGATTTCCCAGTAACGTTCGATGGGTCGAAGCTGAGGGCAATTTGGTGGATTGATATTTTTCTCAACGAAATCTATACCCTTTTCCGCAAGCCAATTGAGAGTGGTTTTGGCATAGTGAGCCGACGCTAAATCCGGCCAAAACAGTGGAGGTGTACTATGCTTCTTATATAAATGCAACAATCTCTTCTAGAGACACTCAGATCGATAGATTTCCGCATTTATAGTTCCGGTAGTGTAAAAAATGGTTGACTTCAAACCACAAGAACATATTGCTTGCCATACCAGTACCTTTCGACCGAATTTCTCCACTTGAATCGACCTGTCCGCATCGTTCAGATCCTCCTCAACGACGGCAGTAAAGTATTGTGGACCTGGAAGGGTTTTTGAGTCCTGCTTTACATAGGTCTCATCGTCCATCAAAACGCATGCATCCGGACGCTGCAAAAGACGCGAATACAATTGCCGGGCCCTTGTTGCTGCTCGCTTCTTCTGTTCTGCACTTTGTTTGGAGATTTTCTGCTTCTTGTAGGTCTTCAGGTGGTTTCGCCTCTTGATACGCTGGATCATTCCGACACTCGTTCCTGCTTTTTTAGCCAAATCACGTATTGATATTGATTTGTTCTTCATGATTAGAGATACCACTTTCTGCTCCAGTTTCGGGTTGGAAGAACCGGGATTTCTGCCTCTTCCTGGTAGCTCATCCAAAGAATAGTGTTTCCCAAACTTATTAATGATGGTTTTAACACTCGCATGATGAATTCCAAACCGCTTCGCCAATTTTCGCATAGTAATACCCTTCTCACTTAGCCATGTGTCCAGAACCTTAATTTTCACTTCCTTTTCAATACGCGACATTTAGAAAACGCAGAATTTGAACCACAGAAAAAAGTAAACAAAAGAAACGCACAGCATGCAGTGTTCAGAGCATAAAAAACCATCACAAATACCTGCGTACAACGCAAATGTATGTGGATAGCTTATATTCGATACACTCCTTAAGGTACAAGAGGTCAAATACGTGCCAAAAACAGCCAAGCTACCGTGTCCTTCGCGTAATGCACTGATGCCAAATCCAGCCCAAACAGTACTGGATTATTATGTTTCCGGATCATGGGGAGCAGGTGCCGCTCCAAGCTTTCTAGAACGTCAACATCAGCAATCAAAGTATCGGTTGAATTCTACACTCACAAAATGCTTGCCAAGCCATTGCTTTTTGACCAAATTTTTCGGTAAAAATTGACATATGGACATCTTCAATAGATTGACCAGCACGGACCGTGTAGAAACGTCTTATAATCAAATTTTACATAGGATCCACTATCCAGAACTACGCATGCCGATTTTCCACACAGCAGTTCATCGTATAATTTACGAGCCCTTGGTTTGACAGATGCTGTTTGTTTTTCACTTCGTTTTGGCTTCTTCTGCTTCTTGGCGATACTTCAGTCGACATTACTTTTCAAAGTGCCCAGCTTTTTGACCACATCTCGAACGGAAGTACCCTTCTTACGGGCAAAATCTCGCGTGATTATCCGGTCCAGGTTTTGCTCCTCAGGACCCGGTGTGCGTCCAGATTTTTTCTTGTCCTGAAAGGAAGACTCTTCACCATACTTCCGAATCGCGTTACGAACTGCCCCCGATGCTCAAACCTTCCGTTTTCACCAACTGACTTACAGAGTTATAGATTGAAATGTAAACAATGATCTGTAATGATCAGCTGTTTAAACGTCATCTGGAAGCAAAATTGGTGCATCAAAACCGTGCTTAGACGTTCTGGGACACCCTATAGTTCCTTTACCCACTTGATAATCAAGTGACGATTTATTCTAGCTCTGAAGGTGCATGCAAATCTTTTTTGATGATTCATCGCATGTACAGGAAATATTATCCGATTTAATTTCGCAATAATTCGATTGAGTATAGGGAATAGTGCGGTTTATTAAAGGGTGTACGGAATCAAATTGCGACACACACAAATATTCGGCAAAATTCGCCCGTTCAATCAATCATATTCAAGCTTTCAGGGAGTAAAATAAAACATGTTATGAATGTTTTCTCATGTTTGTTTTATTTAATTTCAATTCCATATCCAAATGCACGAACCACCTTTTTACACTACTCATAAGGTCCTGTACAACATTTGGAACAACATTTTTTTTGCGTGGCAATCCATTTTTTCTCCATTTTCTTCCATTTTTTTCATATCTTCAACCGATTTCACTTCCTTAGGATGCTTCCGAAGTACCTGCTACATGATGGCCCAGTACTTTTCAATTGGCCACAGTTTCGGTGCGATCGGAGGGTTGAGATGCTTCGGCTCGAAATTGACCTCCTTAGCCTTGTGCCACTCCAAAACCTCTTTCGAGTAATGGCACGAGGCTAAATCCGGCCAAAAAATCGTAGGACCATTGTGTGACTTCAGAAAACGGAGCATTTTTTTAAGTACACCTGCCCATTGACCGTTCCAGTTGTCACGAATGCGGTGCTCCACTTTCCACACGAACAAATTGCTTGCCAAATCATGTATATTTTTGACAAACTTTGACATCTTCAGCTTTCTAACGCCCTCAGGGACATCGAATTTATGATGAGCAGTGAAAAACTTGAGCCCCGGAAGCATCGGAAGCCTGCTTTTACATACGTCTCATCATCCATAACGAGACAATGTGGTTTCGTCAACATCTGGGTATAGAGCTTCCGTGTTTACATGTTTTACCTACCATATTCTGCCGTTCATCGCGATTAGGCGCCTTTTGGACTTTTTACGTGTGTAGTCCTTGCGCGAAAGTTTTGGTTAGATTCCTCGTGAACGCTTGAAATACCCGCTTGTGATCCTTAACACTATACGAAGATCCATTTCTGCCACTTTTTTCTTTCCGATGGATGGTCAAACGTTCGTGGTACCGATTTAAAACACGATACACCGTAGAATGTACCATCCCCAGCTTCCTGCTGATGGCACGATGAGAAAGATCCGGATTTTCGAGGTACGTGCGCAAAATTTCTTTGCGCCACTGCTGTTCTTCCGACTTCATCTTCGCAACGATTGCACACCTGCACAAACTCACACATCGTAAAAAAATACACATTGAACTAATTCCACCCAAAATTTCAATAGAAAATACCCAAAAAGTTACAGTCATTAAAAGTTGTGCAATTTGATTCCATACTGAAATTTTTTTTTTTTATTTATTTATTTATTTCGTCAAGCAATGTAGACTACATACAATGGTTAAAGTGTTCTACTTACATACTATACATTATTTCTGTTGTCTTTTAGACGACATTTTATTTGTTCTTTAGACATAGTGATGCCGATGATTTCGCAATGTAAGTTATACTGGCGCATCATTCGATTAATGGGGCCATTTTTTGCATAATTAGTTCTGTATGACTTTTCTAAGAATAATTTCCGTGTTCTAAGATGCCGACTGGGACTATAAAAGTTCAATTGCGAGAGTAGTTCTTCTGATTTTATGCGTTGTGAAATAATGTCATTGACGTAGAAAAGCATTGCAGATTCGCGGCGTTCTTTAAGTGTCTGTAAATTGATAAGCATGCAGCGTGCTTCATAAGATGGTAGTGGAAATACAGTCCAATTCAATTTCCTTAGGGCATATAAAAGAAATTGCTTTTGGACGGATTTTATGCGTTCGTCGTGTATGGAACAGTACGGGTTCCATACTAGGTTGCAGTATTCCAGAATTGGCCTGACATATGTAATGTATAATATTTTAATAGTATATGGATCTTGAAAATTGTGACTGAACCTCTTAATGAAGCCCAGCATGCTATTTGCTTTACTTATAATAGTGTTGTAATGTTCTACAAAAGTGAGTTTAGAGTCTAGGGTAATGCCTAAGTCCCTTACTATTTTGCATGTTTCTACTTTTTGGTTTCCTAAAAATATTTCCGTACGAGGTGTTTCGATTTTTCTACTAAATACTATTGAGTTACATTTTTTTACGTTAAGTTGAAGTAAGCTTTTCCTACACCATGTGTTGAATAAGTTAATTTCGTTCTGGAATTCTTCTGCGTCACTAGGATTGTTTATTTCCATGAAGAGCTTCATGTCATCTGCATATATCAGTATTTGGATTTTTTTAAGTATGTAGGAAATGTCTTTTATGTACAAAATAAAAAGAAGTGGGCCTAAATGTGAACCTTGGGGGACCCCCGAGGTGACAGAGATAGGTTCTGAAAGTTTATTTTGAAAGCGAACAATTTGTTCGCGATGCGTTAAATATGACTGCAGCCAATTTAACAGTCCAGGTTCCATTCCAATTGTTTGCAATTTGAAGAGTAATAATGGTATGTCGATTCGGTCAAAGGCCTTACTGAAGTCAGTGTAAAGTGCTTCTACGTGCTTGCCATTGTCCATTGCATTCAAAATAAAAGTTACAAATTCAAGAAGATTAGAAGTGGTTGAGCGACCTTTGAAAAAGCCGTGCTGTTTGCTTGTAATTTGATTTTTTACTTGCTGAAAAATATTTTCATTCACGAGAGATTCAAAAAGTTTTGGGATGCAAGAGATAATGGCAATTCCACGATAGTTGCGGATGTCTGATTTCGTGCCTGATTTGAAAATCGGAACCAAATAAGAAGATTTCCAAATGGTGGGAAATGTTCCGCTCTTAAGAGACATATTAAAGAGAAGTTCTAAAGGGAGGGCAAGTTCGTCTGAAAGGTTCTTTAAAAATACGGGTGCAATACCGTCTGGGCCTGGTCCCTTAGAAGCGTCCAAGTTTTTTAGTGCATTGAGAATTTCGTGAGGAGGTAATTGATTTACAGATATATTGTTGGAAAATTCAGGAATGAATGCAAAGAAGTCGCGATCACGGTCTTCTTCGGAGAATGTAGTGTATACTTTTGGAAGAAATCTGCAAAAAGCTTGCAGATTTCAGAAGGATTATCACCTACATTTCCGTCAAAATGCATTCTTGGGGGAAATTGCTATTTTTCAATTTCGTTTTTACATAATTGAAGAAATTCTTAGGACATGATTTGACGTCAGTTTCGACTTTACGATTATATTCTTCATGTGCAGAATTAATGGCCGTGTTAAGTTGGTTGCATATGTCATAATAGTTTTGCAAATTTGTGCTAGAGTTTTGCTTTTTATATAATTTGTGTGCTTTTTGTTTTTTGTTCTTTAAATGTTTCAAATGTGGATTGAACCACACTGGTAATTTATTGTTTTGGGTTCGCCTTCTTCTTTTCATTGGTACAGTTTCTGAAATAAGGTACTGAATAATTGAATGAAATTTGCCTACTTCAATGTTGACATTTCCTTCAATACTTATTATATTCTGCCAATTTATTGTACATAGTCTACGTTTTGCTTCTTCGTAATTTGCTTTTTGATATTCCGGCACTTCCTCGAAGTCCCAGTCGCTGGGGGTGTGAGTATTATGTACGAAGATTGAATATTCAATTGCTGTGTGAAATACTTCATTTTTCCATAGAGGTGACAATGAAGTACTCACACAAAAGTCTTCAGTGCAGTTCGTAAATAAAAGGTCTAAAATAGCATTTTGCTGATTCTTTATATGATTAATTTGGTGCAAGCCAAAATGTGAAATTTGGTCGAATAGGAATTGTAAAGTTTCGTCTTCGCCTACGACTGGGAGTAGAATTGATTCATTTTCGATGTCAGGGATGAAGTTCGCATTCCGTTTATTAAAGTCACCATAAATATGCAGTTTTACTTCCGGTTCCATATTCGACGTGATAATTTCGACATTTTGAAAAAATAATTCGAAAGATTGTTTATTGGCATGTTCGGGTGGGAAATACACAGATGCAAAAATATGTGTTTCATCAGCAATGAGTGCTTTAACCCAGACATGCTCAAAATTCTTTGTGCTTGATAGTTTTTAGTTCTTGAGAAGTAAAGTCTGCATTAATGGCAATGAGAACTCCACCTCCAGATTTTTTATTGCTATGTTGCAAATTACGGTCATGCTGGAATACATTAAATTTATTTCCAAAAATTTCTTCGCTTTTTACGCTTTCATCCCAGCTTGTTTCGGTTGCCAGAATAACGTTGAAAGAAGAGGCTAGAAGTTATTCCGTACAGCCTTTAGTAGCGAGTTGGTCCTCCATCCGCTTTCAGGACGGCTTCAATCCGGCTGGAGATGGCGTTGTAGAGGGCTTGAATGACGTCCAGTGGTATTTTATACCACTCGTCGATCAAAGTTTTCTCCAATTCCTCCAAGGACGAAAGGGGTGGGAAAACATTCTAAACCCTTGCCTCTAATGTTGACCACAACGGTTCAATAATGTTAATGTCCGGTGACTGATTTGTCTGTCCCGATCATTTTGTCTATGCCCTGTACTTTTCAGAAATATTGATGGAACGTACCGGGTTTAAAGTTTCAGCCGTTTTAAGCCGGCAGAGTTCAGCTATACTTAGGGAACGTCCATTAATTACGTCACGTAAACATTGACTTTTTATAACCCACCCTCCCCCCTTGTTACGTTTTTTGTATGGACCTTCAAATTTGTTTGTATGGATCGTCATGTTCTCCCACACCCCCCTCCCCCCTTACTGCGTGACATAATTAATGGACCTTCCCTTAGTTAAAAACCTATCCTCTTTAGCAGGAGTTCATAAATGCTATTCTGAACGAGAAAAATGGCTCTCTGTCAAACATTTCTCTTCACGTTCAGATTTCCGTAAAGCTATGCTTACAGAACGTTAAAATGATGAGCCTTTGTTCAACCAAAATATCGAAAAATACCACTCCAATCATCTCCAGGATCACTCCTGGGATCCAACTCTACATGTTGTTGGAGCACAGCTTACCGTATACTTGGGTACCATTACTGAATGACCTTGTTCCTGAATTGATCAATCGCAGTGAACGTGCTACCACGGATGTTTTGAATTAGACTACGATTGCGGTAGTAACTTAATGAGCACGTTTTGAAACACGCAGCAATACTTGGCTTGTCAGGAGTGTATCGAATATAAGCTATCCACATACATTTGCGTTGTACGCATGTATTTGTGATGGTTTTTTATGCTCTGAACACTGCATGCTGTGCGTTTGACTGTCAGCTTTCTTTTGTTTACTTGTTTGTGCGGTTCAAATTCAGCGTTTTCAAAATGTCGCGTATTGAAAAAAAGTGAAAATTAAGGTTCTGGACACATGGCTAAGTGAGAAGGGTATTACTATGCGAAAATTGGCGAAGCGGTTTGGAATTCATCATGCGAGTGTTAAAACCATCATTAATAAGTTTGAGGAGCACTATTCTTTGGATGAGCTACCAGGAAGAGGCAGAAAACCCGGTTCTTCCAAACAGAAACTGAAGCAGAAAGTGGTATCTCTAATCATGAAGAACAAATCAATGTCAATACGTGATTTGGCCAAAAAAGCAGGAACGAGTGTCGGAATGATCCAGCGTATCAAGAGGCGAAACCACCTGAAGACCTACAAGAAGCAGAAAATCTCCAAACAAAGTGCAGAACAGAAGAAGCGAGAAGCAACAAGGGCCCGGCAATTGTATTCGCGTCTTTTGCAGCGTCCGGATGCATGCGTTTTGATGGACGATGAGACCTATGTAAAGCAGGACTCAAAAACCCTTCCAGGTCCACAATTCTTTACTGCCGTCGTTGAGGAGGATCTGAACGATGCGGACAGGTCGATTCAAGTGGAGAAATTCGGTCGAAAGGTACTGGTATGGCAAGCAATATGTTCTTGTGGTTTGAAGTCAACCATTTTTTACACTACCGGAACTATAAATGCGGAAATCTATCGATCTGAGTGTCTCCAGAAGAGATTATTGCCTTTATATAAGAAGCATAGTACACCTCCACTGTTTTGGCCGGATTTAGCGTCGGCTCACTATGCCAAAACCACTCTCAATTGGCTTGCGGAAAAGGGTATAGATTTCGTTGAGAAAAATATCAATCCACCAAATTGCCCTCAGCTTCGACCCATCGAACGTTACTGGGAAATCGTGAAGAGGGTCTTCAAGAAGACTGGTAAGGCGCTGGGAACATGCAGGAGTTCAAAAAACTTTGGGCTCAAGCGTCCAAAAAATGCGATGCAACACTTGTCCGGAACTTGATGAAGAGCATTCGATCCAAAGTTCGAAAATTCGTGAAGGAATAACTTAAATTTCATCCGGTCTTCATTATGTTCAAGTTTAACCTCGTACAATAAAGGAACAATTTTTTGTATGAATAAAATATTGGTTTTCAACATAATTTGAAAGAAAGTTTGTGGATAGCTTATTTTCGATACACTC
>JASCZW010002002.1:0-162875 GCA_034211315.2 Aedes japonicus
CTAAAATTTAAGAAAAAAATCCTTCTGATCTGATCTTAAAGGTATTGCCCTCTCTGGTAACTTTCTTCCTGAAATCCGGGCAATCGTTTTCCTGAGTTATTTTTTCTTAACTTTCTTTTTTTTCTGTGTTCTTATTTTGCGGTTTTTTTTTCTGTGATAAGCCCCATCATGAAGTCCAAAAAATATTTACCCAAAATTTCGGGAATATCTCCAGAAATTCTAGAAAAAATCACTTAAATTTGATAAAAGTTTCCTCCATAACTTTTGCGAAGTCATTTTCTAAACTGTTGGGAAGATTTCTCCTGAACTTCGGGAAAGTTTGTTCCTAAGTTTCTGAGAAATTCGTGCTTAAACTACTAAGAAGTACCTTATATGCTTCTGGAAAACTTCTTTCTGTTTTTTTTGAGAGTTTTTTGGTGTCCTGTGGGAAGTTCCAAAATAGCTTTTAGGATGTTTCTTCCCGAGCTTTTGGGAAATCCAATCCTAAACTTCAGAGCAATTGTTTCCTGGATTTCCAGGTCATATCAGCCTTAGCTTTGTGGAAGTTTGTTCCTTATTTTATGAGAAATTATAGGTAGTGCCCTTGTTGGTTAGTTTCTTCCTGAACTTCTTGGAATTTCCATCTTGAATTTCTAGGAAAAACTCCAGAACCTCTGGAAAGTTCATAGCTTCTAAGAAATCCTTTTTCCTAAACTTCTACCTGAAGTTCTGAGAAATCATCCCTGCTTTAAGTACTAGGAAGTACTCCCTATACTTCTGAAAAGTTTTTTCCTGTTTTCTGAGAAGTATCAACCAGTACTTTTTGAAATTGCTGAGTATTGATAAAGCCTCATTCTGAAATTCTGGAACGTTCCATTTTTTACCTTCACGAAACTTCTGGGTAGTTTCATTGGTAAGCTTCCTTCGGAACTTCTGGGAAGACCTCTCCTGAAATTCCGAGAAGTTTTTTGCTAAAATTTAAGAAAACATCCTTCTTGAACTTATAGGTATTGCCCTCTCTGGTAAGTTTCTTCCTGAAATCTGGGAGTTTTTTTTCTTAACTTCCTGAAATCCGAGAAGTTTGGGAAATCCAATCCTAAACCTCAAAGAAATTGTTTCCTGTAGTTTGTTAATTATTTTATGAGCAATCATAGGTAGAGCCCTCGCTGGTTAGTTTCTTCCTGAACTTCTTGGAAGTTCAATCTTGAATTTCTAGGAAGAACTCCAGAACCACTGGAAAGTTCGAAACTTCTAAGAAATCCTGTTCCCTAAACTTTTACCTGAAGTTCGGAGAATTTCTCTGCTGATTTTCGGAGAAGTATTTTCCCGAACTTCTGGAAAGTATGATCTTGAAATTCGCTGATGTATTGTCCTGCATATTTTGGGATATTCATTCTTGAACTACTAAGATGTGCTTCATATACTTTAGAGAAGCTTCTGCCTGATCTTCACAGAAGTGTTTTATTCGAGGAAGTCTCTTCCCGAAGCTTTGAGAAGCCTCCTTCTGAACTTTTTTCCCTAATTCTGAATAATTTCTTTCTACACTTCTTAGAAATCAAGAATTAATTTCATAAACCACTTAGCACGAGGGTAAATTTCCAAATCTCAAGTGCAAATGTACTAAAGCATGCGCTCAGAAGCACTAAAGAAAAAAGGCAGAGTCTAAAATTAATTTCAAAAAATCATCAAGTATTACTGTTGTTCCAAATCTCTGTGCGGCCAATGTCAATGAGAGTCTATGTTAGGATCACAAAAAAATAGTATTAAAACGAGCGAATTAAAGTTACTATTTGATATTCCGAACCAACACGCATCCTAATTCCGAATCATTAGATGAATCTAAATGAATTGAGCTGTGGGTTAGTTTCCTACCACTCCTGCTTAACATTAGTTTTCCTGGCTCTACGCCACAAACCCCTAAGTCGATGTCCACATTAGTTTTAATCAGATTGATGAGCCATTTAAACTTCAAACTAATTGGTTTGGTTATAAATAGGATTAGACATTTAATTTAGCTAGAAGCAACTTGCTCTTCTGTTACCTCACCTGTAAAAAAATAATGACTTAGTGTATTTCTTACCTTGTTCAGCCAATTACCACTAACCGACGAAAAACGCGTATCAAAACAAACTCTTACTCGTTACATACAAATGTATATAGTGAAAACATACGATATCAGAACATATACGATTCAGTGGAACGTTTTGCATGTGACGATCGACAGTCGACGGTTGACTCAACCAACTCGACAAAATTTCGTCGATCTCGACATCTATAATACCAAAACAGACAAATCGAGCAAAGTGACGGTCGACTCGACTTCTATATTCGACCCCTATTTACAGCTGAAAGATTGTAATTTAAGCACATTTTGAACTTTTTCAGGACTGTTAAAGACATTCAGTACATCAAAAGAATTTTCATTACTATCATTACAACTACAAAATTTATAATATGCCGAATTAACTTCATATGAGCTGTGCCACACTTTGCGAGTAAATGTTTTCAATTATACTTGACAGATGGAAAATAATCGATTAAGTCTGCTACTCTAGCTAACTTGTACCTGACAGACGGAAACTCAATTTTGACAGACATCTTATCGCAAGTTTGATGATCAATAACAAAGGGATTAATGTCGATTTATCCATTATTTTGCATCTGTCAAATTTAAGTAAATTTAAAATCAATTCGTGAATTAGTACACAGCCTAAGTAAATACTTTAAGGCTGTATTCCAATTCGCGAATTAATTTTAATTTTACTCAAACTTGACGGATGCAAAATAATCGATTAATCGATCAAAATCCTTTTGTTATTGATCAACAAACTTACGATAACGTGTCTGTCAAAATGAAGTTGCCATCTGTCAGAAATAAATAAGCTGCATTATGGGCCAATAGGTCTGTGCCATTACAGAGAGAAAATAAGTCAGCTCGAGTAGCAGACTTAATCGTTGGTTTTCCATCTGTAAAGTTTAAATGAAAATTAAAATTCGACATGGAGTTTTCACAAGGGCAAATGTCGCAAACGTAAACAATGACTTCATCCGAAAATTTCTCGAGAATGCTAAATTAATCATAGTGAATTACCACGATGATTGTACAGAAAAGGAGTTCTCCTTTAAGGCTAGTATGCAGCTCTCAAGTAATGTGCATTAGGATAGGACAAGAAATGGTCAAGAAATGCTTTAACTGTCGGAATTACTTACCTTGTATGCAGCTGAAAAGGAAGTGAAAGTGAAAAGGAAGGCTAACTTCGTAACGTTAGTAACGCCTGGCCAAGTAATCTAAATGGAACTGTCACTTTTTCATGCGGAATAATATCATAGACTAACTCTAAGACCAGTAGGTCCCATACAAAAACGATTTTTTTCTTGGCTCAGTCAGTACTAGCACATCGGTCCCAAGCTCGGTCCCAAGCATAATAATGCGCCCCTCATAATAAACTCTCACGAACACACTCTCAAATATTCTGTCAAAATAACACAGCAAATCAAAACAAAGGCGCAAATATGTATAGTAAGGTGCTGGCTTCAAGGTGTACTTCGGACCAAGGGGTTCTACAACAGTGAACCAATTTCAAATCGCTAGTTGCATATTGATTGTTGATAATATTCCATTCGATTATTCCGCAAGTAAAACTGACATTTCACTCATACTGGAGCAGTTGTCAATATTACTTCGGTAGAAATGGTAAAAAATTACTTCAGGGCTTTACTTGTCAGCTGCATACTAGGCTTTACAATAGAAGTGGTAGTTTACTTGGGCGAGTTTGCATTTTCAAGAAAGCGATTGTTTACGACATTGGCCCTTATGAAAACTCCATGTCGAATTATTTGGCAAATTGGAACAGAGTCCAAGAACTTTCAACCTAGTCTTGTGAGTTGGATTGAAAGTTCTTGACCCGATTGCGTGCTCCTCGTCCTGCTTTCACGATCGAAGGAGGCCCGCCATCTCGTGCTGTCAGACACAACAAGAAAACATATTCAATTGACTGTGGGAATTCAAAACTTCCTCTAGCCACTGATGTTTTGGCTAATCTAATAGCGAATTCGGTTTTGATCCAGTTCCAAACTGGATCGGCTTTTTGTGTGTCAAACGTCAGTCAACGATTTCGATATTTGTTCCTGTGAAGGAGATGACGTCAACTCTGACGTGAAGTGAAATTCTCCCGTTGATGTTGAGTGAAATTCTCCCGTTGAACCTTAGCTACTGCTCCCGGGCCATTTGGAGGCTCGATCGCCGATTACCGCAAACCACCGCAAGTCTTCCTTTGCCGTGTCCAGATTGTTTCGTTCATAATTATCCCTAGGGATTGCATTTGGTATCTTTCAGTGTCATGCATCGCTCATGTACCGGAGTCTGCCAGATAATTCCGCAGAAGCTCTACCAATAACCTCATAAGCCTCTTCGATGAGAGTAATTGTCATTCGAACACAAATCAAGCAAAACAATGCATTAGGTCCTAAGTACATTGAGAGACTCTCTTTGTCGACTTTCTCTTTGGTTAATAGCCTGTCAATTAAACAATTTGCTGACGATTTCGACGTATTGGATCCGTAATCACACTAATTACTACCTTACTGTAAGTTCAAAATAGTTGAACATGTTCTTACATAGCCGTAGGAACGCAAAGATAAAGTCGACAAAGAGAGTCTCTCAATGTACTTAGGACCTAATGCATTGTTTTGCTTGAAATGTGCACTGCAGTACATTCCCCACCTGCATGGAAGCAATTCGCCACTTCATAAAGCTACCATAAATCCTCGCCCTGCCACAATTCCAAGAAAATCGAACCGGGCTTGTAGATAACAGACGGCGAACGACCCCCGAATCGAATTCGATTCCCTTCAGATTAGATACGACCCATCGATAACCCACTTCCAGTACTCAACACATTTCAAATAAAAAATCACCCCGGCTAAATAGTTAGAAACCAGTTGGCATTCCTTCTGACTTCGGTTCTGGTTGACGCACTCTCAGCTGACTTCCATCAAAGTCTCCTGGAGACTCGGTGACCATCCCCTTCAGCCTTTCGAATCCTGGTGGTAGTGGCGGCGGCGGCGGCAGTCTGCAACACTCACATAATTCGATTTTATTTAGCATGATTTGGCAACTTTCCGGTATTTTCCTTGGAAGCGAGAGGGAACGAGACGGCTGTGGTCCTCCCACTTCGAGGAAGCGGCTTGGAAGAACTTGCCGGTCCACCACCAAAGAAGGTGAGGTGAGATCCCCCAAACAACCACAACAACAACTACAACACAACATTGAGTAAAACCTTTTAATGGATTAACACGAAACGTGCCGCGGCTAATGGCTGATGGCTGGTTATATTTGGATCAATTCTTTGTTATTAACAAGAGGAGTTTGACTTTCTTCGTTTTTTTTTTGGGGTGCTCCAGTTTCGGATTTTCCTTCATTGTGATGTGCTGCTGCTGGAAGAAACCTATTTGTTTTAATGCGTCTATTAAGCCAGGCCTGTAATTTCGCCGGTTGGGTTACGTTGGGCTCAGAACTGCGAGGCCCGAAAATTGCCCACCAACTCGCGGCTAATGGGCGATATATGTATACTTTCGCGATCGGCTTCCATTTAATCTTCTATTAAGCCAACACATATGGTTTGGATAAACAGAAGTAAGCAAGTAGCTCCGGGTTAAATCGAATTATGACAGTTTGATTGTTTGGCTCGCGATGATGATGGTGCTGATGGAGGCTGCGTTGAAGATTGCGAACGATGATGCTGTTGATGATGATGATTTTGATCGGAATCGGCGATCGAGTAAAGTGAGGATCTTCGGCCAAGGGAGCGGAGAGGAGACATTTTCGGTGGCGCACTCCTCGACTTTTGATGTGTAGACAGTTTGACTTTGACATGGTTCTTCGAATGCGCTGCCGCCGACGGCACGGCGGTCAGTCGATCGCTGATCTGGTCATGCATGACCGATAGCCTGCTACAAGGGGGGAAATGACTATCGGCAGCTCAGTTCCAGTTGGTGTCTGTGGTTGGTGGTAGTAAAGTGGTAATTAGCTTCAATTAAGACATCAGGCTCAAGCACTCGATGATTCGGCGGAGGGTGGACAGGAGACTGTGCTTGGGTTGCTGTGGGGGAAAGTCGGGTTTCTCTCTAATGGGTTCGAGTGTGGGAAGGATAGCCGGCTGTCAGTTTGGGAAGGTGTCTCCAGGGGTGTCCCGTGTGTTCAATTTTCACTCAACCTTTCAAGATGTTCGTTTTTTGCGTACTTTATAAGTGGAAGCATCTTGAAATCACAGATAAACAGACGTAATTCAGTCTCCTCAATCATGAATCATGCTTCACAGCACTGCCATCGACTTCTCGAAAAATTCTACCAAACTAGCATGCAGTCTTGGCTTGCAACCTTGTTTCCCGTGAGAAGTCAACGAGATGTCGTTAGTAAAATTCGTGTCATAATGAACAAGTGGCGCAACCAGCGGAGAAGTTTTAGGGTTTAACCCCCACGCCCATTTGCTTAGGATTTTTACATGACGCGGCATCTATTTTTTCGACAACCCCTCCCCCTCAGAAACTCAAAATCTAATCCTGGTGACAAGTTAATTTTGCAAAAGGTACATCTATTTGTCTATGATATAATTTGATATTTAAATTTTCTTATCATAAATCCATACACATCATGGTAAACACAGGTTTACCTGCAAAGTTTGAAAGAAATGCTCTGCGTTAGTTAAAATTGAACTGAGTTAAGATGCTAGATTTGATATAAATTCAAAGGATATTTAATTTCAATTTAAGCTAGATGTCGTCTAAATCAGGTCTGTTGTATGAAACACTGCAAACAATTACGTTGTTTACACTTGCTTTGGCTCGCAATAAAGCGAGGGAAAATTTTAAACGTCTCTTGAAATTCGTATTTTTTCTGTGCATTTTAGCATCCCCGGAGTGTACACTCAAAATAATCGACATATTGTTTCCATGTGAAATGCACGTAATTTTTGTCCACTGCCAAAATCAATAATACACACGAGGAATTAACGTAAGAGCTACGTGATTTTCAGGTAAATCCATATTCTACGTGAATATCACATAAATGTTACGCGATTTTTCACGTACAATTTACTGACACGTTATGTTTACCTGATTTGACTAAAGAAAATTTGGTAACGTATTCAGGTCAGAGCTACGTAAAATTTCATGTGGAAACAACGTGTCGATTTTTTTAGTGTAGCAATACCTGCAACAATGTCCGTCTTAATTTGTAAAGATCGAGACATCAAAGAAACATCATTCTGTCATTGATCACTCGTGACATTCAAATTCAACGTCGTTAAGCTTCATTCTGGCATTTTTTGAATGTAGAAGTTTTGATAAATGTGAATACTTTAGAATACATTCCAAAAAATTAATGACGAACCGTACTTGAATATTCCGGAGAGTTGAAGCACTTTACAAAAAATTCTGTTATTTTTTCAAGTGCCTGATTACCATGAATTGTTTGTCAGTCCTCCCTCAAACAACTCCTAGTAGAAATCTGTCTACAACAATTATGAAGAAAACCATAATTTTACACAGATTGAAAAAAACATGTTCCCAAGCAACACACGTCTTTCAATATCTGTTACAGCAACTTGGTTGTGGCTTAGACGAGTTGCAAAACAGTTACTTAAACTGCATTGCAACAAGTGTGTTCCAAAGATTATTTTCTACTTTAACTAATGCACATAAAATGAAATGTTAGGTTTGGCATAAATCCATGGGATATCTCATGTCAATTAGGACCAAAAAAAGTATGTCGTATGAAAGATCTGTACGCCTTAGAGGTCTGTCGTATGAAAGATTTCAAACAATTTCGTTGTTTACGCTTGCTTTGGCTTGCAATTAATCGAGGTGAAATTTTGCGGGTCTGTTAAAATTCATCATTATTATTCTTTCGGTGTATCATCCCATTTCAGATCGTTTGATGAGTCACACACTTTTTCAAAATCCATTCCATTCAAAAACTCATCGTCTGAACAAGTATAAATAGAGAAATGTTGATCCATTTAAAATTGGAACAATAATTAGAAGGACATTTCCAAAACATGTGTGCATAAAAAAAGAGCAAAATATGTCATGGTTACTTTAGATTTGCCAACAAATCTTTTTTTCAACAGACAAAGACTGTATCGAAAAGTAATGCGCGCATTAAAACCAAGCGACTATTTTCGGATGGATGGTAACAAAGAACGGAAAAAGATGAGTTCACAAACCTCAGTGCATTTTATTCATAGAGAAATTAAAAATTTAAGAAATTAAAAACAAAAATACTTCTACTGCCTGCCACGACCCCTTGCGGCAGTTAGTTGGAACTTTGGCCATAGGTGAAAAAACGAAGCATGTAAGCATATTCTTCAGATCCTTGGTCGCCTTTTTGATTAAATCATCCATCGTTTTGGCCTATACTATACTCTCCAATATACTCTCCTCTTCAAATTGACCCAGAACTTCTCGATGAACCGGAGTTGGGGCACGTTGACAACTTTGGCATGCTTGGGCACCACCGGAATGCTCAACCGCTCCATTTCCTCCAGCGCCCGCTTCGAGTAGTGGGCCGCCGCTAGATCCGGCCAAAACACCACGTTGTCATCTTTGTGGTACTTTTTAATGAAGGCGGCAACTTCTGGGAGGCAATTCGTACTATAGATCTCGCCGTTCACTGCCAGCTCCGACTTCACTGATTGTGAGCCACTGCAACGGCTTCTCTGGGAACTGCGTGTGCGCTATGTACTTCACACCGCTGCTAATTTCTTTTGTCGGGAATGTGAAGTAGCCTTTGCCTGCCAGTCGTTATCGTCCTTTTTGAGGTACGGCTCGTCGTCCATAACAACTACCACGTTCCACTTTGCCGGGAAGATCTCTTTGACCAGAATCTTCAGCGAGTGTTTCTGGATTTCCACTTGGTTCTCCGACACGGCTGGCTTGGACTGACGCTTCCGCATGTAGATATCCATTTTGGTCAATAACTTCTTGATCGGCAATCCGCTCGAAGGACTCTCTTCTCTAGAAGTACCATAATCTTGTAAATGTGTCCACGATCGTATCTGTCCGACACGAGGTAAGCCACGATAGCCGTCTTTTTAGGCCCAGATAGATTAGGTGGTACGAACAAACAATAGATCGAAGTTCTCGCCATAGCTGCCTTAAACAAACTGATGGAGCATGCGTCATTTCTCATTATTTCCTTTTAATTTTCCCCTTCATTTGGTCTTCCAAAGTTCGCGCTTCATCATGACCTGATGGGTTTCCATCAGGCGGAGCTCAGGACAGTTTGGTGGGTTACGATCAACGGAACGGAGCCGCATAACACTGCTCCCCGGTTTAGTTTGAAATGGTCACCTACAGTAAACTTGTCTCGACCCGTGAAATATTCCTTTCCCGGATCCGTCTTGAAACCCACTTTGATGTAGTTCTCATCATCATTAACCTAGCTCCGCAATTTTGTAAGCAGCTTCATGTAGAGTTTACGGGCACGCGTTCTGACGACACACTGTTGGCGTTCATCCCGCTTTGGGAAGGTTTGCACCCAGTATGTTTTCGATCCAGATCGTTTATTGGTCCTCTGTTTTTTGTTTGCGCGTTGTTCCCACTTTTGTCCAGCTCCTAGCTTGTGGTCCATTGACATCCGTTTTTGAACATTTGGAGGATCTTAGTGTGGGCCGAATGAAATATATTCATCAATTTTTTGGAAGGCACAATGCAGACGGACCAGAAAAAGGACTTAGCAGCGGTACGTCTTTTGAAATCGCATGAACCGTGTTTCATTCATGAAATTGCCATAAAAGTGGACATTAGCGTCGAAACTGTGCAGAATATCAAATAGCGTAACAATATCTGAACATGAAAGAAGCAGAAAGCACCCAAAAGGACCAATTCACAGAAAGCTTCTTCAAAATACGGTACAACGCTTAGCAGAGAACAGATGTACTTGATGATGTGCGATACTTCCGAACCGAAAAATTAGGGAAACAATGGTTTTGGTGTGGCAAGCCATTGACTGTGGCTTGAAGAGTTTTTCAAATTTCACAACGGGCACAACCAACGGTGTAAATTACAGAAAAGAGTGCTTCATAAAACGGCTTTTACCAATTTTTTTCGACTGGATCTGGCATCTGCTACGTTGGAGATGCTCAAGAAGGACAAAGCCGATTTTGCCATAAAATGCCAAAATCCCCCAAACTGCCCTGAACGCGTCCTATCGAAAGATACTGGGCAATAATTAAGCGGCATCTAAAGAAAGATGGCAAAGATGCAAGCTCTGTTGACTGCTTCAAGAAAATTTGATCGGCAGCACAACAAAAAGTTACGGAGAAAGTTGTGCAGAATCTAATGGGAGGTATCAAGAGGCATTCTAACTAAAAACTGTGCATTAATGAAAGTGAATACCTGTTTATCAATGGTTTAGGGTTAAAGCTCAACGAAAAATGGTAAATTTTCGCTCAGTGTATAGAAACATTGTTTACTTTGGCATCACACCTGACAAATCGAAAACAGTGAGAAATCATATCATCATATAGATCAGCATATCAACTCGCAGATTAATTCTGCACAAATGGTTTTCCGTAAAGTTTTGGTTTTGAAAATAGGCAAATTGCGTGAAGTGCACTTAATCTGCAATGTTCAAGTTTGGAAGTTGGAGGAACATATTTGCTTGAAGATTTAAATCTGGACGCAAAAAAGGAAGATTTAAATCTGAACATAGAACGGAGCTGGCCTTTTAAAATCGCATGAACCGTGTTCCGTTCGAGAAATTTTCAAAAACAAAGACATTAGCGACGGAACTGTGCATAATATCAAAATGCGTAAAAATATCACAACTGACAAGCAGCAGAAAGCACCCAAAAGCACAGATTCACAGAATGCTTCTTCGAAAACTCGGTCACTGAACACCCTCCAAAAACCGAATTGCTGTTTTTTGATGGACGAGGAGACTTACGTTAAATTCGATACCAGTACACGGGGCCGCAATTTTTCAACGCTGAGCAAAAGAGCGGTGCGATACATCCGAACCGAAAACTATTTGAGCAAAAGGTTTTGTTGACCATTTTCTCCTGTGGCTGGAAGAGTTCTTCATATTTCATAACGGGCCCAATCAATGGTGAAAATCACAGAAAAGAATGCATCAAAACACGGCTTCGACCTATCAAGACCGAGAGCATACGAATCCTCCATTATTTTGGCCGGATCTGGCATCTGCTCACTGCACTTCTGCTAAGTTGGAGATGTTCAAAGACAAAAAGTCGATTTTGTCGAAAAATACCAAAACTCCGTCAACTGTCCTGAGCTGCGTCCTATCGAAAGATAAGGGCAATAATTAAGATGGAAGAGAAGCAAGCTCTGTTGGTTTGCAGCAAAAGTTACGGAGAAAGTTGTGCAGAATTTAAAAGGAGGTATCAAGAGAAAAGTCCCAGCAATGAAAATTAAATATTCAAACTCACGTGAATACGGCCATATGTATGGTGATTTTCATTTATACAAAGTGAAGCTATGAATTTGGTTGAGAAAATATTTGCCTTTGAGAAACAGGTGTCCTCTCAAGGGTAAATTTCTTAGAACGGTGTGCCAGCCACGAAGTTTAACACACAAGACGAATTTGTTATTTTGAGCTTCGATTTTTAATCTATACCACATGTGTGACACACTGAGGCACACTTTTGACAGTTAAAGTTAAAGAAATAAGAAACCAGCAACCTTGCCAATACGCGTTGTTGGTTGCCAGATACAGCGAAAAAAATAAAAATTAGAACTGTCATCACATCGACACCTTCGGTGCATTACGGAAACAACCAGAACATTCCAACGCTTGTAGACACACTAAAAAATAGCACACGAGAAAAGTGTGCTGAGCGATCCACTCATTTGTGTTAACTTTCTTTAATCAATAGGAAAAATAGGGATAGCCATACGCTACCACAATGTTCAGTTCAAATCCAGCGACTGGATAGTCATGAAGAAAATGGATATATTTTGGGCTCGGAAGGTACAGCATATCGGTCCAAAGCTTAACTATTCGCCTCTAAAAACGTATTTCACCCGAAAGCAAATGTTTTGTCAATAAAACATAGCGATTCAAAACAAAAACAAAGATTCTAGTATCTAAAAGCGTCAGAATGTATTGCAAGGTGTATCTCGGATCAAGGGGTGAACCAATTTCTAATCGCTAGTTGCATATTGATTGTTGTGAAATCTTAGTGCAGCGTAGGAGTCGAGTGTATCTGAGGCATGCGTATCCGAACAATGATTATTTTTGGAATAAGTCGCCTTGGCCATGAATCTATCTGATAGGATGAAAAGAGAAAGATGAAATAATTTAGAGATTAGGAATAGTATCATTTCTGTCCTTCTGCCAAAGCATAGACAGGTATTTTCACGATAGGAGTCAATTTATCCCGGCCAGATCTGATATATAAGGCCCGCCTTTTCTTGAATAAAATCAATGAACTTGGCACTTTCATCAAAGTAGGCCAAGATTTCACCAGAGAAGCATGGGTCTCCGCTTTAGTGAAAACACTAGCCTTCGGTTCTAATCAAGGAACTTATTTGCTAGCAACAGATAAGAACTGCTAGAACTATATTCACTTCGTTAGAGTCCAATCCACTCTAGAAGCAAAGACTCTCGCTGTAGTAGAGTTAATAGCCTAGAGTTGTTTGAGAACCCTTTCCCCTCTTTAAATGAAACTTAAACTTCTGTATAACTCAAAAACTAATCAAATTTGGCATATGAGGGTTTTAGAGCCAAGAAATGTTTCGTTCTCTCATACAAATGAAACCGAAATTTCAACCACACATGAGAATTTTTCAAGTTACTAAAACTCAAAATGTGTATTCTCGGGTAAGAAACATGTTTATAAAAAAAAATGGAACTCCTTCTTAGTCAAGAAAGGAGGATGTTTAAGCTACTCTCAGCGCTACATTATGCATCTAAGGTTATGCAAGAATAAATTACGTCCAAACTAACATTATTCGGCGTAGTTTGAAGATATTTTTTTGTCTTCACAGTTCTTCACAGAAAGAGACGTGGCTGGGTTGCTCAGTGGTTACCCATTCTGCTTACTAAGCAGATGGTGGGAGTTCAATCCCAGGCCCATTCCCTTCCTTGCCATTTGTCACTTGCCTCTTTCTATCACCACTAGATTTAAAATTGATCAATTTCACACGCAGTGTCCCTAAATTTAATTTTGTTTAGAAACTTAATGCGATATTTCCAGTTACCAAAACTACATAGAATTAATGGCATGACATAAGTACGCAATCGTAGAAGGCCGCGTCTAAATGTTTTTGTTTTGTTGAATGTTGTTATAAATGTCTGATAAGTATTGAAGCGGTGTTAAAAATTGATATAAATTTCAATCCCAACGATAAGCTATAGGTTATGGTTTTCTGATGGTCCACTATGACCAAGTTAATTACATTTGAGCTTATCAAAAACGCGTCAATCACGTAAAGGAAATGTTGGTTTCGGCACTGTTAAATAGTCAACAGTGCCGAAACCAACATTTCCCCTACGTAACCAATTTCCAAACCTCTAATTTCCGATATTCTCCCATCAAAGCCCTTCGCTAAATCTCGACAACTTATTCAAAACGATCTATCTGATTTTGTAAACAAAGAGGTAAACAAAGATTCAAACGAATCACAACCAGCGAATTGGAAAGATAAACAAGATACCCCATAGAACGATAGTGCACGGAAAAAAATCCGTGCCCGGATCCGTGAACTGCAGTCATGAATTCGAGAACAAGCAAAAATACACCGTGAACTGAATCACGTAATCATGAACTAAATCACGTTTTTAGGTAAAAATACTGAAAACGTGAACTAGTTCACGGTCCGTTTTCATTTTCGTGAACGCTTTTGTTTCTGTTGGATGTATTGCAGGTAGATATTCTCAATCATCAGCAATCTGTAAAGTAAAATATACACTCCCGCTCCATTTTACTCAATTGTTGAGTACAATTGTATGCTATCTCTTCTTCTCTCGCGGAAATGTTACTTAATTTTCGTTAAAAAGTGGATCAACTCAATTTTTGATTAGATCACATTTTACGAAAATTGAGTAACATTTCCGTGAGAAGAAGAGATGGTACATAATTGTACTCAAAAATTGAGTAAAAGGAAACGGGAGTGTGGGCTATTAATTTTCAAACTATTACTAATTTTCTGTTGGAATTTTAAGCAAAATGACTGCTCTAAGTCGTGATATTCGCGAAGGGAATTCATTAAAATTCGAATGCCACTTGCCTTCAATCCACCGCACAGTGGGAAAAAACGGACCCAAATTCCCACAGATGAGACGCCGCTGGATTGGCTGCTTGAAATATATCATTTCTTATGGGAAATTTGCCAAAATATTTAATGGTACCATTTTCAGCCTGCGCCGAGCCCAGGAAATGGTCTATTTTACCCCATTTACCCCTCAAATTGTGTCTTTTTGAGTTGACATCAATGTTACTACAACCGCCGCTGAATGGTTTGCCCGCATAGAATCCTATTTCATATTAAAAACTCTGGGGAATCGAATGGTGCAAGTTTCATTCAGTTCCGAGCTCGGAAAGTGGCTTATTTTGCCCAATTTCCCCGTTAATTTGAGATTTTCTTGTTCGTACCCTTTCAGCTACAATCGCTGCCAAAGTTTTTAGCTGAAAACAGCCTATCTTACGTGAAAAAGTTTAAGGAATCGAATGGTGTTATTTTCGTTAAGTTACAGAATCGGGAAACTGTCCATTTTGCCCCATTAAACCCCTTCTGTGCAGGATTCATTCAGTTCCAAAACCGGAAAGTAGCCTATTTTGCTCCAATTCTTCTTAAATATGTGAATGAAACAAGGCTGCTCCGAAGTCTTAAAATGGCCTAAACCAATATAGAACTATGAAAAAAGTATATGCGCATTTGATAAATACTTAGGGGCGTATCTGAAAATAATTCAAACGTACTCTTTATATATTAGAAGCTATAAACTATTTTGCAAGAAACATGGGGTGCCCTTAAAACTTCTGTAACTAAACGAAAATAACACCATTCGATTCCTTAGATTTTTTCACGTAAGATAGGCTGTTTGTAGCCAAAACCTTTGGCAGTGATTGTAGTTGAAAGGGTACGAACAAGAAAATCTCAAATTAACGGGGAAATTGGGCAAAATAAGCCTCTTTCCGAGCACGGAACTGAATGAAACTTGCATCATTTGATTCCCCATAGTTTTTAATATGAAATAGGATTCTATGCGGGCAAACCATTCAGCGGCGGTTGTAGTAACATTGATGCCAACTCAAAAAGACACATTTGGAGGGGTAAATGGGGTAAAATGGACCATTTCCTGGGCTCGGCGCAGGCTGAAAATGGCACCATTAAATTTTTTGGCAAATTTCCCATAAGAAATGATATATTTCAAGCAGCCAATCCAGCGGCGTCTCATCTGTGGGAATTTGGGTCCATTTTTTCCCACTGTGCAACGCTTTATTTCAGCTAAGAAATTTGAATAGTTTTGCAACTATTGAACCCTGGTGAGTGTCAGCTTTTAAGTGGAATACCGGTAGCAAGAAAATGAGAAGAAATATCAGTAATTTCCATTACAATCCAACAGCCTTTATTGCTTATCTTGACAGATACGCGTATTTCGTCTACAATGAGACTTCTTTAGCATCTGTCAAGACGTTGTTGGCATTAAATGGAAATTACTGCTATTTCTTCTCATTTTCTAGTTAACTATTCAACGTTTTCCACAAACGGTTGTAGGGCATTTCGTCGAGAAAAATAGTGGCGAAATTACAAATCTACTTATGATTTATCCTCACTGTATAGTAAATGCTCCAATAATAGTACCGGCACATTATCGGTGTTAGTGCACCAATTGCTGTGCATCCATGCACAACTATTAGTACACAAACGCTGTTATCGAATCGCAACCATTGCAGCGCTTACCCTAAACAGTAAACAGGGAACCTACCGCTAGGTAATTTAATCTATATTGCTAATCGGAGCATTATTCTCCTCCAATCGGCCAAGTGCCCTTCCCGTGATGTACAATCCGTCTTCTTTCCACCAACTTCTTCCACCTCTTCCCTACCTTTGCTCTACATCCTGCACACTTGAAACTCAAGTACTTCCTAGCATAATCCCTTCACAGCGGGACCCGAAAAACACCACCACCGAGAGAAACAAACCACCCAGTAATCCTCAGCGCCCAAATCCTGAATGGGACCTCGACTCAGGTGAGAACGCATTCGGGCAAGGCAAAGCAAAGCAACAGAGAAACATCATTAGGACCAAAGTAGCGCTGGCGCCAGAACGGATTCCTCGGTAGACCTGCTCCAGACAGAGCAGCTTTGTTGCACTTAACCTCACCACCACCAGCGCTAGACAAAGGAGCAAAGCGATTTCCAACAGAAAAGGATTATCACCCAAGGACAAAGAGGGGCAAAAGGATTGCAAAACTGCAAAACTGCATACCAAAATGAACGGATTACTCAGAAAATTCAGACTCTGCAAGCATTGATCGGCCGTTAGACCGATTCCCGAACTCACCCGCCATGAAATTGGGTGCTAAACACCCAATCAAAGTCATGTTCGTTCGCTTATCAGCAAATTCGATGAATGGCTTACGACACGTAGGCCACTACTACTGATTCGGGTACTGAGATAAACCGCTCCAAAGGCCAAACGAATAAAGAACAACGAAACAATGATCCCTATCGGACTCAATTTGTTTGTAGTCGACGTATATCGGCGGCTCTTGGCGGCCGGACTAATCTTAAAAATGCGTTAAATATCCAGCAATTAGAGCTCTTTCTTTGTTGGTCACGCTGTTCGGGTCCATTTCCACAATCGCATCAGCATATTTTGTCCATTAGGGCAGTTCTACATAAAAGAAAACGGCGCTCCACCCTCGGCCGATCGAAACGCGGGGGAAAGCCTATTCGTATTCACAAAGTGAATAACTAGTTCTTAGCTTGACTGTTTCCCAGCGCAAAAGAAAGTCGAATTTTGTGCGAGGGAGGGTTGACCTTCATTCGAGTTTTCCAGCACCATTTCTACGATATCGAGGATTGAGTCAGAAGTGGTTATTCTAATTTTCGGTAAAACAGAACAAATTACGAATCTCAATTTCCATCGGTTCCACAATGTTACCTTTGTGACCGAAGAGCAACGAAAATGTTTCTGATTGGAATCGAAAAATTCACATAAACGGCCAAGCAACAACAGTACTTAAAATTATTACGAGTTGACCATTGTGATAAATGTCAGATGTCATCATTTTCAGAAAACTGTTCAACGATCGTTTCGTAGATGTATGGAAATCAATCTCCTCGTATCTTTGCACCTCAATGTCCAGCAGTAGTAACAATTTTAACGACAAATTTTTAATGGTTCGATTCCCGAAACCGATCAACCATCAACGTCTCGAAAGAAAGTCAGAAATCCACAACCAATCCAAGTGACAATTGCCCGTTTCAGAAGCCTTTCTTCCTAACACACTTTTCCCCGAGTCAAAAGAAGGCCTTGACTATTTAATGGGCCCTCCGCACAGCCAGCTCTCGACTCAACGGGCCATGTTCTATGTTTACCCTCAGCACAGCAGGAAAAAACAGAAACATTTTATGCTTTCTTTCGCCCATCTACCTTTCAATAGGTTCGAAAGTCGCCATCGGCTCTGTCGACTAATTAATCAATATGTCCAACCAACAACATCACCAACCGTGATCCAGGTGCCAAAACCGAGCGTTGTTGTTGTTGTCATCATTCCTAACTCTCTGCGAGCTCTGATCGATTGTTTATTGCCCATATGCCATAGGCTGGTGCCCTGTCTGGGGGAAACGAGCTGCTCAAATTGAAATCAAGAGGGCCATAAAATTAACCGAGCCTATTTATGGGCTTCCAAGAAGCTACAAATACCATTCCATGTCTGGTCTGGTCCAAATCTACCGCGTTCAAAACGAACAGATCGATTGCTATCACTTATGCTTATCCGCACAAATTTGCTCCCGCCCTCTTCTAATCATAGCCTCAATCTTTTCGCTTTCGTCCACAGCCTCCCGGATGTCACCGCATATGGCCCCGCAAGTGTGCCGACCGCACTTTTCCCAGCCCGCTATCCTGGTTCAACGAGTCAGCCAAATCCTTCGGCGCCAGCGGTAGCTGAGGTAGCCCGTTCAGGTTGTCCCCAAGACCCGCGAAACCAAGCAGAGCCAGCTGCAGAGCAGCCAATCTGCGGCCGGTCAACTTGTTGTTCTCATTCCCGCCAACTCCACCGAAGGACTCCACGCCGGATTCCGTACAAACCACACCGACCAGTACCAAACCACCTGAACGGTTTTATGCACAGAGCCAAACGTCGGCCGCCAGTGGGCTGAACGCCGGCTCCAGCTCGAACAACAATAACAACAACAACTCCAGCCTATCGTCGCAAGCGGACAATTGCGGGATCGATGTGAAACCCTGCTTAACCGGAGGATCACTCGGTGACAGAAGCGGTGCGTCCGAGGGTAGAACAGAACCAGCCAAAACACCGGGAAGGGTACGAACAGCAATAGCAATAACAACAACAACAATGGTTCCGCGTCCAGTGCCAATAGTCATGGTGGAAGTGGCAACAGTAGTAGCGCCACCAGTGGAGCGTACCAAGATTCCGCCAACACGTTCGGCATGTTCGATCAGACGCACGGCGGCGGCGGTACGATCACACCGGGGGCTACGGGTTCCACCAAAGTGGCCACGGTATCGGAGGGCGGCGGCGGTGGCGGTGGCGGCAGGGGTCTCGCTGGCAATGGGGATCCTACCAGCGGAGGCTCCCGTCAACCGCTCATGAATAGCTCCCACATGAAGGCGCAACGGGCCAAAGCGAAATCCAGTGCCGGTAAGATATGGACACGGTGTGGGGTATAATTTCGTTTATTTTTTTTTTATTGTGTTTATTGGTTGTAGATTTTACGTTGTTTGCTTCCTGGGTTACAGGTTTTGTCACGTGTGAATCAATCATTTTAGGGAACGTTGATCTACGGGTGGGCATCGAAGTTCATCATAATTCCAGAAAAGAAGACCGAGAATGTCATGTCATTTTTCTCGTGTAACACTAGCTGAAGGCCAATTCTCGTTGAACAATACTAGTCATCGACTTTCTCTCTAGATTACCAAGGCAAAACAAAGAAATTTGTATTTTGCTTACAGCTTAGGTTGACAGTAGGCGTTGTACAAACATCTCTATTGATCTCTAGAAAATTTTAAATCAATTCCTATAAAATTAAGCCTACTAAGATTTGTCCAAAATTTTGTTGATTTTCCCCTGAGAAAGTAAAGGGGAAAGTAAATAAGTTTGAACCAGTCACTGGCTTACACGCTATTCCAAAACTACACAAATTTCAGTAGGAATCACATTCAGCATAACTAGCAGAGAGCAGTGAAGAAGAAATTCTCAAAAGAATATAACATACACTCAGCGAAATAAACTTTCGATATTCATAAGATTCAATTATGATAATTTGCCATAAGAAATAAGTATGAATTTCATAAATTTGGCTTATGAAATATAATGGTGATGAAAAGCAACCTGGATTCGAACCCTGGACGTTGCGATAATGGGACTAGTGACTTGCCAACTAGTGTATATGAACACATGTAATCAGGAAAGCTTAAAGGCGTACAAAAACAACGTCGTGTGAAACAAAATCACTTTCCAAAGCATCGTTATCACGACAAAACACAAACAAATTAATTCTCGTGTAACACTCGTGGATCTTCGTTGATCAGCTCTCTTCATTGACTTTATCTTCAGCAAATAACGGCTGTAAGAGCATTTTTCATATATTTTTTTCTTCTATGTACAAGCAGACTATGTCTTCTCTCACCAAACTGTTAGCAGAGTCGAAAATTCAATGGTTTAGTCGTGATGCACAGACTAAATTTATGAAAATTCACCATCAACGAACACAATCCCTATTCAAATCTTACGCAAGAACTTTTGACACTGCCTGGCGATTAGGTTGTTTGCTTGTTTATTTTATCTTTAAAAGCCATTGAAAGTCTATTCACAGAAGAGTAATGGCCCAAACATGGCAGGAAGAAAACAGGCTAGATCCAAGCCGATTTTAATTGGACATATCGAAGTCATTTGCAGCAACTGTCAAAATTGCCGTTTTCCGTTCCGTTTCCGTTATCATTGTGTTTGGGCAGTAAGTCGATGAAGAGAATCGATCAACAAAGACCTCTTTTCGTGTTACGCGAGAATATCAAGCTAAACAATGCATTAGGTCCTAAGTAACAATGAGAAACTCTCTTTGTCGACTTTCTCTTTGTGTTTCTACGGCTATGAAAAAATATGTTCAAGTATTCTCAATACACAGTACGGTAGTATAAAATCTTAATGTTACTAAGGACCTAATGCATTGTTCAAATTGATTTGACTGCACACACTTCCATTAATTTTACTCAGTTTTAGAATCGTTTTTGATTCAATCGTAGAATCGTTTAGACTCGCCAAATCGTTTTTGACTCGCCAAAAGTGGAGTCATTCCTAAATGACTATATGTTACTTGGATTGACAAGTCGACTTACATAAGACATCGACTTAAATCAAATGGATGTTTTAGATATGTCGACTGGTCAATTCCAGTTACATTTACTCATATTTGAGTGACTTCTAATTTTGAAGAATGTGAGTCAAAAACGACTCAAAATTGAGTTCAAATTTGTGGCCGTGCCGCTTATTGAACTCATTGTGAGAGTCCACTTTACTTAGTTGCATGGGAACTACGACTCTTTTTTGTAATAAGTGGAGTCACATATGGACTGAATAACTCCACTTTTCACGAAACTGTCTCATAGTTCTCATGCGACTCACTCATCAGTTGAGTAAATCTACTTTCAACAAAACTGAGTCAGAGATCGTGTAATGCTGAGTCAAATATACTCCCTCCGCAATCGAAAAACACGACTTCGAGTTTGACAGCATGTAAACAATACACATCAATGAGTAAGTGTGCAAAATTTGGTTGATTTTTACCCAATGGTAAAAAAGTTATGCCCTGTTGAATGTGCCGCAATAATTTCGTGTTCGCCCATTAAGACCTGCACTCGAGAAAAATGCACCAGACAAAAGTGTTCGCCCAATTTATTTAAAGTCGGATTTTCTAGAAACTTTCAGGGAATGAACTAATACATATGGATTATGTTTTGGCATGATAACTTTATTCAATTTCCTTTCCATCGCTGAAAGCCTGCACCTTTCCCTTAAGAACCCTCATTACATTTTGTGCAATGGTGGAGCCGACCTTTTTGGTCACTTTCATCCATTCTTTCTTGTACTCCAGCTCGTACTTTAACCAGCTTGTACCAAAAACCTCCAACCCCTCAAATTCGCCAGAGATTTGTCCGGTGGATAGATTTTGGGCCATAATGAAGCCAAAGTACCTTCGGTATGGCCCAAAATCTTCCACCGGACGAATCTCTGGTGAATTTGAGGAGTTGGCGGTTTTGGTACAAAAGCTAACGTTTTTGTCTCTGTACGAATCCAACGTCGATCGCGCGTAATGGCATGATGCCAGGTCCGGCCAAAATGATGTCTCGCTTCCGTGAGACCGCAGAAAGGACAACAGACGCTTCTGGAGGCACTCCGTGCAGCAAATTTCGCTGTTGACGGTACCCGTTGTGATGTACGGTTTCCTCAGTTTACCGCAATGGCATATGGCCTGCCAGAGCAAGTATTTTTTGGCGAATTTATCCACTTTCTTCTTCCTTATGTCTTCCGGGACATCCGTGATTTGGCAACGTAGAACTCCAGCCCCGGTATCTGCTTTGCGCCTGACTTGATGTAGGTTTCGTCATCCATAACCTCACACATCGGTTTTATTAACCATTTTCGATACAGCTTCCTTGCGCGGGATTTGGCCGCCGTGTTTTGTTGATCGCGCCGTTTCGGTGCCTTGCGGACCTTGAATACACGAAACCCAGCTCGTTTCATGGTTTGCTGAATGAACCAGGCGGAACACTTTGCCTTCAGAGCCGCGTCGCGAATCGAAATGTTCGGATTACACTTGAAATAATCCAACACCTTCCGTACCTTCACAGGGTTAGCTGTCTTCGATTATCTTCCACTTCCAACCCGCCGCTCGGTCGTCTGAAACTCCTTAAACGATTTTACCACCCGAGACACAGTTGTATGAGTGACTTCCAGTTGTCTTCCGATCCATCTCTTGGTCGCAGTCGGAATTTCCATGACGACGCGCAAAATTCCCCGGTGATTTTCTTCTTGTTTCTTCTTCTTCTTCTTTTTTTCTCGCTTGGGCCATCCTTGACAGCTCAGAGTGTAGGGCCAGTAACTGTGACTATATGCCCTCTTCTTGTTTCGATAACATCTATATAACCACTGAACCGATTGTTTGCACATGTAAACAATTCACTCCAAAATAGTTATACCCAGATTTGCATCAATGTTTACCCACGGAAAAAAAAAAAAAGTTACACACGGATAAAAATGGTGCATTTTTTTCGAGTACAGGCCTTACCAGAAATTTTTTAACCGCGAAACATTGTATTTTTCATACATTAATTGCTATGTTATTTATTCTCCGTGCAAGGAGTAACGATTATGATGTAGAAGAAGATGTTCGCTCAACACCATGAGGCACCAAGAGTGAACATTAATGTTTTTGGCTAGAATGAAAGATGTGAAGAGAAAGTGAAAGTTTGTTTTTTAGAAAAATGAGCGAAAGGGCATGTATCCAATGGTACTCGAACCATGGACGTCAATCTTTGCCCAACATCCCACTGCGGGGTCAAAAAACATCTATTAGATTTCCTACCTGCCACACTCTGACGGAACTTTCACTTTCTCTTCACATCTTTCATTCTAGCCAAAAACATTAATGTTCACTCTTGGTGCCTCATGGTGATGAGCGAACATCTCCTTCTACATTGTATTTTTGTTAAAATGAATTCCTTCATATTTGACGCATCCACTGCTGTCTGATTTTGCGATTGCTACATCCACATGGAAAGAATCATTTATCCAGTACTCAAGTTTTTTTTCAGTAATTTCATCCAGTTTCAGTAAAAATTGGGGTTACTCATCCAATATGTTACCCCACTTTATATCGAAACTGGGTGATATATCTAAAGAAAGTTCCCAGCGCTGCGTAAATGATGCTTTCCGTGTAGCATTTTACAAACGCTCATGGCTGCCGTATTCTGGCTTTCATTCGCGCAATATTTGAACAGGATCTATCTTCGTTGATCGATTCTCTTCATCGGCTTTCTTCTCTGTGATTAACAATCACAGATAAAAAGAAATATTGAATTTGTTGAATCCCTTTGTTATTGATCAACAAACTTTCGATAAGATGTCGGTCAAAATTGAGTTCCCGTCTGTCAGAAATTAGTCAGCTCGAGGAGCAGGCTTAATCAACTATTTTCGATCGGTCAAGTTTTAGTGAAAATTAAAATTAGTTCGTGGATTGGGACACATCCTTAAGCTTGTATTACACTGTTTGTCCAATAGCCAAATATTTGGCATAGGCAGCTAGACAGCTGACAGATATCATAGATGTTTGTCAGATACCTATCTGCCTATGACAAATATTTGGCTATTGGACAAACAGTGTAATACAAGCTTTAGCCGTAAGCTTCTCGTTTCAATTGTTTAACTGAGATAAACCAAATAGGAATTCTACACTGAAAATAATCCTGCAGTGAAAACTACCATTTTACCCGACTTTGCCTATTTTCAAAACTTTCATGAAATTTCAGTCGAATTTACTACGTTTATGGTACAAACTTCACATTTGTTTATTGAACACACTTTATTGTAATATCAACCCCACCATGGTTGACTTCAATCGCAGGCATGTTAAAATCAAACCCATTTATAGTCACTTTAAAATTGTTGGTGTTTGCACTCAATTTAACCCTCGAAATGGTAGTTTCCAAAGCGGATTTTGTTTTTGTATGTTTGAAGAGAATCGCCCAATGAAGGTAGGCCCTTTTTAAATGTCACGTGTAAACTTTCTGTAAAGGAACATATGCTTTGTCATATATATAACGGCTTGTGCGGTCTATAAGCCACCAAAGTTGATGAATCGGATTTAGCCAAACATCAAATCACATCTGGCGTTCAGTGTCATTAGAGGACCTATCTGAAATCATCGATTCTCTGAATAAGTTTTTCGAAACTTATCCAAAACCATTCGGTATGAAGTAACGTTAGCTAGAAAATGCAATTTCGAACACACTAATGAAATGTCATTCATATCGAAAGCTAAAATCGATGAAGAGAATCGATCAACGCAGATAGGCGCTCTGAATGTTAGATATGTTTAGCGCTCGAAAATGTTAGATATAAGCTTCATAGCGCTCGAATATGATATGCTTGGATAGTGAAGCCTTCATTAGTCCGTGGGGGAGGGGAGTTGATAGCATGACGATCCAGCAAAAAATTTGGGGTCCATACAAAAACGTGATAAGGGGGGGTGTTAAAAGTCAATTCTTGCGTGACGTAATTAATGGACGTTCTAGGTAGTTCGATTTGGACGAAAACTTCACAAGCACCTGTCAAAAAGAAATATTCCCTATCGCGAACCACAACAAAAACTTTTTAATTATCTGTGGGAAAACAAACAATTTGTACATTTCGAAAGACATGATAGTGCATGCGTTCAACTTCACTAATAAATCGATGACAGATAAATACGGAATACACTGTAAAAATCAACTTATTAACCATTATAAAATCAACTCCAAAATGATCGCGTTCCAGAAAATGATTGATTCACACCTATCATAATATTTTACCAAATCGTACCACCCTATCCCAGTTCCACAATTATGTTGTTTTTTTTCATTATCTATCAATGTTTACATCACAAATGGATGTTTACCTTATACTTATTGTTATCTATAATTTCATAGCACCATCCAGGATTGGGGTCACTCGTTTGCTATAGAAACCAATGTTTTACAAAATTACGAAATCATTACAAATATTGATGATGTGCGCCACCGACAAGTTGCAAGAAATAATCCGTAAATATGTGAAAGATACATGAAACCTGTCAATTTTCCTGTAAAAGTGTCACTACCTGATGAGTAATTACGTATCACTGGATATTCAACGATTATAAAATCGTTGATTGTGAAACTTTGACGACAACATTGACAAGTGCTATTAATCAAACCAAGAGATTTCAATCGCTTCTTGAAACTTGCAAGTACGGAACATCGCCAAACATCTTATGACCTCATATGTCTAAAAACAATTCCTCTATTAAGCAAACGAATGTGCCCAATCCGATGAAAAAAAATGTCGATATATTTTGAGTGATGCTTTTGTTTGTTTTGTTTCGTTTCACGCACAACGTGTCTATATCTGTGTAAAAGCCACAAATTGTAACATAACACCTTCACCGAGATCACTTTTCTCTGAGCACTGTTTTCGCTTAGCGCTGCCCAGCCAGCTTTTCGATGTTGTTTCACCGCTCACTTAACTGAGATTGTTGTACAGTAGGCGTAGAACGAGAAAACATTGTTTTTCCTCAGTTCTAAACTGGTAGATTTTAACGAAAAAATCCGCAAACATAGGAAATAGATTGGATTACAAGACTATTAAATCACCTGAATATTAGGCTGATAAACAGCCAATTTGCGATAAGTCGGTAAATTACCAAGCTTGATTCCCGGTTCGATGGAGAAACATTTTCTGATTCGAAATTTTCTCGACTTCCCTGGTTCATTGTGCTCGTCATACAAGAAACAAGTTCATGCATTATTGTTGACAACACAAGCTCTCACTTAATAACTCATGCTTTGAGAACATTTTTAGATGAGAGCTGACAAAACGCTCGCTACAGTAATCCTATAAACCTGTTTCGAAAAAGATGGTTTTTCAGTTGTATGAATCATTAAAGTGAAACACCCAGCAAAATATTGAAGGTTAGTCTTCTGACGTGACGTGACTGTGACGTCACTTTTCTCACTTCACAAGGTGACACTTTTATTCTCGGAAACCCCTCATTATCAAAACTAGCTCAAACCACTTCTTTCATGCGATTGCCAATTGCGCAATGTTTGCGAAACTACATTTACCATTTAACTACATCACGCACAGCGGAAAAAATACAAGGCTAGTAACAAGTTATGGCTGCCTTCCCTGGAGCGAATCTTCGACACTTTCAACCAATATACCTGCATGGCCCTGAAAGCCTTGATGGTTACATTACCATTATCGAAGTTTGACTGTGCTGAATTTCAGTGCATTCCGTACCATGCAAAATAATACATGGAAATCATTGACAGTATGTAATCTATTGCAGCGTCATACTGGAGATCAGGTAAGTTCGAATAGTAGAATAACTGGTGGTAAAATGCGCCTCTCAAGAGACAGACTGATGGAATTTACCTACTAATTGATCACAAATATTTTTATAAGTTAATCTGTTCAATCTTTTCTCTGAATGTTCTTAGGAAAATCTTACTGAAATATTAAATAATTACTGAAAACCTGATTTTACTAGCCATATTCAGCAAAAACCCGTTTTTCGGAATATAGGTCAGTATCGTGTTCGAAAGAAGTTTCTTGTTCTATCCCAAACCTCTGTTAAGTTCCGTTTACTGAAACGGAAAAGTAAAGAATCGAAAAGAAATTTCTGCAGCAGTATTCACCTGAAAAGAACGAAAACCTAAATTTGAATTTGTAAGGTTTCCACACAAGCTAATGGGAGCTATCACTTTACCTTTCGGAAAAAAATGTTCCGCTTGATTGTTCCGTAAGTGAAGGTGACATTCCGTTCCAAGCAGATCAATTTTTAAAATTCCGCTTGGTAATATTGAACAAAATTTCGTAATGTCTCTATTTTTTAAATTCGATACTGGCCTTTTGTGGGTAAAATGGCCCACTGCACAGGGTATAATACGCCGCTTATACCGATGTTACAAGTAAACAAGTTACAAGTAAGTGGGTGCTTATTCCAGGGCGCATCAAAATGCATTTGCAGGGTTTCCACTTTGAATAACTCCTGGATAACATAGCTCGTTACACCAATATCAACGTCGTTTAGGAATTACCAAACAGTATAGCGCAATGTTACCCAAATTCAACTCTGAACTTCTGACATTAATAACAATGATTTGTCGATCGAAAATTATTTTGTTTGCCCCGCATATTGTGAATCTCGCTTCGTACCAAGTTGATTGGTATTTAAAGGATGTAAACTGTCAAAACTTGTGATCGTGATCTCAAAAAACATGAACATTATTGTTTTGTATGCGTAAGTATTGAAGAATCAGTAAAGCTAAAGTGAGGTTAAACATCGTAGTATCTAAAACTGAATTGATAACAAATTTCTGCTATTTTCACTGTAGGTATTGGTTTCTAAAGTCATTATCGTCGATTTTCCACATTTTTATCATAAGCTTGTTAACGAAAACCATTTACGAGCGACATCTCGACGTTTAACCTCACTTTTGCGTTACATGGATTCGTCAGTTAGTGACTTCTAACGCACGCACACTACAGCGCCATTTCTAACAAAACAGTGCAAGTAAGATGAAAAATCATTTGGAGGAGAACTAGGTGGCGCTCTACCTCAGAGGCAGGATTTTTTTGTTTTGCTTTCGTCCGATGTGCGCACGCTTAGTAGATGGAAAGAAGATTTTAAAGATTTTGATGAAGATTTTAAAGATTTACTGCAAAAAGATGCAGCACGATGCAAGTTGATGGATTAAGATTCACAAGCTGAAACAAGATTTTTTAAACTCTCATCTTGAATCTGGATCAAGATGTGTCGCACTCCAGAGGAAAACAAACCATCATTTCTCTGCATGCTCTAGAAAGAGAAAGGTGATGAAACTTCAGACAGCCTAGTAGACTCTATTTTATTTTTGCCATTTTCTATTCAGTTGTCAAAATGGCGTCGAAGCAAAAAGAGCAGCGTATCCAAATTTCCCACGCGGCTCAGCAAAATCCAAATTATTCCGACGCCGACTTGGCAAAACCACTTAATATTGCCAAATCAACCGTGACGAATGTTAAAAAGTATTCGGAGAACGTCTGACGACTGCCAGGAAGCCGGGATCAGGAGAAAATCTAATTGAGTACACTCCTGCTTCACTTAACTCAATTTTGAGTACAATTACAGTTATCTCTTTCTCTCGTGGAAATGTTACTCAATTTTCTTAAAAAAGTGGATCTACTCAAAAATTGAGTTGATCCACTTATTAACGAAAATTGAGTAACATTTCCGTGAGAGAAAAAGAGATAGCATACAATTGTAGTCAAAAATTGAGTATAGTCAAGCGGGAGTGTAAGCTGTTCCAAAAAAAAGCAGATCTAAATGAGTAGGCTTAATTTTTCCTAGACGGTACATACTTAACTAAACTTCCAACACTATCATTCAAACTAAATGACAATGAATGATTTCTGTGCAAATCTGTCGTCTCCGAACATTATCATCTGGCGATCCTTCACAGCCAGTCAATCAATGAAGAGTGAATCACGGGTAGGCTGAGCTGTTGTCCTTTCGACATGCGAGGAGGAATGAAGTAATCTACAAAACGTCTGATCGTGTTCACATACTGAGTTCCAGTGTACGATGCATGTTTTTGGACATGAAACCAATGAACTCTTGTGGGGGATTTGTTCTTCTCTAAATTATAAGCAAACAGTTAGAGAAACAACTCAGCAAAAATCAGTGAACATTTTCTTATTTAAAGCAATGAAAATGAGAAGAAAGACGTTTACTAATACTCGACTGCACATTCAGGATTTATAATGGGAGATTTTTTTTCGTTTTTTCAATTATGAAACGCTTTTCCTAATTTAAAATATGAGAATTTAACTTAATATCTAAAGGTCATTAAACATACGAACTTCGATGGGAGATTTTCCCTTCTTTGAAACATGGGCAGTTTTTTCTAATTTTAATTTTTTAAATTTGCTCACATTTCTTTTTGAAAATGGAACTTTCTCGTCATCTTTGGGAAATAGTAATGATTTTTTTGTATTTCTTATGATTTGAATGCTTTCAATAATAAGCAGATCTTTATTTTCAAAATTAGCCTCGTTGAAGTTTTTTTTCTTTGGAATAAGAGCAGAAAGCGATTTTAAGCAACCAGATAAATTAATTAACAGTCATTCAGTCATGTTAGTGACCGATAAGGCCTACTCAACAAACACCAGTGTCCAATAGCCACTTGTTCAAACAAATTTGAAGAATTTATTCAGCTTTCTAAAAGAAAAAAAACTGAAAAACTTCTCCAAACTCGTTTGAACAAACAGTTATACAGCATTGATGTTTGTTGGGTAATAACCCATTCAGCTTCATGGTATTCGGCCTAATGGCACTCGGTCTAATGGCATCCAGCCTATTATAATTCGGACTTATGACCCATCCCCCAAATCCCATTCGTTTGGCTCTATGAGCAATTTGACTGTTTCCAATCAAGCGTGGAGTAGCAAAGTACGAAGTGTGCGGTTATCTAAGCTCAAGCTAGTATAGACATGATAATGAATAATAAAGTGTTTGTTTTGATTACTCAAAGTCCGAAAACCTTCTATGTATATAAACATAAATTTCTGTCCGTCTGCCTGTCTGAAACTTATAAACTTGAAAACTACTGAACCAATCGGCGTGCAAATTTGTTTGCAAGCGTTGAGGGCATGATGGTTTGAGACCCCTCCCCTTTCATAAAAGGGGGCCCCGTACCAATGAAACACAATTTTCTGCACAACTCGAGAACTAATCAAGCAAATGGAACCAAATTCAACATGTGGAGGGGTTTTGAAGGCAATGATTGATGGTGGTTTGAGGGCTCATACAAATGGAATGCAAATTTCAACCAAACATCAGAATTCTCGCCTAAAATGCATGTTCTGATAAAAATTTAAACGCTTTCTTAGTCAAGAAAAAATATCATTCCGAAAAACAACCATAAACGTGCCAGTTCTATTAAATTTTCATTTATTTAGTTGCAAGCGTAGCAGCGCTCGCACCGGGTAGCTAGTAGGTAAATAATACGGAACGGAATTTAATATCAATCATTGCTATGATGTGTGTACATAGAACAATATTTTAATCTAAAGAAACAAAATATTAGGTCCAGTGCCAAATAGAACGCCTTCTCATTTTCTATGATTAATGAGGGTGATATCACAACTTTCAATTGCGTAGCGTTACGTAGCGTTGGCAGGGTTGCCACATGCACAAATTTATCTAGATTGACAGCTTTTTTTTCATTTTTTTTCATACAGATTTCTGTATGTAAAAATTACAGATTTTTGAAATAAACCAAGATTTTTTTTTTAAAAATGGCAAATAGGGTATGTGTCCCTTGATTCAGCCTAATATGCAACAATCGATTACATCTTTCATTGTAACTCATAAAGTATTTGAGCTGGAAACAAAATTTAACTAGCTATACACTTCCTAAGATATGTTTAATAAGCCATCTGGTAGTATGTATCACGAATAGTTACACAACTCATTTTATAAAGTCAGAAACTTTCGAGGGATATGGATGTAATGTCGGTCTATGAGTACCAAATTGGGTCTAATCATGGATGCAAGTTCGTCCCATTCGATTGATTTTTCATAAAATGCAATCTTCGTACGGGTTTCTTCCTGATTTTCTGATTCAAGGCGTTTCCAGCTGTATTTACTCTACCCAACAAACAATTTCACAAATCAAACTATACTTAAACTGCTAACACTTAAGTGATTTTAACATATGATTTAGCGGTCATTCGACAATCAAAACATTATAATTCACTCTACAGAAATTTTGTTCCTTTAATTTGTGTTAAGATGAGCAATGTGAACAACATTCAACCGGAACTCAGACATTTGTATTGTAAATTTAACAATAATAACATTTTTACTACGCTTTTCATACAACAGGCCATAGTTGAGAACATAGAAAAAAGTATGTCTCTAACATTGGGTCTACCGTTTACTTCTTAAATCATTGTTATTTTACCAATGTGACCTGTTAGTTTATAACATGTGACTATATTCTGTACATCTTGGCTGCATTATTCGGTTTATAGGTTCAATTTCGGCAAATTTAGATCATTCAAAGATCGTATAGATAATCTGTCCTGCTTGAACAGTATAAATTGATTAATTATGTCTCAATTGCTTTGAAATAAATCGGTCATGCTGATAACAACTTGATTTTGTTGATAATCGAAGAAATAATGACATATTTGATACATAGGCCGAATCAAGGAGCTAGGCTAACATTACATCCCCTTACCCTATTTGTCAACTCAAAACCCTCAAATTAAAAAAAAATTTAGGATTCAATTTTTTACCAATTCTACTTTCAGTGTGCTGTTTTAGGCCCATGAAGCAAAAGAAAAGCAATTGACACTCACACTACAGTGACAGATGACAGTCTCAATGTCGGTTTATGTGTACAGTGCGCTAGTCAGTAAAGGGTGATACGGTCAAAATTTGGTCAAGGGAAAACGCGTGTAAATCGGTGAAATCGTTTATTTAAAAAATCAAATTAAATTTCTTTTTCAAGTTCAATTAGTATAAAATTCAGGAAAAATATTCAGTTAGGCTTCCGCTTTTCCAAATCCGAATTGCCGGGCCTTACGCTTGACCCCTGCCATCAGATTTTGTACAGCCACCTTGTCCACCTTCTTCGCCGCAGAAAGCCAGTTTGCCTTGAACTGCTGCTCGTCCTTAGCAGTTTTTTTGGTCTTCTTTAGGTTCCGCTTGACAATAGCCCAGTATTTCTCAATTGAGCGGAGCTCTGGCGTGTTAGGAGGGTTCTTGTCCTTGGGGACCACCTGCACGTTATTGGCGGCGTACCACTCCATGGCCTTTTTACCGTAATGGCAAGATGCCAAATCCGGCCAAAACAGTACGGAACAACCGTGTTTCTTCAGGAAAGGCAGCAGAGGTTTATTCAAACACACTTTCACGTAAATTTCTTGGTTGACAGTCCCGGAAGCTATGAAAATGCTGCTTTTCAAGCCACAGGTACAGATGACTTGCCAAACCAGATATTTCTTTGTGAACTTTGACAGTTTCTTGTGCTTGAAAATATCTGCTACCTTTCCCCTTCCTTTTGCCGTATAAAACTCCTGTCCCGGAAGCTGCTTGTAGTCGGCTTTGACGTAGGTTTCGTCGTCCATTACCACGCAGTCAAACTTCGTCAGTATCGTCGTGTACAGCCTCCGGGATCGCGCTTTGGCCGTCGTATTTTGTTTATCATCGCGATTTGGAGTCACTACCTTCTTGTAAGTCGATAGTCCGGCTCGTTTTTTGGCTCGATGCACGGTTGTAGACGATACACCCAGCTTATTTGCGGCATCTCGGAGAGATAGGTTAGGGTTTCGCTTGAAACTACCGGCAACTCTCTTTGTCGTCTCAGCGGCTTCCGGTTTTCGATTTCCCCCCGATCCAGACTTCCTGGGTGTCGACAAACGTTCCCCAAACACTTTAATTACATTTGTAACGGTTGATTTGGCAACTTTAAGCGATTTTGCCACCTTTGCGTGCGAGTAGCTCGGATTTTCGCGATGCGCGAGCAAAATTTTGATACGCTGCTCTTCTTGCTTGGACGGCATTTTGACAACTGAAGAGTGAATTCCAAAATCAAAATAGGAGCAACATTCTACACACACACACCTTCAAAATGAGGGGTGTTCAGGTTTTTTAAATGAGAAATTGAAAGAAATACGTCAAGTTGATATTGACCAAATTTTGACCGTATCGCCCTTTAGCTTCAGAATTCCGGAATACGTGCAATCAGCTGAAGTCCCTGATAATGATCCTCCTTGCCAATATTTGTGAGAATGGTTACCTTAAACTCCTGACGGATTTCGGAGTTTCTGATTTCCAGAAACATCTTCGCAAGAAGTCGGAAATACATGTACATTGAGGTAGAAGCAGAAGAAAGCCTTAGATCCGGAACTCTTGATGATACCAGAAAGGAGCCTTTCTACTCGATCTGATGTGCTTTTATTTCAGTGTTACTGATCTGGGTGTGCAACTGGATTCAAAGATGACTTTCGAACTACACCGTTCTGCGATCATATCAAAAGCAACTCGACAGTTGGGCTTTATTTCCTAGGTGGCAAAGAGTTTTTCGGAGCCACGCTACTGGAAGTCATTGTGCTGTGCACTTGTCCGTCCAATTTTGGAAAACGCGTCGCTGGTATGGCAGCCTTACCAGGTCACGTGGTGCCTCAGAATCGAACGAGTTCAGCAGCGGTTTATTCGTTTGGCTCTAATAAAACTTGCCGTGGCGAGATCCTGACAACTTGCCACCGTATCCTGAGAGATGCCGACTACTGGGTTTGGACACGCTGGAACGACGTCGGAAAACACAGCAGTCGTTGTTTATTGCTAAACTGTTGAATGGTGAAGCTGATGCCTCCGAACTTCTTTCTATGTTGAACTTTCGTGTACGGAACAGAACATTACGGAACTCTACGTTACTACAAGCTAGTTTTCACCGAACTGTGTTTGGATTCAATGAACCGATTTCGGCATGTATTCGTGCGTTTACTGCAGTTGAAGAGTTTTTTGAGTTTAATGAGCCATCTGGACGTTTTGCGAATCGGATAAGAACGGTGTTGAACTAGTTTTAATAGATACGTGGTTTTATTAGTTTATTAGTTTATGTTTTTCATTAAGGCTATTATTTTAAATGCAAATGCAAACACAAATACAAATTATGCGAGTTCAGATCATAAAGCGCTTTGATCTGATCGATTCAGTTCTGACAACTGCATCGGGCGTTGACCCCGTTAAAAAAGTTCAACTCGATTATTGAACAATACCCGAACATTTTTGAAATCGGCGAGAAACAGGCCATCGAAAATAAATTTTGTAAGCTGAGGGCGGCAGTCATCTGCAAAGACATCGAGGTGGAAGAATCCAATGATTTGGAAACTTGTTGGAGATAACTGCTGGGTTTCAAACAAGCAGATGGGAAACTGTCTTTTCCCTTGCTAGGGAAGTTCATTGCAAACTTTCTACCAATCCGGCATTCTTCGGAAGCGGTGGAGCGAATTTTCTCGCAATACAATCTAAATATTTAGGACTCAAATCTGGAACCGCTTGAGTACTGACACGATGGATGCAATTCCACGATCCAAGTGTTACATGAAATGGAAAGGAGGAGTTGATCAGATCGAAGGGCTTCATCAATTTCTCCCGAGATTTTGAGTCCCTCTTATCCTCTGATCCGATTTCCTGTAGAAACATTGAATTTCCTGCGTTATCTAATACACATGCAGGAAATTCTAGATTTGGCAGAAAATAGTGAAATATTTCATGTAAATTTAAGCCAGATAACGCCTGAATCTTGTCTATTGTATGAGAGATTGCAAACATTGTTGTATGGCAAATGAAAGATTGCAAACACTTTCATTGTTTTCGCCTTTGGCTTGGAATTTTACGCGCCTGTTAAAATTTATTATTTATTTCTGTGTGACGACAAAATCACTTGAAAACTGAATCAAGATTGTTTGAGATACTACCATCTATTGTAGCAAGGTAACTTTCCATAGCAGTGGAATAATCTGAAAAACTATTTGATCAGGAATCTATTGTTGTTTGTGATCATCAGGCTCCTGTATGAAGGGCCAAGAACGTTTGAGCGGGCCCGTTAGCAGATACACTTACGCGAAACCCGCGAATATAGGGAAGAGAATCTCCTTCCAAAAGCAAGTTCACACCAACAGCATTAGAATCGAGCCCTCGATTGACAGAATAAACCCAATAGGTGGGGTCCAAGAGCCCACCCTCGTTCCGCGAAATGTTAACAATAGGGAGTAGGCAGTCCTATGCTCGCTTTCCAAATCGTTTCACTTGGGTGCCCTGATGGTCCCTCCCTTTCCCCGTTATGTATTAGGTCGTGGATATTTAGTATATTTTGAAGTGATCATTTGATTGCTTACCTTGTGTTAGAAAATTTGGCTGAAAGTAAAATTGGTTAGGTTTTATGCCGTGCTTTACTGTGTTGTCTCGATGTTTCTGTGGGTCCGTGTTTCCGTGGGTCTTCCTCTACTTTTTGAAGAGTTGACTTTAGGATGTTTGGTATTGCTAGCGGTCATAGGATAGGGAAGAGAACAGAAAAAAAGCATTAGTGCTTGGTAACACGCTATGCGCATGTGAGATTTTCATGGTGATATTCTCACAACGGCCGTTCAGAATGGTTCGACGGATGCATATGAGAGATCATTCCCGATGAGTACTCGTTTACTCAATTCCACCTTGTTTGGTTATAGAAGACAGGAAACATTTTACAACGTGCTACAATTTGGAATATCAGGGCAATGGTCCCCCATCGCATCTTCAAGTGATCATGCTGTCCATTTGGTTCGGGCACCTTTGAACGTTGATGGGACAACTGATTCACACATGAAATCTGCCGCGACCGACTCGACAGAACGCGCCCATACCCCTTTCTAAACCAAAGGGCAGGGTTGACGAAATAAGCATTTAATTGTTCTTATCCTCAAACGACTACATGCGATCTAAATTTCCATGACGTTAGTTCTTAAATGTATACTGTTACCATTTGACAGCATACATGTTACTACTGTATCAATCACGAAACAATTGCTTTTTCCATCTATTATTTTGATATAAAGCATGTCAACATCTCAAAATAAAAATAAAACTAATGCAATAGAGCAAGTAACCCAAACTTATCTGAAATTGAATGACGGTCTCCAAAATTCTACGAATTCCCTTTTTTCATTTTTGAAACCCACTTGCTCCAATACCCTGAGTTCATGTCAGCTCAATTCGTTGAATGGATGTTGCAAACTTGTTTTTCAACCGTTCGTCAATTTATAAACTATCTTTCCACTTACATTTTCCTCCATCTGCCTCGTAACCATTTGAAGCAATTCAATTCCTCCTGCCCATAACACGATGATCTATTGACCTTCAACATAATGTACGTTATGCCATTCTTCGCACCCGTAGCCAGTATTACCAGTAATAAATACCCGTCAAGTCAACCTTGGCGTTATCAAATTGTGCAATTTTCTCCCCCGCATTTCTAACGCCACACTTTTCCCGTTTCCCATCCACAGAAGGCCGAGAGTGCGTAAACTGCGGTGCAACCTCAACGCCCCTATGGCGGCGGGACGCCACCGGTCACTACCTGTGCAATGCCTGCGGGCTGTACTACAAGATGAACGGCCAAAACCGGCCGTTGATCAAGCCCAAGCGGAAACCAGTTACCGTAAGTATCACTCAAAAATGCACCACCTTGCCATCCAATGCAATGTGTGGGAAAACCGTGCGAGAACATGCTCAAGAACCCAAGCGAATCCTCCTCAACGTATGGGAAAATGCATTCCAAAGTGCGCAATCCATTTTTCGCACCGAGCGCATCCTTCCGACTGGGAAGTCGATTCGTACGTGCCCTTTAGCTAACGAATTGCCGTTTCTGCTGATGTCGTTGCAGTATCAAATTTAACAAGGTTTAGCCCCCTTTTTTCCCACATCCTCGCTGGGCCCGGTGCAGCGGATTATGAGATTTTGCAATGCTACCCGACGACGACGACGACGACGCCCCGATCGATGATCTCGCAAAGGACGAACGAGAGATGACGGGACACGCGGCAATCGCTTTTCCGATTCGTATGGGCGGACGTCGTCGTCGTTGTTGCGTTGTTTTGGTGGGTCGATTATTTTTATTATTATTGATATTGCCTCGATGTCTGCGGCGAGATTCATTCTGTTTCTCCTCTCGCCCAGTGCAGAAATTTTTAAACTTGTAAAAAAAAGAGAGGGCTCGTTACCGCTTCTGGAGGCTTAGCATATTTGTGCGAAAAAGCGTTAAATTTATGAAGCACGAGATTTTGCAGCTACGGTTTGGGGAGATGAGTGGCTCTGAAAGTGTGAGAAATATTTCATCGAACGTGTTCCCATCCCAGACTTTACGTGATTTTCGGTCAGAAATCCACCGCACTTGACACGAGATGCTGCGTTTTTATGCCCGAAAAAAAACGAGTCTGTGTGAATTGGAAAGTCGGGGAAGTCTTGACAACGACGGTGAGCATGTACTCGAACGAACCTCGCTCAACAAAACAAAGCACTGTGCACTTTTGTTGCGCGACCAAAATGTAATTAAAATTGTCTCACTTGTCTGTTTCTTGTTCTTCCTTCTCTCTTGCATCCAGTCCCAGCAGAGTGCTGCCCGGCGGGCGGGAACATCGTGCGCCAACTGCAAAACCACAACCACCTCGCTGTGGAGGAGGAACCAAAGCGGAGAACCAGTTTGCAATGCCTGTGGACTGTACTACAAGTTGCATAATGTGAGTATAGCTTAGCGACGACCTTCCTGTAAATGTATGTAGTTGCATTCTTGCGTCCGAAATGAATCCACCGGGTGGAGCCGGTTCGTTTGTCCGGTGGTGGTGGGACGTGTGCTGTCGTAGCGCGTCCTCCAAAACGTATCGCCATCAGCGGATTTGAGCGGAAGGTCAGCTGCCGGGAGTCGGCCGGGTCAGGTTTGGGGCTTTTATTTTGGGTGGTTTACCTTTTTCTCGAGGGAATTTTCCTGGTCTGTGAATTCTAATTGGAACCGTTGATGTCGCCAACGGTTGTATTTCTTGTGGAACTACACAGAAAAAAACGATTAATTGTAACAGACGCGTAAAATGTACCTTCGTTTAATTCCAAGCTACAGGAGGCGTACACAACGAAATTGATTGCAATCTTTCATACGACATACAACAATGTTTGCAATCTTTTATACAACAGGCTAGAATCAGGCTTTATTTGGCTTAAATTTAAATGAAATATCCCATTATTTCTTGCCAAGTCTAGCATACCTCTTATTTGCATTAGATAATGCAGAAAATTCAATGTTTCAATCTGTGTAGGACTCGAAAATTGGAGTAGTCTTTGAATGCTTCATCTGAATAGATTACCATAGTCATCTGAATAGTTACCAATAATAGATCAAATAAATACATTTTGATTCCTTGATACATTAACTGCACAGATAAAAAGAAACATTGAATTTTATGCGTTTTATAATGCACATATAGGGAATGCTAGATTTGGCAGATATTAATAAAATATTTCATGTAAATTGAGTTCAGATAACGCCTGCATCTTGCCTGTTGTTTGGCAGATTACAAACCTTGTTGTATGGTGAATGGAAGATTGCATAAAACTTTGTTGTTTACGCCTCCTTTGGGTTGAAATTAAACGATAGGATATTTTACGCGCTTGTGAAAATTAATTATTTTTTTCTGTGTATATTAATTATTCAACTTTCAAAGAGCGGCTAAGAAGCGATTAAAACTTGTTTAATAGTGAATATTTGGACTTTGGAGATATATTTTCAAGAAAATGTTTTTTGAACTTTTCGATACCGTAAAACTGGGCAACATTGATAAGTAGTAACATAGATCATTTTGAGTTGCATTAAAGTTTGCGACGTTGAAAATTATCTGTACAGGAGATCAACAATCGCTTCAACAGGATTTGACCATTATGCCTCAAGTTAGCTTCTATTTATTTATATATTTATTTATTTACTTACGTCGTCTTTATCATTTAATTGCATCTAGTCGACCAGGGTTACTTAGTAATCGAACGACAATACAAGAAAGGCTAACTATAAAAGCTAAACATCAATTATGACATACGTTAACAACTAATCTCGGATCATCCTTTTGAATTGATCAAAACTGATAAAGATGTCCACGTCATTGTAGCTCTTGTTGTAAGTCTGGCATAAACGAGATAAAGGCGCTGATTTTCCCAAGTTTGTTCTTGAGTTTGGTAAGCAGAATAGATGTGCCCGGTGTAGACCATGCGTAGGGAAGCGGTAGTTGAGTTCACTAGTGAGGCTAAAGTGAATAATGGGTGTTCACTGATAAATTGCATCACTTACAACTCGTTCTAAATATCAAGTCTCTCAACCGACTGTCATGAAATGTTCAGGGAGTAAAATACAATGTATAATCTTGGTTTAGATATTTTTATTTCACTGTATTTCTTTATCAAATCCAAAATCCCGAACTTTTTTCTTAGTACCACGCATAAGATTTTGTACAACTCTTAAATCGACATTTTATTCATCCTTTCAACCATGACTTCAACAGTTCCTGTTCTTTAGTGACAACTTTAGGATGCTTACGAAGTTCGTGCTTCATTATAGTCCAATATTTTTCAATTGGCCGGAACTCTGCAGAGTTTGGAGGATTAAGATCCTTCGCCACGAAAATGACACCATTCGTCTTGTACCACTCCAGAACATCCTTGAAGTAGTGACAAGAGGCTAAGTCCGACCAAAAAATATAGGAACGTTGTGTGTTTTAAGAAACGGAAGCAGTCGTTTTTCAGGCATTAATTAATGTATACTTGGCCATTTACTGTTGAAGTTGTCACGAAAGGCTTGCTCCGTTTACCACACGAACAAATCCCCTGTCAAATCATGAATTTCTTGGGGAGCTTTGACACTTGTTGTTTCCTGAGAGACTCTGGAACATCGAACTTGTCTTTAGCAGACAAATACTGGTTGCCGGGAATTTGTTTAAAGTCCGCTCTTACGTGAGTTTCAGCTTACGCGCACGTGTTTTAGCTGTCCTATCCTTTTTTTCATAGCGGTTTGGAGCTTTCTGAACTTTGAATGAACGGAGCCCGGCTCTTTTCTTGGCTTTCTGCACGAAACTTTTGTTCAAGTGCAGCTTTTTTGCGACATCCCGAACGGAACAGTTGGGTTTGCGTTTAAAGGCAGCAACCACTCACTTGTGATCCTTCACACAGTACGGAACACTTTTTCTACCACTCACCTTCTTCCGATCGACAATTAAAGGTTTTATGACAAAAGACACAACAAACCGGTGAATTTTCAACATCTTTCCGATGACTCGGTGCGAAAGAAGTGGGTTGTCGAGGTGCGTGTTCCAAATGTTCTAGCTAGTGCTGTTCCTTCGACTCCATTTTCGAAGCAACGACACATTTCACAATGAAACTCACGCAGTGTAAGCAATACACGCTGATTTCATTTCACTCAAAATTTCGTTAAAATCAACCCAAAGGGCAAAATGTTACAGCTTATTGAAAGTGATGCAATTTAACTGTGGACACCCTTTATAGCAGACAAGCAATATTGGCTGGAATGCTGTCGATCGATTATTTCAGAAAGTTATTGGTGTTGAAATCAATGAATAACTAAATAACTTAACGTTAAATTGAATATGGTCTCCAGCAAAGTTGATGTTGGAAAAAAAATTCGTAAGCACAGATACCACAAATTTTCGTATGTCATCATGCCAAAAAGCTTGAAGGATGTAAAAACAGAGTTTGGTCCAATGCAATTCGAGGTCGCAAACATATGAGCTCAAATAGTGTAAGAATGATAACATTGGGATTTAAAATTGACTAAGCGGGGTTAAGCTAGAGCGATACTTTGTACCGCCCTAATAGATGTTCTCTCTTAGACTCCAGTAGTCCATTATATCATCGTCAAATGGATTTGGTAATGTGCATATACTGCATATAGCATATTATGTTTTGAGGATGGCACGTATTAAGTAGTATCGTTTAAATTCAGTTATAATGAGATAGTTCTCACCGGAAGTTGTCGCTGATGTTCAGACTTAAAGGATGTATTTTTGTCTCTACATGAGTAGCGCTCCACTATTCGGCAAATATTTCGTATCGCCCTTCTCGAAAGGAGCGGCACGAATACAATTATTACTTCAAACACTCACGCACAAATGCAATACAATTAAAGCATCATTAACGGTGGGCAATAGTAGCGCTGCTAGTTCAGAAGCGCTGCAGCGCTCTCATTTTAGATTCGCCACCCTTCTCCACAGCGGTCGTTGCAATAGCGGTGATCAATTGAGTTACCCTATTTCGTACCGGTAGAAAGGTAAAAGTAAACATTTTGACAACATTGGTTCTTGGTTCTTGCTACTTGAGGACAAACTCCTTTTTTACATCCAAAGTGTATCAAAAATTGTCCGGGTAGGCCACAATTGTAAGTGATGCCGTATTTAATTTTATTAATTATGCATTTATTGAATTTATCAATTGGGAGGAATTTTTTGTAAAAATATGCATTGCACTGCGTACCTTTCATTTATGCATTAGAATGCATATATTTATAAAAATATGCATTGCAGTGATATATAAAATTTATGCTTCTTAGCATATTTGTTTTTCTCCGTGTACCAACCGCTTCACGCGCTACAATCGGGCTGCTAAATTTGAGCAACCGACTCTTCCCGAAAGCCTCGCTGCTACACTCCCGCTTTTTTTGACTCAATTTTTGAGTACAATTGCATACTATCTCTTTTTCTCTCACGGAAATATTACTCAATTTTTGTAGAAAGTGGATCTACTCAATTTTTGTGTAGACCCACTTTTTACGAAAATTGAGTAACATTTCTGTGAGAGAAAAAGAGATAGCATACAATTGTACTCAAAAATTGCATAAAGTGAAGCGGGAGTGTAGTTTGGTAGCGCGTTTAGCAGCGACCGGTACGGTGGTGAGTGATGATAGAGCGCTGCTAAACGGGCTTCTATACCTCACCGTTAATGATGCTCTTAAAAACACTGTTAACAACACTTTTGAAGTTTGTATCGTACTATGGACCGAGAGGTGAAAAAGATGCTTGGAGGAACCCGATCCTCTCTATTCAAACTGTGGTTTCGAAAATAGAATTTCGTCAAAAGGTCAAAGCTACACATTCCGATTTTTTTTTCAGAAATCTGTAAAATTTTACCGAATTCTCAACAGCTGAACGTTCGGTTATCCGATGTAACGGATGTCGGTAAAATTTTACCGAAATCCGGTGATTTTTTTACAGATAACTGTGAAATTTCATCGAAATCCGACAAATCCGATTATCGAACGTTTAGCTGTCGAGAATTCGGTAAAACTTTACAGATTTCTGTCAAAAATTCTAAGTATGTACGTTCCAGATTGAAGTCATAAAAAGTTTAAGAAAAAGCCTCCAACCGCAATGATAAACAGAATTTGACGGCAAAATTACTTGATCGAAAACTGTATTGTGATTATTTAACGATATCAGCGCCAACATTAGATTAGGGAGAATCTGCTTTTGTAAACAATGGCGTTCGTAGTCATTTTCTTTTGAAGTAAAGGTCACAAATCCAAATTAAACACTTCTTAAGGAAGAGGAGCTTTATCTCTATCCGCTGATATATTCAATTTGAAGGAATTGTATTCAATTTCCGATGAATTAGCAGATAAAGTGTTTATTTACAAAAGCAGATTCACCCTAATCAAATGTTGGCGTGTAATTATGGACAGTTTTTTACTCAGAAACAATGTTCTTTTTTCAAGTGTGTAAATTTTATGTTTTGCAGCGGTCAAAGTAAGAAGTAACTTCGATGGTTAAAACATTTTCAAGTTATAAAAATAGTCAACTCCGTTAAAAAATGGCTCGTGCACCAAGATTACGGTATGTTTTTAACATTATGATGAACCTCCCCCAAGAAAATGCATTGAAAAACTGTGAAACAGCTATTTTGAAGTGTTCCATAATTGTGACTGGACGCAGGCCTTTTCCCACAGTAAAGAAACAATTCGTATTTTCCAGTTTCCACAATCCTTAAACTTAGGATCACAAAGTGCGTATAAAATTTTTCGACTCCCTGAGCTTAGGGTATGATTTTACCACGCAATAATACTTATGCAATACTCTATTATTCATTGTGGAAGTGCAAAGACTACGTTGAGAGCAAAAAATAAGCTTGAAATGGTGAATAATAAGAAAGTTTATGGCCAAGGAAGGGTTTCTAATAAGCGCAACGAATCTGACGAATACAGTCAAAGACTATGCTGATGACATCCACGCATCTCGAAATTTACCCACGTGAATTCCCATTAAGTTTAGCAACTTCGAAACGTGAGCTACAAATATTATTGTGTTCTTTTACTACGTCTATGACAGGTCAGAACTTGGTACGTCGCCTCTTAGGATCAAGAAAAAAAATCTCCACGAACTATATCTGGAGAAGTCACGAATTTGGTTTTATGAAGTAGAAGACATGTTGCATTAAGAGGGAATTGACCATTCTATCTACAATTACCTGAAGCAAATTTTTAGTCTTGATGAATCGGAGTTTCAAAGAATTTCAAAGCCCTATGTGAACCAGATGTCGAAAATGTCTACTCCATTAACAACAACTCAGATAAAGAGAGTTCTACTGGCCTTTTTGGCAGTAATGCCGATGGTGCTTTGACAACAACTATGATTCTATACTCTGGTAAAAGAATTAGCTGGCAAATTCCTGAAATCATTCCAAAGGGGTGGTCTGTATGTGTGTATGATGAAGGTTGGCAGACAGCTCAAATTTAGTTATCAATATGATATCAAATTCTTACACTAATAACTGAAGTAGTGCTTCTGGAGAATATCTCAATATCATATCCATAACAGGATGGCAATACTCTAATTCTATATGTTAATATTGACGTTTCGCAAAATTTTCGTTAAAAATTTATAACAGATTATTACAAAATTAGTCAATGCTGATAACTAAATCTGTTATGTGATGACTTAAAAGTTCACAGCGAAATCTGAGAAAACAGATCTTGTTACATATTTGATATCAGTTTGTTATTTTGCTTTGCCAGGGCAATGAACGCCGTCAACTGCCCGATGTGTCATGCCAAACATCGGAAACTGATTGCGAATATCAACTAAGGTAAATCGAAATGAAATTGCATACCCAATAACATTCGAAATTTTTGAACAACAGATTGAAAGATTTTCATTGCATCCCGTACGAAGAATATTTGGTCCATTTCCATTTCAAGTTTAAGTTATTGCAGATTTTACTGATTTTCCATAATCTTAAATGCTTATTAGTTCTTGAATGTTCTTTTGCCGCTACATACAATATTTCAATAACGTAGTGGCATAAACAGTGTGCCTCACAATAGGTGTCACCTTTTTTCAAGCTTGATTTATTTCAGCTAGGTAATTTTAACAGCGGATTTGATTATACCCGTTTTGAGTGTATTCTTTTGACAGCTTATCGATGAAGATAAATAAGCGATTCCGTTTGTTTATATTTCTAGGGTTTTTTGTCATTAGGGCGAATCAGCAATTGAGAGACTCTCTTTGATTACTTTCTCTTTCATTCATATTCCATGCAGCGTTACGTTTTTCATTCAACTATTTGTGGAGTATGGTAGCCAGCACTGACGAATAAGACGTAGTCCGGCCGTATCTGGCTGTAAATTAAGTGCTTATGCTGAATCATTCTTGGCGACAGTCATTACTTCAACATTTAGAATTGATATAACTCAGAGTCGGTACTAAATATTGAAAATTTAATCACATCACGCAGATAAAAAGAAACATTTAATTTTCTGCGTTATCTAATGCACATAAAGAGAATGCTAAAGGGAATGCTAGATTTGGCAGAAAATAATGGGATATTTCGTGTAAATTAAAGCCAGATCTAGCCTGTTGTATGAAAGCATGTTAACATTGTTGTATGGCGCATGGAAAATTGCAAACAATTTCGTTGTTTACGCCTCCTTTGGCTTAGAATTCAACGAGGGAAAATTTAACGCGCTTATTAGAATTAATTATTTTTTTCTGTGCAGTTTGTATGCTTACTGGCTGTGAGCAATCTGATAGAGTTCGATTCGATGTTAATTCACTAACAATCGAGATTTATCAATTTGAAATAGCAAGGTAAGTTTGCGAGAACGAGATAAAAGATAGGAAAAAATACATGGAGCAGCGATTCACCTTAAGCAAACAATTTCAAATGTCCCTTGCTTCAATGAACAGGCTCCTCAGACATTATCTGGAATGCAAGCCGTACAAGAAACAACGGGTTCAGGGGTTGATGAAGCGTCAAAAGCAAGCCAGGGTCCAAAGAAGCAGAAATCTTTTGGTTCGGCACGGTTACTGCGAGATTTTGTTTCGGATGAAAAGCTCTTTCTCTTTCAGGGCAGTGATAATCAACAAAATGATCGTGTGTATGGCAAAAGTGTTGCCAATATTCCAAGAGATAAACTAGCTGTAGAACGCTGTCAGAATGTTTCGGAAATCATGGTATGGGGTGCTGTTTCACTAAAAGGAAAACTTCCTCTTCTTTTCATAGAACCTAACGTAAAAATCAACACTGAATATTACATCGAGCAGGTTTTGAAGAACCCTCTGCTTCATCATGCTTCAATGCTGTAAGGGAATACACCATATTGTTTCCAACAGGACTCAGCTCCAGCTCACAAATTTGGTTGGTTTGGTTGATATTTGGGCACAGTTTGGTTGATATTTGGGCCCAAATTCCTCAAGAAATTGTGCGTGCCAGCTGCCAAGGGTTTACAAAGCGTTTGCGCAAAGTTATCAAGGAAAAGGGCGAGAGATTCAAATTGAATTAATATGGTTTATATCTATAACATGTATCTTTGAAATGAAAAAAAAAAATCTATGATTTGGTTGATTTGTGTTGCTGTTATCTAATTTTGTTTTAGTGGCACCTATTGTGAGACACCCTGTAAAATAATAAAATAAAATTCACAGTGTTGATCCATACTAACCTTACAAATTAGACCAAGGCCGTGGTAGACTCGATCCATGTCTGCATTTCCCCAGCCCGACAATCTTACGACATACCCAGCCCACCGCAGACGACCGATTTTCAAAAAGTGTTCCAAAACATGATTTTAGGAAATATTTGAAATAATCGACCTTTATGGATCACAGTTTCTAAAACAAATTAATTTTAAAAACTGGACTGAGCATGAATAACCGTGGAAGGAGTGTAAATAAATGTAAAAATGATTCAACCGTGATCGTTGGTCATTCATGTAACTTCATTTGAATAGTTTTAAAAATAATCAGAGTTATTTAATTTAGTAAAAACTCAGCACGAGCTATAACAGCTCAAATCCAAATGGCAAGCATGCACTGGATTCCCAGAATCCAGCTGAGCCCCGTCTGGCACTGGCTGTTCCATATCATCCACCTCCGATCAACAGCAAACTCCCCCATGGCTCAGAGAGATAGCACCAGCCCGAAGTCAGCGATGACGTGAAAGTGATTTTTACTGTTTTTCATAGGAAAAAATAAATGAAAATTAACTGCTAACTGTGTTTTTTTACATGCAGCAGCAGCACCAGCTTTTCCACAAGTCATTCGTCCTCCTGAGCTGAGTGGATGAATTTCGATGAAGGTGAAACCGACCGGGTGCGGGCAGAGAGAGAGAGGAACGGTTGTAGTAATTCCATCATCTGCACAAAACTATAAACTCAATTTTATGACGTCCACCACCGACGCCATCAAAACCCACTGGACTAAGCAAAAATTTAATTGCCCCCAGTTTGAGCGAGCACCCCCCACCGTCATCATTGTCCCGCAACGCAGTCTCAGCTTATGATAATGCTGCAGAGTGACAATAGCAGGGGAGGGACAGAGAGAGAAAGAGAACGTTCGAAAAATGTACCGAAAATTGGCGGGCAGGAAAATGTCAGTTAGCTCCGCAGTAGCCCAAAAGAAAGCCATACAAAATGTAATAATGGTAATACACTTACACACAGATCGGACCCAGGGACACTCGGGGGACCACTAAACAACGGACAGAAGAGAGAGAGAAAAAAAATCGAGTAAAAAATGCAAAAGGGAAAATGTGGTGTTTTCCATTCATTAAGCACATCTAATGGAAAAAAATATTATTCAAATTTATGCAAAACTGCTATTTGCTCGATTCGGTACGTCGTCGTCATTCGGGCGAGGGGTCTTCTGGTAATGTGTATGTGTGGTATGAAGCATTAAAAAAATTAAAACTTCATCAAAATCGAATCAGTGGGAGACCCCGGACTGACGGACGGACAGGGGAAAGCCACTCGCTGACGATTGTTGTAATAACAATAATAGTAATGCCAGCACACAATGCGGAACTGGAACTAACACTGTGGTCCGTTTTCCACGGCGATCTCTGTACAGAAATCCAGGTGAAGCACAAAAATGAGTTATCGGGCGTTTTAATTATAATGGTCGTCAAATAACCTACCTTGTGAATAATTCAAAAATGACGGAAGAGTAGTGGAAGGGATCGAAAGTTCGGTGATGGAGGCGGCCTTGGCAAATGGAATCACAGTGAGTTCCGCGTTGCAATTTTTTGAGCGAGATTAGGCAACTTACGATCTTAGTAGTCCTTGGTGAGATGCTTGTTTGTTTGATTTGCGACGTCAAATCGAAAAAAAAGAAAAACAAAAATACCAGTTGTTTTGAATTCCAGTTCAAGGCACATCTTCAAATCTCATCCTAAGAAACAAACACATCCCGTTTCCCAGCCACACAACGACGGCCGCCTTCTGTCAGCTGCTGCTGCTTGGGAGTCCAAGTTTTCCTAATGAAGTTAAATGTACCGTTTGCGGAAAGCCAATTAGCGAGCCGCTAATTTCGTCGTCATTCATCACGTCGTCAAGCTTTCATCACGCGAATGACAGCCGGCTCCATAAACAAACGGGATCTGATTTGCGGCCCAAGATTAATTTCAGAACATTCCAACCGTATCTAACTACCTCAGCTGCCGAGCTTACGCATCGCCAGTTGTCCGCCGATCTTGCCTGTCTCATCTTTTTACATCCCAAAATAAATTCACATTTTCGAGAAAAGCATTCCAGATCAGATAACAGCCCCCAGTCGAGATCGAGCCGCACGTGGAATCTTCCGCTTCTGCAATAGATTTGCACTACATGATGTTCATTTCCCTCCCCTTTCTCCTCTCCTTTCAGGTGGATCGACCGCTCACGATGAAGAAAGAAGGCATCCAGACGAGAAATCGAAAACTGACGGCCAAGTCGAAGAAACGAAAATCCACCCCGGCTACAGCTTTTCGTTCGGTGATCTCATGAACCCGCTGGACCACAACAAATCCTTCCCGGGCCGTTCCCAACGTCGATGGGTAAGTTCCGACCGTTCAAGCGAGCGACAGCGGTTCCAGGTCACTTACGGGTTTCATTCCGTCTTCTCTTCCACAGGACAACACGCGCATCTCTCCGGTGGACTGCATCCTGCCCATTCGCACATGCACAGCGGTTGGTACACGACCGGACTGGGCTCGCTGGGATCGTCCAGCAGTCTGCAGAACGGATTCAGCAGTGGGGCACCGCTGGGAACGGGAGCCGTGGCACATCCGCAATCCTACCATCTCGGGCTGAATTCGATGGTGAGTTTGGGAATCGATTAGATTAGATTGCTGCAGTCAGTTGAGGATGGTTATTTAATTGATCATAGGATGGGAAATGCACTACAGGGTGTGGCAGGAAAAATTGGGGAAATTTATGGAATGTCCTTCAAATCCCATTATCAACTACTTTAAGCAATAATATCAACATTTTCGTGTTCAGTCATCTTTATTGAGTCCTTTGTTTCCTCCATTATAATCAATTACATCCGAAAGACGAGGCCGGAAGCAAGAACACGCGTTTTGTACGTAACGTTAGCATTGAAAATAAAGGGACTTATTTCGGATGGTGATAAAAACAAAGCTAAGACCGATAATTGCTTTTGATAAAATTCCCATGTAAGGTTATTATTTAAGCTTACTTGCAAAAAAATTCTACGCCCTTCCGAGCGGCCTTCCCGCAGTTAACCGGAACATTCGCCTTGGCAGCGAAAATATGCGCATGGGCATGTTTTGAGTTCTTTCTTCGTTTTATTTATCAATTCCTCCTCAGTTTTCGCGACAAAATTGTTGGAGTAGATCTTACGCTTCAGGTTGGCCCAGAAATTCTCGATGGGACGCAGCTGAAGGACGTTGGGCGGGTTCGTTGACTTGGCATCGATATTCAGTCGGTCCATCTCCTCCTACGACCGCTTCGAGTAGTGGGCCGACGCCAGGGCCGGCCAGAACACGGCCTCTTCGCCCTTATGGTATTTCTTGATGAACGTCGCAACTTCCGGCAGGCATTTCGTACTATACATTTCCCCGTTCACGGCCTGTCCGGAGCGAAACAAGAGCGGCTTTGACATCCTCTTCTCACTGATTGTTAGCCTTCTTGGGGACCTTGGTGTGTGAAATGAACTTCACCTCGGAGTTCACTTCCTTCGTGGAGGAAGTAAAATACAACTGCCCTGCCAGTCGTTTCCATCCAGGGTAAGATAGGTCTCGTCGTCCATTACCACCGCCACGTCGCGATTCACCGGGAAAATCCAGTTGACCGCTGCATCATTGCCTGCAGCTCCGAAACCAGTGGACGTGACTCCGGCTTCATGACATGTATGTTCATGTTTGCCACGTACTTTTTCACTGTTTGGCCGGTTGAACCGACCTCCCGGCCAAGTGCACGCAGCGATGTAGCCACTTTTCCCGCGGTCTTCCTTTCCAGCATCTTTTGGAGCTTCTTGTTGCTCAGGGTCTTCGGCCGTCCGGAACTGGGTTTTCTTTCGATGCTCTGATTGTTGTCTTATAGTGCCAAGATGTTGTAAATGCCATAACGGGCGTATCCGGCGTCCACAAAGTACTGCACGATGTCCGTTTTCGACGCGGCGGGGTGCCGATCTTTGAACGAGTAAATTTCTGAGCGCAGTTGCTTCACTGTTCTTGTCATCACGGTTAGAGTTCGACTGATAGAGCTGTCAAATTTTGCATGCAGACTCATGGGTTACTATGATGCTGCATGGGTAGTTTCGTCAGTGCGGGTGAAGGTAAACCCATAAAAAAAACCGTAGTATAGGGAAACAGTTCGTCAGCTGAGATCTCCAACTCCCCCGAGAAATCGTTGGGACTTCAAGTATTCCTTTTCAAGCTCTCGTCCACAAAGGACATGTTTAGACTAACCCAAGTAGCACACTACGGTCATAATTAGTTGTAGTAACTTGATTATGACTTAGTCATACTTATATTATCTCAACTGGATGGCAACAAGTGTGCTACTAGGGAAATAACAAGCTTTAAGTTATCGTTCATGTCGAGTTGTGGGTGACACATGAAAAGGAGCTGCGATTCTAGGGATTCCACAGTTTGCTAGTATTGGAGTTGACAGCTGGCAGTTCTTGTAAACCTAAAAAGTTTGGGATGTGCTTTCGAAGAAGCCACCAACGGTTGCATTCGACGGTCAGTTCACTCCGGGAAAGTTTCGTTGGGAATGAGTAGCCCATGTCCACCCGCAATAGAGATGTGGAAAAGTCTGGGGGACATTTTGGAAGTAGACAGGACGTCAGACACTGATTTGGGAGAAGATCGCTAGGCTGCACCTAAGGGATAAAAGGACTAAACGCCTTTGGAATTCAAAGACCTCGTTCGGCAACTTCAAACGGCCGGTTCAAAATTGGAGGGGAGTGCTATTTGTTTGTCGCTCAGTTTCACGCTGGCCGGAATCGTACGATCCGGTTGAAAAACTTGTCGGAAAAGTCCTTATGTACAATATTATGAAGAAGCAATTGATCGACGAGGAGTCCCATGAAGACAGGTTTTCGTTAAGCTACCCAAAAGGAGCAGAACATCGAGATCCCCGATGGAGTATCAGCTGGTTCTAACACCGTTTGTAAGCTGCAGAAGTCATTATTTGGACTGAGCCAATCGCCACGTTGCTGGAACAAGAGACTAAATTCCAGTTCCTAGTTCTTCATGGTCGATTTTCGTTAAAGCATCCACGCTCCGGCGTTCCAACCGGCGATGCCACAAATAAACGGATTGCTTCGGATGATTCTCTGTTGTCAGTAACATTTGTTCCGGGTTCGTTTCAAACTGGCACAGATTCCCACGCCGTTCACCGACTTTCAAATATGACGACTCCATACTTCTGCATATGACAGAGTTGTTTGTCGAAGAGCACACTTATATCCTACGTCTGCGATCTTGCTCACCGATAGCAGGTTCCCAGTCAAATCCCAGAGAGAAGAAGTTCAGTCCAATGAATGCCCCAATGCCGATCCCGAATCATTTTATTCCCGTCCGCCACCGTAAAGCTCTCGTCGTGGGAGGTGTCCAGGGGTTCCAACAACGCCTCGTCATTGGTTATGTGCAACGTGGCCCTAGAGTCCAGGATCCACAGTCCTTCCTTCGTCAGATTGCTTTGAGCAGCTAGACACAGTTAGTCGATGGTCACCAACTTTACCTTCTGCTTGGGTTCTTCCTGGCCAACCATCATGCTGTCCTTGACCAGTTTCTTACAGTCTCGGTTACCTTGAGCTTTCCTGGTCCCGCAGTCTCATTTTCTCTGCCTTCCTCGTTCCTCACGGCATCTCCATTCATCCAGTAGCTTGCCCTTTACTAATTCCAGTGTGAGATCCTCTTCGGGGCGGCTTTCCAATGCGGTTAGTAGGCGTCCATCGAATTCCAGGAGGCTTGAAAACACCATTGGGACGATGAGATGTTCTTTCAACTCCAACTCGCCATCAGTCGATTAGTGAGCAGATAAACCTCATTCAAGTGGTTCGATATGCTTCCACCTTCTTATAGCCATCAGAAGCACAAATTCCGCAGAACATACATCTTGCTGGAGAGAGAGAGAGAGAGAGAGAGAGAGAGAGATAAGAGGAGAGAAAGAAAAAGAGAGAGGGCCACTCGTCATACTTAGCGAGTCCACCCCATATGTCCTTCGCTATTTGGGCACGAAACACATGACAAGCTATGTGAGCTAAAGTGCCCGAGCCTTCGCATCCTTCACGATCCAGGTAGCATCTGGTTCTTCCGGCTTCGGTGACTTCGCAATATCGTGGATTAGCATCCATTCCATCCAGGACTTCCACACCGGGAACTTCTGGGCCCATAACCTGATGGTTGTGTGAGAACTTTAGAAAGAACAACTCTTCAAGGTTTAATGTTTATCAACGAATGAAACAAAAGCTCCTGTCATAAAACTCAGAGGCGATTACAAGCTGTGTTGATGTCTGCTATGTCATGTGATGTGATGTGTAATAAGAACCCACCATCAGTGCAAGGGTTACCTATGGCTGCAGGACTATTCTCAGCAGGTTGTTCTGAGAGAATAGCCTACGTGATGGCTTCTTGTAGCAGCGTCAGCCGATCTCAGTGAGGACCTTCGGAAGACTACGGCCAGAAGGCCGCGTGTCTTCGCATGACAAAGGACTGGCGACTCCACGAACCTTTGTCCAGTCAACAAATCCTTCGACTGCCTTAGGCTACCCCCCTAGGGAATCCCCATTTTATAGTTGTTAAAGGAACAGTGGAAATTTTTAGCATAAATGATTTATAAGAAGTTAAGACAAAATGAAAATTTCTCGGCTATACTGAACTTTAGATTCAATTAACACATTTATTTTTGTTTTTATTTGCACTAGTAAATGTACTGGGATATTGCAAATTTCAACTGTTCCTTATAAAATAGTTGTGGGCAATTAAATGAGGAAAAATCTCACAAAAATAAAGAATTCTTACATTTTTCGTGGTATGGTAAGACCTCAGCATGCTATCTTACCGCGCTGGCTACATTGCGTTGGTGGGACTGCCTCCTAAGGTATAGCTGGCGAGATACAGCGTTTCTTACTCAGCCGCTGTTTGAGCCGCACCTCCTTGGTGGACAGACTCTCGGCACGCACCTCCTCAATCTAACTGAAGTCAGAGGGACAACAGTGCCCAGGCTGCACTACCAGCTAAGTACGCAACCCTTAGCTGGCGGTATTTGTCATCTGTTGACCCGTGGAAGCATGAGGTAGGAACTTGTGAGGACCAGAGCTATGTTGCGGGGACGCACGCTCCATCACAGTTGTCGACTCACCATTTTGCAGCCCAGCTGTGTTGATGTCTGCTATGTTGCTATGATCTACGGACAGACTCTAACTGGGTGTCGGATCTTCAAAATACGAAGTCTGTTACGAGCTTTCTCTTCAAGGTGTTTGATTCATCCTTTTCCTGGGTGAGCTGAAATCAAGCCACAGTATCAACGTCTTCCAGCGAGGCAAAGTGTGTCACACTGAGCGCGGCAGTTTCTCAAGCAATATTCTTGAACGGTATTCTGAAGGATCTGGACTATATGGTAAATAAACCCGTGGCAATATTCGAAGACAATCGAGGATGTATTGGGATGGCAAGAAGTCCTGAATCGAAACGTGTCAAATAGATAGACATAACATACCATCCTGTTCGAGCAGGAAGCAGCAGGAATTATCCTGATTGACCTGGTATTCAATCATTCGACGGTGTCCCGGTTGGTGAAGTCATGCTATGGGACACCGTGGTTAAGGTATTCATGAAGACCCAGATGACCCAGCGGTGATTAGACAGTGGCAGAAAACCGAAGACAGCTGATCAAATGAAGGCATGGAAGATGTTGAATCTATTCAAGCGTTGACCGAAACCTTTCGATCCGCGTTGTGGTGAAAAAGATGGCAGGTTTTCAACTAATTTGTCTAAAAAAACATGAAACGTGACGGCCTCCATTTCTACAAGGTAAAAAAGATACCAAACCGGAATGACAAACAAAACACGTTAGCCAAAAGCCACGTTGTACCGAGAGTAGTTGACGAAACCGATGTGCGTCGAGATGGACAACGAGACTTACATCAAGTCGGACACAAATCAATTACCATGGCAGGAGTTTTACGTTTCCACATCACGCTTGGTCGTCCCTGAAGAGGAAAGGAAGAAGACGGTAGACAAATTTACCAAAAAGGATTTGGTCAGTGGGTGAAAAGAGATGAGCTATACATCACGATGGATACCATGAATGGGCGGATCTTCCGAGACGAGTGCCTCCAGGAGCGCCCGCTGCTCTTCCTGCAGTCGCAGTACTGGAGGCGAGTCGCTGATTTGGTCGGAATTTGCATCCTGCCACTACGCCAGTGTTTGACTGGTACTGAGATATCAATGTTGGTTTTGTACCCAAAGACTTCAACCCACCGAACTCGTCGGACTTTTGTCCGATTGAGAAGTTTTGGGATGATTTGAACTTCGTAAAACTCCTAAAATATTCGAAAACGAGCTGGTTTTGAAGAACCAGTGGGTAGAAGTATCAAAAAAAAGTCGGCCCCACCATTGCCCAAAACCTTATTAGTGGTGTCAAGGGCAATGTGCGGGCATTCAGTTATCAAGACGAGATCCATTAGACCAATGAAATAGAAACTTATTCCGAATGATTCAGTATATTCCCTGATATTTTAAGGACTTAACATGGTATTTTGGCAACCATTTGTGTGTGTGTGTCATTTTTTTCGAGTACAGTCTTTACTATCAACATCTTCAACTGGCGCAGTCATTGAACCTTTGCTCAACGATCTACATCCTCATTTAGTCCAAACATTGTCTCTAATCCTATACTCTTTCTTTTTTCCCCCAACAGAGCTGGCGATCGGAATACACGTGACTAATGGGACAGTAAATTAGGACCAGAACTACAAAACCGCAACCACCATCTTTTGGGTCGCATCACTGACCCGGAAGACGCTCGCTGTCCATTCGTTCGTTCGTTCGTTCATCGAATCGCCCGCCCAACCGAAAGAATCCAATCAAACCGGGGTTCTCTTCGGCAGTAAACCGACTTGGGTTTCATCCGTGCGTGCCAGCGCCCGAGCGTCACTCGCACTCAAACAAACACAACACAGCAATAAGTTTGATATTAGTACAATTTTAGATTTTTACGAAACTCCGACTCCGGCACTCGCTCCACTGACACATACCCCGATTATCTTTCTACCCCTCCTTGTCCCAGCCGATGGTAATTACAAATGATTTATCGTCATCGTCTGTATCCAAGCAAAACTTCCCCGTCCTTCCCTCGTCCAACAACCACCAGCGCTGTCTAATCATCTCCACCACGAAAACCGCGCTTTCCGCTACCGAGCAGAGCAAGAAGCATTTCACGGTAATTGAATTTTTGGCACTAACGAACGCTTTTTCCAAAGTCTTGCGTTGCAAACGAATTATGTCGCAGTGTTCGTTCCGATTTATGCCATCAATCTGACAGGAAATAAGCGCGAGTGTTCGCAAAACGCGTAACATCAACGCCCGCTCGCAACTACCACTGACTGAATTGAGTGCGTCGCTGGGGTATCATACATAACCTCAACTACACCCTGAATCAGATCTAACGATGGCATGAAGGTGCCTGGAAAACCGTTTATCTGTTCGTTAGCGCCAACGAAAAATCCAAATCTGTCAAAACAGGAGCAAAAATAAGCTTATCGGACGGGGGATCTCCTGCGGTTACGATGGAAGAGTTATGACTAGCTCCAGCTGCCACCCACTCCCCCATCCCCATCTATCAAAAGCACACGCGCACAAAACTGAAGCAGAAAGCAGAATCGAAGAGTGTAACATAAACCACCAGCAACCCACAAATTGAAAAATATAAAAATAGAAATGTGAACCATCGTTCGCCATGGTTCGACGGGTTGCTGTCAAAAAGTGCAAAGATTTAGGTAGTTTAATCATCTTAGGTTTTTTTCGCTCTTTATTTTTAAGTAAGTGAGGGAAGTTTTTATTTTATTATATTTTATTTTATTGTCTAATATTATTGCTATATTATTATCTGTTGTAGCTCGAAATTGCGTTAGTTAGCACAAATTGAGAAGATGCAGCAAACCTTGCAGGTTTAATTTCTAAGTAGTCAGAGACTGTTGCATGAAAAAAAAGGTGTAAAAATTTGCAAATAGAATTAAGCTCAAATGAAGCGATTTATATTGAAAAATCTAAAAAAAAAAATACAAACAAAGGACTTTTGTAATAAATTATCTGTACAAAGTGTATATTTAAACTGAATGGACAAATAGCTATGTAGTACGTGTAAATACCGTTGAGGAAAAAAAACTATATGGATGAATTAAAACATAAATCATAGTTCAGCTCAATATGAAACAAAAAAAAATATCGGATTTTAAAACACAGAACAGAAAACGAACACAAAAAAAATATGGAAACTTTCTTAGTGCATCATTTTATGGGAATATGACTTCTTCTATAATTGGAATGTGAACCCACTGCCATAAAAAAATTTATTTAAATAATTGTTGTGATCTATTGTGATAAGGAGGCATACAAATAAAAAACAAAAATCAGTGAATGAAAAAAAAAAATCTTTAGAACGGTGTTGTTTGATTCGATGTATCACAATTTCAGGAAGACATGCCTCTTTATAACCATAACTCGGGGAAAGAGTGATGGTGATGAGGATGATAAGTTAACATAGCATCATCATTATCTTCCCAGTCGTTAGTCACAGGGTTCGTCAGATTTATCACTTAATTATGGAAAGGATCAGGTTGGTTATCGGTAACGGTGGCTTCCCGGAGTGAAATCACTAACTCCTTTCAGATACGTCTTCCTGCTTGGAAATCTTGGAACTCAGATCGCAAGTGTTATTCCGCCATATACATACAGGGTGAGTGTAAATCAAAGTTAAATCGCTAAGAACAATGTGCCAGCCACAATATCTTACACACTAGACGAATTAGTTTAATAATTGCGGCACTTTGATTTTCAATCCATACCATATGGGTTGCACACTGCGGAACACTTTTGACAGTTGACCTTATAGAAATAAGAAACCAGCAACGTTGCCTTTATGCATGGCCTGGTTGTCCTCTCTCCTTACGTCTGACATTACTCTGCTTCTCTCGTTCGCCAATCGCTTCTCCACTTTTGCTGCAGCTCTGTTAGAATGCTTGTTACCATTCTATCGACAGTGTTCCACATGCTTTCATCCTGCCACATTTTCTCAGTTATGTTGTTCACGCTCCCATTCGGTGGAAGGTGACGCAGCATGACCACACTGATGCAGATATTTCCGAAAACAGCCGTGACCTGACAGAAACTGCGTCAGCCGTGACCTGACGTCACAATGCCTCACCCACGCCAACACGTTAGGAATGAGCCGATGGGTCCACCTTACAATACCCGAGATACCCCACTCTTGCTGCCACTTAGCCAACGAGTCAGCTCTGACCGTCCTCCTCGCGTTAACGACGCCTTTCCGCTGATAGCATTCGATATCCTCGGCCAGGGTGAGGCAAATTGGAGTCATCCCGGCGATAACGCATACTGCCGCCGTCGAAATGGTTATGTTGGTGCTCGCGACACGCATGGCCTTGAGCTGGGACGTACTGTTCAACTTCCTTCTATTCCGCTCCGTTTTCAATGCTGCAGTCTAGGCTGGGATTCCATTCCTCAATATCCAGAATACGCCTCCTGCGGCTCCTAGGTCCACCAATATTCGGCGATGACCACCCTAACCGCCTTGTCGCAGACGTAGACGAGAGGGGGCTATTGTGCATGTTAAGCATCCACTATGTCTAACTACTCAGGGCTTTGGAAGTTAGGTGGACCCTGCAACCTGTCGTTGGTCGTTTCGCCATTTTTGTTGGAGATCGAGAACAATGGCATATCCTCTGGACCAAATTATCAGGAGTCGTGTCGTGACCGCTAACGGCTATCATGCTGGATCTTGCGCCGTCGAAGCGAGGACATGCGAAGAACACATGTTCCGCAGTTTCTTCAACTCCCGCGCTTTCGCTGCATGCGGAGGACTGTGCATGCCCATATTTGTGCAGATATTGCCTAAAACAGCCGTGGCCTGACAAAATCTGCGAGTACACTTCACCGTGTCACCTTCCAAGTCACCTGATTAGTCGGTGGGTCCACCGTCCTTTGGTGGAGTTGTTCCATTCCCTTTGCCACTTAACCATAGATGCGGCTATACTGGTCTTTCGAATACCTCTTGTTCCACGTTGCTCGACGCACTCTACATCCTCTTTTGCCTATTGGCCGCAGCCCCAGTTTCCTGGAACTCATCCATCTCTCCACAATGTTTATTTATTTCTATTCATCAAGAGGTTATGTTTAAACCCCAATGATGTTACTTAAAGCTAAACCAGAACGGTAAATTATTGGTCATGACATAAAGCAAACTAAAAATTACACTATCGATGCGAATTAGACAGGTCTTTAAAAAAACGACTAAACTTACGACGAAGCATCTGGCGAGTCACGTTAAGATCAAACAAGGCGGACACCCTATTAAAGAGTCTTTGTAAACCACCAATTGCGCCAAACATGCTGTAATTGGTTCGCTGTGGAGGTAACCGCAGCATCGAACTATTCCTCAGGGCTCGGGGTTGCACATTGATGTTGATTTGCTCCAGAAGATCAAGACAGTCGATGAGGCCTTGCAAGATGTCTGCGATTAACAAAGCCCTGGGTGTATCTCTACGGGCTAACAGGGACTCTAAGTTAATCAGTTGGCAACGGCTTTCGTAGCTTGGCAAACGACGGGGATCCGTCCACGGTAGTTTACGTAGTGCAAATCTCAAAAACCGTCGTACTCTAACGACACCGTTGTTGTAATGGGGAGTCCACACATCTGAGTAATACTTTAATATAGAACGACACAAGGAACAGTACAACGATTTGAGGCAGTAGATGTCCGTGAAGTCTTTAGCAATCCGGAAGATGAACCCCAGAACGCAGGAGGCTTTGCCGACTGCGTACGAGATATGCTGCTTGAAGGTGAGTTGGGTGTCCAAAATTACTCCTTGTTCCTTGACTTGACTGACGCGCTCAATGTTGGTGCCCAACAAGACATACTTGAATAAAATAGTCTTTTTCTTGTGCGAAAACGAGATAACTGTGCATTTGGCCGGGTTGAAGTAGATCAAAAAATCAACGGTCCCAAGTGACTAACCGATAGGCGTCTGACCGCGCTGACTCCGTCCACCAATATACCGGCGATCTTCCATGCCTCAGTTTGAATTCCCTTGGCATGGTCGCATCGCACGCTCGCGTAAGTGTCATAACGAGTCGTTCACCGCCAGGTTCCTGGGTTTCGCGTAAGTTTCGTTCCCTCTCAAGCGCCTCTTTAAATGTCTCTACGTCAAGGTAGGACGTCCTGGAAGTGGACGAACGAATGGAGTGGATGTTCCTCCTTCCGCAGGCTGGACGATACAATAACGAACCCCCTAGTGGTTGTCGTGAATCTCGGAATGTACGGGCTCCATTTTCGGATTTCGGGCTTCCTGTTTCGGATAGTAACTTGAACACGTCTTTCCTTGTCACGGTCAATCACAAGACTGAAAATATTTATCTCCCATTTCTCTGATTTTTCGTTCGCCTACTACCTCACTTGTTTCCTAGTTCTCGCACCAATCTCTCATCTTTCTTACGCTTGAACCCATTCTATCCCGTTTTATTTACTTTTATTTTTATTATTAATCTGTTCATTTGCCCCACTCAATCCCTAGAGTGGTCGCTATGGATATAGCCATCATCCACCTTCCAATTATTAAGCAGCCTAGGACTGCTGAAAGCTACATCGATTATCGATTCCGCTTCGTTTCTATTATACGTACTCTTAGTACCCACGTTGGCTAGTTCCACATTGAGCCTAGCCAAGGCCTCAAGAAGAATCTGGCTCCTAGGGTTGGTAAGGTGGCTCCCCCACTCGAGCACCCAAGCGTTGAAGTCCCCCGCAATTACCAACGGGTTCAGGCCAGTTAGTTCAGTTGTCATACGATCGAGCATGTTAGAAAACTGTTCAATCGACCATCTTGGCGGTGCGTAGCAGCTGCAGAAGAAAACTCCATTAACTTTTACAACCGCGAAGCCTTTGTTTGTGGTAGACACAACCTCCTAGATCGGGAACATACCCGTCGTCAATAATGCCGCCATGCGGTATGGGTCGGAAATTATAGCGATATCCTATGCGTGGGCGGCCTCACAATGGTTCAGGTTTAGTTGGGTTACCTGCATTACGATTGGCTGCTCGTTGGAATACTCTTTGCGGCCGGGCACTTGACTCCCCATGACGTGCTTATCATCCGGTTTCCCGGTGCACATCAAACATTTCGGGAACTTTGCAATTCCACGATTTGTGGCTTCTGCCTCCACACCTTCTGCACATGTTACTCCCATCTGTGCCTTTGCACTCCTAGGACATGTGCCCGCTCTCAAGGCATCTGAAACATGCCTTCAGCGGCTGGTGTAGGCAAAGTGGGAATATAGACCATCCCATCTTCACCTGCCACTTTCAACGCCACATCCGCGTCAACTGCCGCTGCCCTCATGGTTGCCACCTGGGTCCCTAGTGGACCCTTCCGCAGATGTATGTCTGTGGCGGCAACTTTGACCTTGCACTGTACCTTCAGTGCAGTTGAGATCTCGTCTACCACGGTGATCTCATCCAGGTTTTTACACTGGATCGTCACCTGTGAGACTAAGACGCGTACCTCAACACCCTCACCTAAGGCCTGCCTTGCCAGGTCTCTGTATGCCGGGTCCTTTAGCTTTGTCGTCTTATTTAAGCTCCAGAAGATGCCAATAGTACAATATAACTCGGTATTGATGCCTAGGTCTTTAATGATGAGGGCCTCTCCGTGGTTACGTGGCCACCGGTTGCTTTTTCCATTTCTTTGTTTAGTTTTATTACTCTTTTTTCGGACCTTGGTCCAGTGGCTATCCAGCCACGTTTGGGGTCGTCACTCGTCCCCCTCTTAGCACTTGCGTCTACTTCTGTGCTAACTATTGCAGTTGTCGTTGGGCTCCCTTCGGCGCTTGGGACAACTCTCGAGCTGGACGTCACACCTTTGGCGCTGGGCTTAGCACCGGGCCTCTCTCTTTGCGGACAGCCGGAGCTGGTCACGAAGGTGGACCCTCAGACCCCACCGTCACGTTCGCGTAGGTTCCCCTATGGGGGCGTCCGACACTAACTGCTTCTTGGAAACGCCAGGTGCCATTTCGCCCGGGGACTGCCTAACCCGCTTGGAGGTCCCTACCCCCATGGAAGATGTGGTGGACTCTTCGACTGAGATGGACTCTTCCGTCTGAGTGTGCTTCGAGACTATCTCCCTCGCCCTCTTCGTAGCTGCTAGCCGTGCCAACTCTTTGGCACTTTGTTAGGCTAGGAGCTTGACTTCCAGCGTAGCCCGAGGAGTTAAGACAATGAGCGCATCTAATTGCTCCACTATATTAGGCCACGCCTAGCTTGGTGGCACCTGCTTCCGATGCCGTGGCACTTTCGCAAGTATCGGACACGCCAGATCCCACCGTTGGTTGTTCCTGAGGTATTACCCTCCATTCTGTTAGGTCCCCGTCCAGCCGCTATCCAAGCCCACGTGGAATAGTCGCTATAGTGATCCCATGGTTATCTATGCAGGGTGGTCACACAATCTTAATATAAAAATTCCCGCATTTTTCCCGAACTTTTCCCGCAGTTTTGCCTTATTTTCCCGACTGTTAAGATGAGTTGATTTAAATTACTCGTAGCTAAATCTCTGAGCTCCCAAACTTTTTCCAGTTTGATTTACCACCAGACACTTTCCATTTATTTAAAATACGCCTTTTTGTGCGACAGGATGAGCCAACTTTCAACAAATGTTGTCAAATTTGGTAGCTCCTTCTTGGTTCTAGCCAAAATTTGTCCAAACTATTTTCTTTTCTCCGGAACCCGGCCAACAACGTCAGACGGCATTGACTCAGCTACCCAAATTCTTCTTTCACCATGTGTTAACACCCTTACAAACGCAATTCGCCAAACTTCAAACACATCCGCCACCACATGAAAGATAAATTCATTTCTGGCCTCACCTGTCACAGCCGTGTAGCCAGATCTTCTAATGGCATCTTCAACGGTGGTTCAAATCATGGTTTGGATTTATTTGTTTAGACCAAACGCAAAAAAAACCGCTGCATCAATGGTGTTTATAAATTTTGTTTTATACCGAATCTATTTTGCATCATTTCAGAAATTATATAAGCATCTAAGTTTCTTGCTGAACGCACTCTTGAAAAAATTAATTTAATGAACATGAATGTCTATTAAGATTGTGTGGAACTATCTATAATGAACATGCCAGAAGTTGATTAAACTTCTCGGCAGTTGAATAAGTTACCAATTATTTCCAAGTTTGCAGATAATCATGAAGTTTGCTCGCTGTCTTTCGAGAAGAGAAATGGTGGAACTTTAGAGAAGATCATTGAATTGCCGAAAAATTATTAACGTTTCTGGAAACTTGGATGAACTTCCAAAAAGTTTGCTGAACATCCATGGAATAGGAACAACTTTCTGGAAATGACGGGAATTTAAAAAATCTGATTTCGCTTCCCAGAAGTTGTTTTAACTTCCAGCAGGTACATATTCTGTGATAAAAAGCAGAATATCACACATTTAAATAACTTACAAGAAATTGAAAAACAAATCTTGGAAGCCGTGGAATTTCTGTGGAATAGTTAGCATTACCAAGATGTTGTTATACCGTACAAGAACTTTTTATGATCTCCAAGATTGTGAATAGATGGAAATTCTATGAAATTGATTAAAAAGTAGTGGGTTTCTTTATTCTCGTTTTGGTTGGGTTCGAAAAATTATCGAGTAGTAAGAAATTTAAGTTCTTCTTAAAACTTAAATACCCTGAACTTTTGGGATGCTTTTGGAACGATTGGAAAGTTTTTCGATCACCTGGAAAGATCCCTGAAGTTCTAGGAAGCTCCCCAAACTTAAGAAAAAATCCTTTGAATGTGTTCTAAACTTTTTGAATGCTCAAAAAATCCAGTTTCCTGTTTATCTGGGACGTTTTCTGAAATTCTGGAAAGTTCCCCGATCTTGGGGGATGTTTTCTGAAATTCTTGGAAGATCGCAGGACTACTGATAAATTTCCGAAATTGCTGAATCCCCTCAGCATCCAGGAGTTTGTTCGAGCTTCTGGAAAGTTCCCAGAACTTCTGGGAAATTTTTTGAATTTCTGGGACGTTCTCTGAACATCTGAGATGCTTGCTGACCTTTTGGAAAGTTTCCTGATCCTTGGGGGAGTTCCATGACCTTTGTGAGCATTTCCTGGAGTTCTGAGAAGTTTTATGAATTCATGAGAAATCCTGGACTTCAAGAAAGTTTCTTGAACTCCTACATGTTCGCTGAACTTCTCAGAAGTTCTGTATATGTCTAGCAATTTTCATGAAATTTTAAGAAGTTCACTAAACCTCTAGGAAGATCCGCAAACTGTTGAAAAGCTTCATGAATTTCTTGACTGTTCTCTATTGGAAGATCTTTAATTTTTTTAGAAAGTTCCTTGAATTTTTGGGAAGTTCCCTGAACATCTTTAGTAGTTCTATGAACTTCTGAAAAATACCCAAAATAATCTGAAAATTTTTCTAAACTTCTGAAAGCCCCTTGGATTTCTGGATAGTTAGCTGAACTTCTGTGAAGAACCCTTTACTTTTGGAAACTTCCCTGAACTCGTGATTAGCTCCTTGAATTTGTGGTCAATTACCTTAATTTATAGGAAACAATCTGCATTTCAGGAAAGTTCTCTGAACTTCTAGGAAGAACCCTTAATTTCTGGAAAGCTGCCCGATTTTCTGGAAAGTTCCCTGATTTTATGGTATGTTCCTTTGACATCAGGGAAAATAGCTAAACCTCGGGAAAGTCTGAGTCAAATCTAAAAAGAATGCCGAGGTTCTTATAAGTTTCCTGAGTTTCTAGGTGCACTGAATTTACAAGATTTTTTTTCGAATTTTTGGGGGATAATTTGTGTTCATCAGTTTATTAACCTTTTCCGATATTGGGGGCGTAAATATTGCGGGCTGTAAGTCTTAAGGACAGATTTACAAAAATTCCTCAGGGTCACCAACCCCCAAGTTTTCGTCGAGAGAACTAGCTGAGGACATACGCCAACATCCGTTACGCTGCAGTGCACCTATGTAACACTAAGGCCAACATATCCAGCTGCATCGCAACAGCTGGAAAAAGTCATCAGTTGACTCTAGTTGTCACATAATTTCTAGGATCATATCCCTTGGCATGTTGAAACGTCGCAAAAAAGTGCTTCTTGTCATAGGTTGGCGTGGCGCTATCTATCACTATCAGCACTATCTAATATCGTTTAAATGAGATGCATGCATTCACACACTCACCACGACTCAAACCAATCCATGGTAAAAAGTTTGCGAAAAATCCTCGGTCTCTGAAGAAACAAAACTTATGATCTATGGATATTGTAGGATTGACAAGATGATATGTGTTGGTGGGTATAACAACAGGAAATACTACACCGGTGCGGGGAACGCAAATTTGGTCTATTTTTGCTGGTTCTTTTTAAGTTTGCTGATACAAATCAACTAAAAAGATGTTAAAATAGATCACCGCTGAAGATGCTCTAAGCAGTACGTTTTGAACAGGCTGAACAATGAGATCGGTGGACCGAGTAAATGACAAAAACGCTACTCAAATCATTTGAAAAAGGTGTAAGTATAATTCCCGATGACTTTTGAAGTTCCCGCCTTTTTCCCGCATATTTCCCGATGATTTTGGATTCCCGCATTTTTCCCGCATTTCCCGATTTTCCCGAGTCTGTGGCCACCCTCTCTATGCAAGCTTGAAGGTGAGCAGTGAGGCCATGCGAGGGTTGATCCGGCCCTTCGTGGGGAACCGCGTAAGTCAGGCGTAGGGTCATCTGAGCCTACTCTCGTCAGACTGGTGAGGTTGGGCGGTGGAGAATGGAACGAACTGGAGGCCTGCCAACGTTTTAATGGGACGGAGACAACCTGTGCCGCTGGAACCTCGCCATTTCCTGCTCGGTGTCACCCATAGGTATGGTTTTGGAACACGGTTCTTTTATACACGGATTTCAAAATTAACAAAGTATTGTTTTCACGGTACATATCATCCGTGCACACCTTGGAATATATGCTCAAGGAAGTCGGTTTTGCCCAACAGATTCAATTAGTTTCTGTTGCACCCAACCACCAAACCTGTCTCGTTCATGGGATATGGTGCATCTATCTCCGCAATAAACGTAAAAAGAAATACGACAACTCTGACAAATGGGTGCATCGCATTTTGAGTAAGCAGTACAATTCAAATGCCATAACCCCCATGACTAACTCCCACCGAAGATGCGTACCAGCAAATATATGTATGAACGGAACACTCAATTAATATTATTAGAACCAAAGATAACCCATGCAAAATTTAATGTTCGCATTTACATACCAACATGAACAAACCGACACACCAAACGAAATCTGGAAGCAAATAAATTTAATTTTAATGTGCCAGTGTTTAGATTTACAGCTTGTTCCAACCCACCCCCACACCTTGGCCGGCAACACTACCGGTTATAATCCTCTGGTATAGGTACGAGCTTGGCTCCATAATTCATAGGGAAGAAATCTCTGGGAAGAACGCCTCCGAGCTGCAGCGGGGTAGGAGCTAAATTCATGCTAAACCTTTTCCGATTATGATATGGAGATTATATGTTGATGCAAAATATTGCCTTTTGTTTCAATTTCAGCCTCCCTGCATATCACTTGATAGGTTAATTAATTATTTACTACACGCAGGAGGGTTGCATACTGAGAGTGTGTGAACTATGAACAGTTCAAATTTATATGCAAATTTTCCACCCACTCCGGGCTGCTCCCTTCCGAGAGCAAGTGCAGTTTCTTTCTTGAGCCCGAAGCCTGGCTTCGAAAATTTGAAATTCAATCCCCCAAAGCTTCCGTCCTGGCCACGCTATCACAGTGGACATGGCCAATTGAAATTAATCAGATCTGACTGCTGGCACTTTCCAGTGTCGACCGAGGGACAGATATTCTCATGTTTTACCACTATTTGGACAATGTTTTACTGCAAGTATCATCATCGTGTCGTGTTATCTGGTGAATCAATTAAATCAAATTTTTGCCCGTATTCCAGGCCCTCTCCTTGCAACGAGGAACGCCATTACTCCAAGCAGCCAAAGTGAGTTCCATCAATCCTCGGTGAATTTGTCCCTGCTGTACTGACCACGTCTTCGACTGCAGTGACAGTGAAAAAGAATCGAGCCCAAATTGTAGCTTTCAAAACGTATCGAATTTCGGTCGGTTATTAATGAACGTGAAATCCTTTGCCTCCGAATGAACAGATCCAATTAATCATTCATCACGACAACGCGATCCAGAGATGGAGAATTTGGTTTGGCGTGGTAGATAACGCTGAAACGAAATGAGAGGGGAATCAAAAAGTGACGAGCGAAGGAAATTCCAGGAAATATCACGTTCAAGACTGATTCGTGTCGTACATTTCAATCCATTATTTTCTATCGTTGGAGGACAACGGCAGCTAGGTGGTGTTAAAAAATACAGAAGTTAGGGCTGCCCGTTGGTAATAAGTATGCTGTAATGAAACAATTGCGTCAGACTGAAGACAACGTGGTGTAAATATTTCGTCAGGAAATTTTAGCTAATCGAGAATTTTCACCTGGCAACCCTATGTCCGAAAATACCTCCGACCACCTCACCGTAGCGTATGGCACTGCTGAGAGAGGAAATGAGAGAACACCAAAAATTCATTCATAATTTCGACTTATCGAGCTGCATCAATCTACACCGATATTTGACAACAATTCCTCCGGCAGATTGATTAGCTTCTGGACAGGTAGCCCTGGCTCACCATTTCTCACTAAACCAGCCAAGTCGCGCCAAGATTCCTCTCGGATCAGCTGTTAGTGACTTGTCTGATACATGGAAATTGATTAGATTGAACACTTCATATAAAGACAATCGACAACGAATACAACAGTTGATCCTACTCTTTGAATGTAGGAAATTGTTCCTTTGTGATTTGGCCTTGCCTGTCGATTATACAGAGTATTCAATATGGTTGAATACACTTTAAAAATTTGATAAAGAAATGAAAATGCAAGCTATTCTTTTCAGAGTCAATTTCTATTGAAGCAATGTTTATTAAGAACCTTTACGACATATTAGCTGTGAGCAGGCCCCCTTTGGTTCTGCTTTTGGACCTTAAGACATTTCTAAAAGGGTCACACGCGGCACTCACCTGTTCCCAGATCTTGGAAATGAGCTTCTTAAATTAGTCCATAGTGCCCACTTGATGTTCGCTCTGCTTGGCCATACATAAAAGTCCAGGGGATTAAGGTTCGGGGAGCAGGCAGGCCACAAAGTCTTATCGAGAACATTAGTCAAAGTTTCCCGACACCACGCTTGGACGATATTCGCCCTGTAGGCCGGTGCCCCGTCCTGTTGAAAGACTTATTGATTCGTCCCGTAGAAGTTCCGAAGTGCCGGGCCAGAACCTCGGTCTTATAGTACGTGGCGTTGATTTTCATGTTTTTCTTGACAAGCACCACTAGGAACTTCGCACGCCTGGACGTTTGGGGGGGGGCGCCCGAAACCATTATCGACGCGGAGCTCTGAATCCGCCATAACGGGATGTTTATGTGGGACGGCGGGATGCAGGCTCTGCTTGTTGACACAAACAGCCGATCATTTCAAGACAAAGAGTTTCTTATCAGAAAACACGAACTCCTGACCCACGTGCCGCAAAAGTATCAGTTTGCCTCTTCTTTGATGTAGCCTCCGTTATCCCGGACAGGTCAGCAGCAGTCCTTGCGGTGGTTGCATTCATTCAGTTCATTTTTCGACAAACCCAGCTTCATTACCATCTTGATGGCTGCTGGTGTCCTCGCCGAACGCGGCCGCCCACATCGGGCCCTTAACCGAGTCCTTTTCTTGGTACCAACGGATGATGAAATTCCGCTTAACCCAGTGGGATTTCAACCTCCGGAATATGTCGCCGGGTCGCTCACCTCTCGCAAACAACTTTACTACGACGTCGCTGTACTCCTTCATCTTGCGCGGTAAACAAACAACAAGTGGCAGCTAGTTGACGTCATGCGCATCGTTTAGCCTATATCTGAAGCAAAAGCCACCAATACCAATACACAGAATGCACATGGTGCGCACCTACACAACGACGAAAAGTTTTATTCAAACTTATCGAACACACTATAGAGGACAGAGGACACAACCAACTTTACGTTACGTGCAATTGAGCTTTCAACTATATTTCAAGCTGACAGTAACTTGATGAAAATATTTGCCGTTGACAAATCTTAAAGGTTGTACGGAATCAAATTGCACCACTTTTAAATGGCTGTAAAAAAAATCAGACTTGCAGTTCCTTCTCAAGCATTGCCCACGTCTCACACTAGCCAATAGCAATACACTTTGTTTTAAAAACATTCACCACCAGTCCAACTTCGGTTGCTTCGTTGATCAGGTGGGTGTACAGTTCTGTCACCGTGCCAAAGTTTCTACTGGCAAAATCGATATCGTCCGCGAAACAAACTAATTGAAAATTGTACCTCGGCTAAAGAGCCCAGCTGCTCTTATGAGACCATCCAGCGCAAAGTTGACATGAAAGTTTATCACCTTGTCGTAGTTCCGGACGGGAGCTTGGGAGCCTCCCGGGAATGGCAGTCTGTGCGGTCGATACTGTCGTACGTCGCCTAAAAAGTGATGATCAGGTGATTTGTTGGGACCTGATGTTTACGAAGTTTTGGGACGATTTGCCGAACAATCAAGATCTGCTCCGTTGTCGATTGCTCGTAGGTAAAACTGGCCTGATTTCTTCACACTAACTTATTTACTGTAGGTGATAGAGAATGGAAGATGATCTGGGTGCCATCAGCAGGAAACTGGGAATGGTAAATACGTGCACGGAAGCTCTACACCCAGATGTCCACGAATCCACATTGCCTCGTCATGGATGATGAGAGGAAGGTAAAAGCAGACTTCCGCCAGCTTCCGGGGCTCCAGTTTTTCACTGCTCATCATAAATTTGTTGTCCCTGAGCACTTTGAAAACCAGAAGATGTCAAAGTTTACCAAAAAATATATGATTTGGCAAGCAATTTGCTCGTGTGGAAAGCGGACCACTCCATCCGTGACAGCTGGAATAGTCAATGGGCAGGGGTTAATTGGTATCTAAAGGAATGCCTCTACAAGCGTCTACATCCCCTTATGAGGTCACACGATGGTCCTACGATTTTCTTGAAGGATTTAGCCTCGTGCCATTACTTGAAATAGGTTTTGGAGTGGTAGGGGGCTAGGGGGCCAAGCATCTCAACCCCCCGAACGCACTGGAACTGCGGCCAATTGCAAAGTACTGGGCCATCATGAAGCAGGCACTTCGGAAGCATCCAAAGGAAGTGATATCGGAGGAACATATGAAGAAAAAATGGATTGCCACGCAAAAAAAAGTTGGTCCAAATGTTGTACAGGACCTTATGAGTAGTGTAAAGATAAAGGTTCGTGCATTTTGGATATGAAATTGAAATTGAATAAAGCAAACATGGGAAAATATTCATAACATGATTTATTTTACTCCCTGAAAGTTTGAATATGATTGGTTGAACGGGTGAATTTTGCCGAATATTTTTGTGTGTCGCGATTTGGTTCCGTACACCCTTTAGTCGGTATTTTGAATATATAGTGTATTCTGAACATGGAGAGTAGTCTGAACATGATTGAGGTGCCAGCCTTGCTGATAGAAGCTTCTGAAAAGTCCATTGAACATACAACAATGAGATAAGTAAAAGGTCGAACTGTTTACTGAGGAAACTAGCAGTTTTTTACACTAGTTATTCTTAATCCTCATACTGAATTAACGTGATTTCAGTCTCACGAACAGGTTCGTCACGCTAAGGTGATGACATGGACCTTACAACTCGAATGGACCAGACTTGGCAGCTTCATTTCCCTTCCGAAGGACGACATGATCAGAGATTTTTCTTCTCACAAAATCCCAACGGCGTCGACGGGAATTGATTTCAGGCTCACTGGTTTAAGGGGCAGTCATGCTAACAACAATCTTAGTGACATTCAACGCACGTATACTATCTTGTCTATCGCCGTGTAAAAATGTTTGTTTTCCCACAGATAGCGTAAAAAATATCATTAATGTTCGCGAAAGAAACGATATTTTGGCAGCTGATTGTTATGTTTTCGTCCAAAACGCAATACCACATTTCCAGAAGCTCCACTAGCTCACCCAGACGTTATAAACTTAATACAGTAGTTATCCGAATGTGTCACAAATCTCTTGCAAAGTTCTAAGAAGGTTTAAGAATAGTTGATAAATGTTGTACAAGAAACCAAAAGCAGTTTTAGTAAGTGTAAATAATAATGCGAACTTTGGAGAAGTTATATGATTTTATTAAAAATTTGCGACAGCTCTACTAGGCAACTAGGGTTGTTGGAACTATCGATTCAGCTCTGCCTACTCAATCGATTGCAAAGTAGTTCTTTAATCTTTTCCCAAAATTTGAGCGCATTTGGTTGCGAGCTCGAACTTCACTGGCCCTTTGATTTTTCTATGGGAACTACTGTGGGAAAACTTAACTTTTGAATGGCTTAATGGCATATGGAAACATTTGCTAGCTATGCTCACGAGAAATAAATCCTGCTTCAACTTAATCTGTCCAATGACAAGGGTGCATTTAAAATTGCTTCACATTGACCATACGTCAGAATTTCGAATAGTGACCGAGAAAGTTCACTTTTTCCTTGAAAATTTGCGTAACTTGTGGTATACATTACCGCCGACAAAAAATTAATAAAAAAAACATACACGTACATCTGTTGTATATTCCGTTCCAAAGTGTTGGGCCAAAGATGGAACCATGTGAAACTCCCGCATTCATCGATTTTCGCCTCACGGAGGTCTCGTTGATCAGCACCCGCTTCTGGAAAAAAAACTCTTCAGAATTCTGTATAGCTGATCAGGGACCCTCATTCTGTGCAGTGACTAGGCAATAGCCTCCCAGTTGGCGCTATTGAAGGCGTGCTTAACGTCGATCGTTACAATGGCACAATATCGATCGCCTCTGCGCTTCTGTTAGGGTGATTTTACGACTGTCTCGACTACTCTCCGATTGGCATCTGCCGTAGACTCCTCTTTCTGGAAAGTGAATTGCATCTTCGTCTGACCCTGTTCGCTCTCCGTAAATTTTGTCAGCCTGTTGAGGATGATCCTCTCCAAGAGTTTCCCGATCGTATCCAGCAGGCATATTGGCCTATACGATGCTGGATCCCCCGGAGGCTCTTTTGACTTCGGCAGCAACACTAGCTTCTGTATTTTTCACCTGTCTAGAAAGTGGCCTTCCTCTAGATATTTCTAAAGCACATCCCTGATCATGTCTGGAAACCCTAAATAGCTACTTTTAGAGCCACGATAGGGATTCTGTCCAGTCCGAGTGCCTTCTTCACCTTACGCTCTCTCGCCACTGCTACGAGCTTCTCGTTCGAGACTTGCGCGTCCTCAGCGTTACTTCTTTCTTCCACACCGAACGCTGTACGTGGCCATGTCATAGGGGAAAGTCCATCAAGGATAACCTTCAATTTTTCTAGACACAGCTCTCACCATCACAATACGGCACGCGTCGCCCCAGGGGTTGGCATCATTGGCTCGGCACTGCTCCTTATAGCAGTTCATCTTGCTCAGTCTTATCTCCCTTTTTAATTCGGCGCCGGCCGCTCGGAACACCACCCTATGCACCTCTATGATTTTCTCTCTGGACACGGCTCTGAGACAACTAGCGCGGAGGTTGCTGAATTTCTCATGCCACCAGTAAACTAGACGCTTCCTACTCCAGTTTCCTTGACATTGTTGCGTCGCATTCCTTTACTAACGTATTCGTCAGCTCGTCCTTTCGTCCGTTCGTCGCACGTTCCAGTTCGAGAGTTCGTAGTCGAACCGATGACTCTCAACACAGAGTTTCTTGTTGAAGACCTTCGTATTCCACTCCCCTTGGAATGTTTTGTCCTTCATGCTGGAAAGGGATTTTGCTGGCCGATGGTTTTCCAGTTCATATTTATCATCAACGATGCACTACAGGGTCCTCCCTTAGCTCACTCGGTAAAGGGCCAGCTACAAAGCAATACCATGCTGGAGGTGACTGGTTTCGTTTCGTGGTCTGGACTAGGAATTTTTGTTAAGGAAAATTTCTTGACTACCTGTGCATAGGATATGATTATACTTGCCACACAATTAATAACTGTAGAAGTGAATTTGGAACACTAAGTTGAGAGCCAGCAATAACTGAATTGTGAAAGCAATAAGCTTGAAATGCTAATAGAAAGCAAGAAAGACGGACTACAGAAGGTAAAATGGATGACGGAGTTACAGCTGTCCTTGCGAAAAGTGCTGACTGTACTTACGTTCGATAGTGTAACTCCCAACTTTGATAGAGCTTCTAGCAGGCTGCACCCTCTAGCATTGGTACATCTGCTGCTCCACTTCACAGTCCAAGCATTGAAGTCTACTCCAATGACGACCGGTCTTCTTCCGATGAATGTATCGGTCAGTGTATCTGGTGCATCCAACACATCCGGACATGTTTCAAGGGGGCCCTGTGCAAGTTTGACACCATTTTGGCATCCAAGATCACCACCATCGGTGTTAGGCATGGGGTAGGTGTGAAGATGCCTATCGGTATCCGACGCCATACTGATTTTTTTTTAAAGAGCGGCCATTGGTTCTTAAAACTCGGTTAAATATTACACGGCCAAAACCGACAATCACATGAGAACTCTATAACGAGCTAATTGGTGGCCAAATATTTAAAGTTTCTAAAAGCATCTTTCTCATATAAAGGCAAGTAATAGGAGCCCTCCAGGATGTAGCCAGCGATCGTGAATCATAAATCATAAATTGAATTATTTCTTAAAAAGGGACACCATAGATTCTCCATAGATGGATAACTGCCGGTTTTCTTCAAAGTTTAATTGGTTCTCTAAAACTTATTCTAAAACGCAATCACAATATACCCTGCGAATTTTAAGCTTTGCTATTTAATACAAAAAAAAACTGTCTGTAAAAAAAAACACAAAAAAAAATCAATATCAAAGAATCAAAACAAACCCAAAAAAGGAGAGAGTTCCTCTCCCATGTGCGCATCAATAAACATAGTGCACACAATAGATCGCTAGAATAACTATACAAGCCACAGTGGTACTTGAGCGTCTTTCCATGCGTTAATTTTTGCCTGTTGAAGTGGCGGACTTGTTCCGTTGATTCAACCTACCCCGCATTGGGATGTTAGGCAAAGATTGACGTCCATGGTTCGAGTACCATTGGATACATGGCCTTTCGCTCAATTTTCAAAAACATCTGTTAGATTTTCCTACCTGCCGCATCTGACGGAACTATCAACACTTTCTCTTCACATCTTTAATTCTAGCCAAAAACATTAATGTTCACTCTTGGTGCCTCATGGTGATGAGCGAACATCTCCTTCTACATCATAATCGTTACTCCTCGCACGGAGAATAAATAACATAAGAATTAATGTACACAAAAAAAAGATTTTCAAAATCGACTTGCGGCCTAGTTGAAATAAACTTAATTGTTTATTGTACAACTATTGGTCATACTTCTAATCAGCGAGACACTCTTCCGCTTCCGCCTTTCCTCAAAAGTGACGCTTTACTGCAGTCAGCCCTATGAATGCCGGTATTTTTTCCAATCTTATTTCTCCATTACCTTCGACTAACTGGAATCTGTTTTCGACACGCAGAAAAACCCATCCTTTTCCAAATAACAAAACATAGGATTGCTCCGTGTTATTGTGCAACAAAGAACGAGCAATAAGGCACTCTCTGGGAGAAGAAACGAAAAACGTGAACTTGATGCGGGCCGTATGATGTTAAGTCATGCACGTGATATCGCTTTTGTGCCGCTCGGCGACGTTGTCTGCTCCGTCGTATTAACTGATAACGATTACAATAATGACGATGTTGATGATGCCTTTGATTTTCATCCCATTGTCCCCATTATGGCAAAGATGGAATGTCCGAAATCAATTTCCTCCAACGGCGGCGGTGGGAAAGTTTTCTTCCAATCCAATTTGTTTAAATCCGGCCTGATTAAAGATTTATTGAACGGAAAATAGATCGAAGCCTTGGCGGGGAAATTTTCGAAATAGAACTATAAATTTTACTGATCCTCGCTTAACCCGCTCGGTGCACATCGACCAAGGGGAAGGAGAGAAGATAGCCTTTGTCCAATCTGTTATGATGCACGAATCCGTTCAATCCTGGCAGTAGTGGGATGATTGGGTATCACTTTCATGAAAATCCCTTATTTCACGCTTGGCCGTCTCAGTTCGATTAGGGTGTTTGGAAATCAATTTTGTTGCTGTAGTAAAACTAAGGTTAGGTATCTATTGAGTAGTTGAGAGTGCTGAGTGTTTGTTTTTTTTTCTTTTTTATTTTATCCTCATTATGCTGGCAACTGATTTTTTCTTAGCATGAAATAAATACTCAACAAACAATTCAAAACATTAATTCAAGTCTTGCTATCTTAGTAGAAAAAAAATGTATGTCAGCAACTTTATTTCCAGAATTTTCTGATTTTGGAGTTCTGAAGTCATGCGGTTTTGGATAGTAGTTATGTCTCATTTTCTGAAAACCGAAGACCAATTCTTTTGGAACTCTTCCATGGTCTTGCACTCCTTATCGCTCTTCTTAAAGTTGCGCTTGACAATAGCCCAGTAGCGTTTAATTGGACGAAACTGTGGACAATTGGTCAATCTTTGGGCTAGATTTCCTCTGTTGTTTTATACATTTCTCTGGTCTTCCTTCTTTTCCCTGCCTTTATTTCACTTGTACTGTCTCTTCGATATGTGCTTGAGGTGTTGTTTTCTAATTAGCATCAATACCTTCTCTACGATTTCAACCATTCATTTTTCTGACCTCTATCATGCTGGTCTTCTCCAACTGGCGCCTTCTTAAGGTGTGATTTTGCTGGACTTCGAATAGAAAATCTGGCTCAGCACAAGATCTACTATTTCTTGTAATTGTATATAAGATACGGAACGAGTTTTAAGCAATTTATTCAGCACCTGGGACATTTGATAAAACTGTATATAGTCAATAATTAGAACTGCCAATATTTAGATGTCAATCCCTCTGCTTACTTCTCATCTATCGGAACATACCCTTAGAAACGAGCATTAGACTCAGAAAATTTAATAGCCCTGGAATAAAGTTCCCAGTTGCAGGGACTTATTAAAAGCATGCAGATTGCTTTCCGATCATAAAAATGTTTTCTTCAGCTCCGCAATCTGTATAGGAAAGGCTTGTAAGATGGAACACGATCCGTTTTTTGCTCGTAATATGTATAATTGTTATTTTTCGCGGATCCAAAGACATCTTTCGAAAGAAGAATTAATGAGCTCCAACTTTGCTCAAGAAACTGATTATTTATAGTCATAAAAAAAAGTTATGGCCTATTTTCGAAATCCATCCAAAATTGCAATTTCAAAAAATGGCACGATTCGTTTTTTGCTCGTAACATGTAGAATTTTTATTTTTTCGATAATCTTTCGAAAGAGGAACTATAGGGCTCCAAGTTTGTCCACGGAACTGATTGTTTATAGTAATAAAAAAAATTTATGGCCAATTTTCGAAATTCATCGAAAATTGCTATTTCAAAAAATGTATTGTTATATTTCAATTTATTATTGATTTCATGGCATTTTGAAACATAAAAAATGTCATTCATATGTTTTATAACGAAAAAAAATGTGTTCAATCGTACAAGCTCAACAGTGTTCCATCATACAAACATGACGCCATTTACACAAAACATAAAAAAATTGTTTCACTTTACGATTTGTTTGGAAATGCCTTTGGATCATAAAAACACACCAAAAATGCTAGTCAAAACAAATGTTAACCTATTGATATCGATGGGAAATTTCCACTTATTAAGCACAAAAAATAATTGCTATTTTAATTATTTCACCACTTTCGAACAATGAAACCTGGAAGAGCTAGATCGAATGAGTGTATTCACTCCAAAAGCAAATGAAAATAGAAGAATAGTAGAAAAATGAGGTTAACACTTGTCAGCGCGATCGTGTTGTCGCTGTGAATGTCAAAAGTGGCGCTGTTCCATCCTACAAGCCGTTCCATCTTACAAGCCTTTCCTCTACATAAACTAACAATATTCTATGAGTGCGATTCCGTGCATGTGTGCGAAGGCGAAATGAAATAGGCCAGTTCACGATTTGCTGCAAACGTAAATTTTCTCAGCTCCTTCGTTTTACCCATTCGCTCTCGAAAACAATCAACCAAAACATGTCGATTGCTATGATCACAAACTCGTCTACTTTTAGTTTGTCATTGAACTTTAGATTGGCAATGTGTATTTCCTATTTAATTTACTATCGCGAAAGTGTTAGACAACGTGACTGTGACGACAGACGGGATGCTTCGTTTAAAAACAAACAAATGCAAGAGACAACAGGCTTCACGTTACAATACCCGTGCGGTATATCCATGATTAACAAAGAAGAGAGAAAGCATGGGCTCTCTCAAAAGCAACAGTGATGCCATAGCTACCGCTCAACAACGAAGCATTATTTATCGTTGAGCACTACTGGACAGCTCCAAGGGGTGAGTCGTTTGGAACAGTGTGCGAGGCACGCCGTAGTAGAAAATCATATACCATAACGGAACATGTGTGGCACTCTGTGGCACACTTTTAACATTTGTTCTTTTCGATTATATAACCCAGCAACCTTGGAAAATTGACGTTTTAGGTTTTTTTGGAGTTGTTTTGATTTGTTTGTTTCAGTCACGCGGCAAACATTAGTTTTAGAAAAAAATGATCAAAATTGAACTTGACCTAGCTTTTTGTTGAGGCAAAATATCGAGTGGAGCAATGGATGAGGTAAGGGATTTAATAATAAGTCGTGACATGATATCACGTTCCGGCTTACATTAAAGGTACAATTTTGGAGCAAATTGGAGGCGGAATATGGAACCCTCAGCCTCCATAACCAAACCTCTGTAGCCATATTTAAATGCCTCTGTAAATCATATGTTTATCTCACAATAACTTTCATTTACCACAGGTAATAAGGACCTTTGATGGCATTTTAGAGCAGCTGAAAAACATTTCAATCGAAGTTTATCCTGAGGACTGCGGAAAGTTCCGGGCGGAGACGTTATGCCCTTATTGCCAAACTAATGAAGAAAGATCGAAGTTATTGTTTTCGAAGGACTAGAGAAGAAACTGGAATATGTATAGTCTGACACAGCTTATCAATAAGTTAAAGAAAAGATTTAAAGTGCGATTGAGTTCATTTATTTATTGTTTTATTTTTTAAGCAAAGGTTCATATTATAAATCATGTAGCTTTAAAAGAAATATGTTGGTTTCGCTTCAATAGAAATATTACTGATTTCGAAGTTAGATGCATTTTCTGGAAATGAAAGCAAAGAAAAACAAAACAATCGCCTGGTTGCTAGGCGTAGCCAAAACGTAACGTATGAACTGTCAAATGACCGTGGCACACATTGGCACATATCAGAGCTCATCGTAACGTTTAGAAGCACTCTACAAAAAATGGGCACATGAGATAATGTGCTGAGCGACTCACCCCTTGGACAGCTCCGAAACATATTTATTTAATTGAGTATGATAGTGCCAGATGATGGACAATATAATCAGCAGCATAGATCAACCTCAAATGATCGCAAGAAACATCATATAAATAGCGATTTCAGATCACCTAAATATGAAATAAATCTCAATGGTCAATATCACATTCTGGCAACAAGCCTACACACTTAGATTTTTTACAAAAATCTGTAAAATTTTACCGAATTCTCAACAGTTGAACGTTCGGTGATTCGATTTAAAAGATTTCGGTGAAATTTTACGAATTCTGGGAATTTTTCTACAGAAAACTGTGAAATTTCACCGAAATCCGTCAAACCGAATTACCGAACGTTCAGCTGTTGAGGATTCGGTAAAATTTCACTGATTTCTGTAAAAAAAGCGTGTTGTTGTGAGAAGGAGTGAGAAGACATTCCATCCAATATACGCGAACAAATTCAAAATACACAAAGGCAAAATTTTAGGGAACTTCTTCCGCAGGTTATGAAACTGATGGTTTTGTAGATGATGTATTTTAAATCTTCAAATTGATAGTAATAAATTGAAAATCAATACTGATTTATGCATCCATTCACTAGCCCGATAGATAAAGCTTATGTAAGTATCATTAAAAGTGAAATAATTTGGAAAATGTAGGAATTTTAGTCCTATTTCCTAACAACTGATTAAAACAGTCACCCCTGATTAAGCCGTTCCCTACCCCAGAAAAAATCGTTCAAACGCACCAAAGTTTTTGAACAATTTTAATCATGAGCAATCCACGAATTGTTTACCTTAATTAACCTGAAGTATGATAGTTTCATATTATATATTCTTGGAACATCAGTTTTGGTGTTAGATATTTTCTTTGCTGGATTGAGAATAAAATTATGTTCGGTGATAGTAAATTCATTTAACCACTCTGCGACTTTACTATGTAAATCAATTATTAATTTTGCAAATAAATTAACATTAAACAATCATTCATATTTGGTTGACTTTTCGTTTTTCTGAATAGTTTCAATTCTGTTTGGTATAGAGTCCACGAGCTTTTATAGCAATTTAAACAGAATTCCAGGTTTCTCTTACAGCAGCATCTAGTTCGCGTACTGTTCCAAACTGTCTACCACCTTTGTTAACAAGCCGTGTCATGATGCCGGAGAAGTTACATATCTTACCAATCAGCCCCAGGCCATCCGAGCAGGAAGGAATAACTTGATAACTGGACTTGGTATTTAAGAGCTCAGATGAAGAGGTAAAATACCACAAAATTGTTCATACAATGTTATGCGAATGCCAAATTGAGGTAAGACAATACCAAAATAGTACCTCTCAGGTACTTTAATGCCAAGGCAAGTTATCAAGATCCAATTTAGGAATTAATATAGTGTTGTCCCCGAGCAAGAGGTGGTGTGGCCTATACTGTACACAGAAGTTGTCTCTATTCTATTCGGTCCGTGGCTGCACCTCGCCAGCCTCACTGTCTGTGAAGGGTCCGCAAGTCACCTTCTACTTGTTCGTTGCCTGCCTCTCCTTCTTGTGCCGTTTTCGAGATTCATTTTAACTGGACTGTCGTTCGACGTTCTTATTACACGCCCAGCTAACCGTAGTCAACCGATTTTAGTACAACGGAAGGTTCTCTAGCAACTGATGCAATTCGTGGTTCATTCGCTTCCTCAACGTTCCACTTTCCATCTGCTCTCCACCGTAGATCGTACGCAACACCTTCCGTTCAAAGACACTAAAGGCGCGTTGGCCCTCCACTAACAATATATGTTTCGTGGCCGTAGAGAACTACCGATCTAATTAATGTCTTGAAGATGGTCTCAACTTTGTAGTACGGTGAATTTCGGTCGATCTTAGCGTACTTTGTAGTCCACAGTAGGCACAGTTGCCAGTCATAATGCGCCTTTATGTTTCTCTGCTGGTGTCGTTATCGGCGGTCAACAAAGAGTCCAGATACACGATTTCCTCTACTACTTCGATTTCATCACCGTCCATCTGAACTCGAGATAGGAGGCTAACAATGTCTTCTCGTGAGCCGGAGAAGTTGTCGATGGTGTTTTGATTTAGATCCGGACTATGGGCTGGCTAGTTCAGAATCTCAATGGCTTAATCTGAAAACCATTGCAAAAATCTCATGTTGTCATGAGTTTTTGCATTATCCTGGTGAAACACGAAGTTTCCAGGCATGATCTCTTCTGATGAGGGAGTCAATTTTTCCTCCGAATTCATCCTCAAATCGTTAATAATATGCGCAACAGTAACATGTTAAACAACAACATAAATGCATTCTTTCGTCCAGGACATGTAATATAAGCTGGTGTGGGATTCGAATTCTTGACCTTTTTAGTATACTTCAAGTGGATACATCCACCCAAAATCTAAGCTATACGTTTGTGCATGATTGGTAGACATAATTCTTGCTTGATCTCTTCAACAGAAAACAGGTTATCTTTGAATTTCCTTTTGTTTAGTCTTTCATGCCAAACTTATCGTCTTTCTTCAGCATTTTTTTGATTTCTGCTTCCGATCTGTGAATTATATGAGCTATTTTACGGTGACTTGTACCGAGATTGTTTGGTAAATGACTGGCCAATACGTACCATTGATACTTCGCGTATCTGCGGTTATAAAATAGACCCTACCATAGGAACCACAGCAAAAATCGAGTAATCAACCTCGGCGGGACTTTGGTCATATGCTGACAAAGAAGTGGGGCTGCCCTCTTCAAAGGGTGCAGTCTATCTGAGCATCTGAGCGTCTGTTCTCCATGTCAGGGCGGCTCAAAACAGCGTCTGTTCTCCATGTGCCAGCGTGGTACTCTAAACAGTCTGGGTTGGGAAGGCCCAACTAGCCACCCTTAAAAAATACAGTGTTACAAATAATACAGAAGTGAATGTGGACCGAAACAATCGGCAAAGACCTTGGCGGCGAAATAAGAACTACGATTGGAAGCTCAGAACATGGAATGCAAATCGCTCTTCTTCCTGGGCTGCTTCAGGATAATCTATGATGACCTTTTATCACGTAGCTTCGAAGTCGTAGCACTGCAGGAGGTTTGCTGGACAGGACAGGAGGTATGGAAAAGCGGGCATCGAGCGGCTAATGTTTACCAGAGCTGTGGTACCACAAACGAGCTGGGCACCGACCTTGTAGTGCATGGCAAAATGCTTCAACGCGTGATTGAATGGTATGGACACTTTATAATCAATGCGAGAATGTGCAAGCAGAGGATGAAGGGTCGATTTATCAACTACAGCATCATCAACGTACACTGCCCACACGAAAGAAGACTCGATGACGAAAAAGAAGCGTTCTATACGCAGCTAGAGCAAGTGTGGCTGCCCGCAGCGGAACGTTAAAGTCGTAATTGGCGACATGAATGCTCAGGTTGCACGAGAAGCAATGTAGAGACCGGTAATAGGGTCTAACAGCATGCATACCGTATCGAACGATAACTGCCAACGATGCGTAAACTTTGCGGCCTCCTGTGGTTTCGCAGTCCGAAGTACCTTCTTCCCTCGTAAAAACATACACAATGCGACTTGGAGATCACCTCACCAACGAACAGATAATCAAATCGACGATGTTCTAATCGACGGGAAATTCTTCTCCGATATCATCAACTCTCGCATTACTGCAGCGCGAATACTGACCACAGACCTAGTTGCGTATGCGCTCAAAACTCTCGACGGACGCCACGGACCTAACATTGATATACTACGGGAAACCGCCCATGAATACGCGCAACAGCTAGAAGCAGCCATACAAACGGAAGAGCAGATTTTCGCAGCTACTCATGAGGATGGCTGGAGAGATATTCGAACCACCATTGGTACAACAGGCAATGTTAAATTCTTCGAAGGAAAAAGAGCCAGATGGAAGATCGACACCACGAAGCAATTGATTCTACGAGAAGTTTAATAGCTCGCGCAAAGGCTATGTACCACAAGCCGTAAAGTGCAGAGACCTGGAAGGTAACTTTCTCAGAGGAGAGTGTGAGGTAATTGAAAGGTGGAAGCAGTACTTCGACGAGCACCTGTACGACAATGTTACAGCGGACGAAAGGGGCACGGTAATGAATCTAGGAACACGCGTTGAAGATGACAGGATCCCGACCGCAATCCTTCAGGAAATTGAGGAGGAAATTGGTCGGTTGGAAAATAACAAAGCCGCTGATGTTGACCAACTCTCAAGCGAGCTACTAAATACGGTGGTGAACCACTGGTCAGGGCACTGCACTGGGTAATTACCAAGATTTGGGAGGAAGAATGTTTACCGTAGAATTGGATGGAAGGAATAGTATATCCCATCTATTAAAAGGGCGACAAGCTGGTTTGCTGCAATTATTGTGCAATCACGCTACTGAGCGCCGCCAACAAATTACTCTCCCAAATGTTATGTCGCCGCCTGTCACCAATTTCTAAGGAGTTCGTGGGGCAATACCAGCCCACGCTACTACAGCCCAGATTTTCGCGATTCAGCAAGTGCTGCAGAAATGTGTCTCAAATATAACGTGCCCAAACATTATCTTTTCATTGATTTCAAATCAGCTTTTGAACCAATCGGTCGAGACCAGCTATGGCAGATTTTGCGTGAATATGGATTTCCGAAAAAAAACTGATGCGGTTGGTCAAAGCAACGGTGGATCAAGTGATGTGTGCCGTCCGAGTATCAGGGACACTCTAGAATCTCGAAGAGGGTTACGGTAAGGCGATGGATTGTCGTGTTTGTTGTTTAACATTGCATTGGAGAGCGTGATTCGAAGAGCTGGGATAGACAGAAGTGGCACGATCTTCAGGAAATCTGTTCAACTATTTGGCTTCGCCAACGACGTTGATATCGTAGCACGTAACTCTGAGACGATGGCGGAAACGTACATCAGACTTAAGGCTGAAGCTGGTAGGATTGGGCTTGTGATTAATGCGTTGAAAACAAAATACATGAAGGGAAGAGGCTCACGTGAAGACAATGTTAGCTTCCTAGCGCGAGTTCCGATCGACGGTGATGAAATCGAGGTAGTAGACGTATTCGTGTATCTGGGCTCATTGGTGACCGCTGATAAGGACATCAGCAGAGAAATACAAAGGTGCGTTATGGATGGCAATCGTGCCTACTTTGGACTGCGAAGGACGCTAAGATCGAACAAAGTTCGCCAAACTACAAATTTGACCAACGACAAGACATTAATTAGAGCGGTAGTTCTCTACGGCCGCTAAACATGGACGCAGGTAGTGGAGGACCAATGCACTCTTGGTGTCTTTAAACGGAAGGTGGTGCGTAAGATCTTCGGTGGAGTGCAGATGGAAGACGGAACGTAGAGGAGGCGAATGAACCACGAATTGCATTAGTTGTTGGTAGAACCTTCCATCGTGTACATCGCTAAAATCGGCTGACTACGAAGGAAGAACAAGAAGAAAAGTCGCGCAACGAGCAAGGTGGATCAACCAAGTAGAAGGCGATCTATGGACTCTCCGCAGACAGCGAGGCTGCATGGTGAGGTACAGCCAAGGATCGAATATAATGGAGACAACTTCTGAGTACAGCAGAGGCCACACCGGCCATGGTCTGATTGGTAAGGTAAGGTCGTACCGAGATTTTTCACGAGCTCACAAAGCATTTAAGTTAATTTTGATGAACTGATGCAACCAATATAACGTACACAAATAAAAAGAAACATTGAATTTTCTGCGTTATCTAATGCACATAAAGGAAATACTAGATTTGGCAGAACATAAAGCAAACAATTTCGTTGTTTACGCCTCCTTTGGCTTGGAATTAAACAAGAGAAAACTTTACGTGTTTGTTGAAATTATTTAATCTTTTCTGAGTAGCTCAAATTTAAACTCATGTCTATGGCGCACACAGGGCTATTTTTCCCGAAAATGACATTTACACAAAATGGCAACATCATAATAATAATCTACTGGTTTATTATTTTATACATAAATGACGATGCATTTAAATGAGTTTCCCGCACTCTATGTATGTGATGCTACAAATTAAGACGGGTTTCTAAGCAATCACTTGCCCGAAATGGATAAAACGAACGCCAAATGTATGAAAATTTTATGAGTGTAGAACCTTTTTTTTCAAATTACGCTTGCTGGCAACATGTTTTGGATGAGTTTCTTTAAACTTCCAGAGTTAGTCTTCTGTAAGTATGTTTCCAAACTTTGAGCTTCTATACCTGTAAATTTCAACATGTACACACCTATTAATTGCAAATCCAAATTAGCATTCCAAATCCTAGTTTCCGCTCCATAGATAAACCTATTGTTAACAACCGAACGTGGTAATTGAAGGTTCATTTTCAATGCGTTTAAACAGCAGTTGCCGCATATCCTCTACGCACTCATGCGTTATGTTTGTTATCAACATCGCAATTAACTTGCCATTGCCAATATCTGAGATCGTGATAACTCCTTATCAGACAGAATAAATATGCGTGAAACTTGCACACAGTCCGAGTGCTGACCCACCTCCTAACCTCCCATAGCCCTTCGGAAGAGTGACCCGCCCCGTAGCACGTAAACACGTGTTTATTTGGCACCAAGCTCATTTACACCACCCACCACCGGAATTCGAACCGAGCGAAGCTGAATCGTTCCGGATTGGGAGGTTCGACCAATGCAGTTGTACAATCTCTATTGATTGATAATAATTATTTAATTAGATTATAGACCCCACCACTAGCACTCGCCGCTAGATCCAGCCTAAACAATTGCGAAAGCTGTCGCCTGTCGGTTCCCTCCAGGCTTCACCAGGGAATCGACAAAAACCGATTTGATATGCAAATTAACCGATAGTGATCGATAATTGGTCGACCGGACGTGTGGCTTGCGCTATAATTTACGAAGCTAATTAGTTTGGTAAGGTTCTCTTATTTTCAGATGCCAATTACCTAACTAACTGACCAATGGGATATGTACATAAAGAATGTTGACGGTTCTAATGTGTTTTCGTACGGATATTGTCAAATTTATGTTCTCTTCACAAACGATTTGCGACATCTATCGGTGTGGTAATTAGACGGCTAATGAGATCAACTGGATTACGTTAATTTCCATAGAATCATAGAAGCGACATTTTCATAAAATTAAAGCATTCCAGCGATCATTCTGCATATCTCTTAGTGTACCTCAGGCGAACATTTGTTCTTTTGTTGGTGCTCATTAACAATGGCTATCAAAGGTGTAATAAAAATTAAAAGTATGGAAAATTATATTTTTATCAGCTCGTTCAGCGTCCCTCCCCTTTCTCCTGTTGACTAAAACTACGTTCGTCTGTCCGAAAGAAAACGATGCCCAGTGGAACGAATGCTCAAAATTGCGAACATAAAAACTAAGATGTAGTTTCTTCAGCCAAGTTGTATGTATTAAAAGGTTCTATAACATTGCTTAAAACACCAAATCTGAATATTTGTATTCTAAAAAGAGTTCCCAACCAAAACTTTTTTGTAGACACCATGGTGATTCGCACCACTGTGAAGCAGTTGAAAAAAAAAGTCACATTTAAATATCCCATCGCAAGGCTATATGAGAGGGTAAAATTTTCTGTTCACCACACTTAATTTTATTGTTTGCAAGTCGTACATCATAGCTCTGATAGTCCGGAAGGGTATCCGAGCTAAAGAATTTCGGGGAAAAAGAGCTCATTGCCAACAGCTAGAACGACGACAATGTGGAAGAAATGGCGAATTTGTTATAATTAATGTGATAACACCTTCGCTAATTATATACATTGAATCGCAGTTTGGAAGGTTGGCCTGTAGAAATGACCGGTGATTAAATGGATTTTATGATGACTTTACGCGTGACAGTCTCTTCCATCGGGCGGGGACATTTTGTGATAGTAAATTGATTTACGGAGATACGGAATCGTGAATCGGAATAGTCATCCAAATGCTAATTCCGTTTCTAATGATATATTTGCTTTATCCTGAATCACAAGTTTCCTCCCCCTTACGTAACTGTTTTCAACCCTCGCTTCTTCCCTTTGTTTTTGTACAAACTTCGCATTGCTTCATAAAAGGGATTGATTTTGATATCATCTACTCAGCTGTGATGAAAATAGCAATCGAAGGATGCCTCTTTTTCGAGCAACACACAAGTGACACGTGCTGCGGGATTTTCGGTACAATTGAAAAACGTAAGCGGTGCGTGGCTCCACTTCCTACGATTGCATTGTCGATTACGACGGTTCACGGCATCACTGATGGTAGAGAGAGCTATTATTGTTGTCTGCCAAATAATCATATATGTTAACCAGCTCAATCAAGGATTGTATTGAAAATAAACTGGCAACGCTTATGATGCGCTCACACACATACACGCATAAGACTATCGGTTTGAGCCTAAAGGTGCCGCCACACGGAAGCTATTTTTAGTATATAGTGAGCTATATTCTAGAAAACTATGTAATAGTTCATAGGAACACCTAAACTATGTAGTGATAGCTCATAGTTATGACTTGCAAGCGATAGTTTTACGCTATGATATAGAGCCATGACCGTTGTCGTGTGTACACTCTAGCGATAGTTTCTATGCTATAGTAGTAGGCTATGAACTATTCCATCCAGACGGAATAGTTCATAGTTCGCTGGTCAAAGTTTTTTGACAGTTCGTTTGAAGTTTTTGCTAGTTTGTGTTTTCGCGGTATTTTTAAAGCAAAAATAGACTAGGAAAAGAAATAATAATAATAATAATAATAATAAATAAAAATATTAAAAGATCAAAACAAAAATATTGAGTTTGAGGGTATATCAGTCTTATAGGCGCTCCTTATTATTTTTTCGTGGCCATATGTGCTACTTTTTAAAGAGGGTATATTCTTTTCACTGTTGTTAATCAACTCCAAAATTCCAGATAATAGAATCTTTCGATAATCAAGCCTGCCGTTAACGGAGTCCAACTGTAGTACGACAAGGGTTCTCTGAAAGCCTCTGGATCTTTCTCTTCCTTCGATTTATGAACAAATTTTTTTCTTTAAATTTACTATGATTCTATTGTTTTTAAATAGCTAGAGTTCTTGAGTTAGTTTATGAAAGATTAAAATGATCATTGTGAAACAAAACAATTCAAGCAGTACAACAATACCTGCCATGGAACTTTTTCGTTCATTGCAAAAATATTCTGTAAATTCCTTTCGAATGGTTATGGCGGCCTCTTTGTGCAATCGGTTTAACTTGGAACAGATGCTCCCCAGCTTCTCTTCGCCAGTTTCCATGAGCTATTGTCTGTGAGTTAATAGTTCCCGAAGGAGCGTAAAATTTACAACTCTCTCGGAAAAGCAAAAAAAAAATGAAGGACATACACTGGATGCTCAGATGTCCGTCGCAAAACGCGGAATCGAGCCGAATCATGCCGAATCCATTCTGAAAGTTCTCTACAGTTTTCTAAAGTTTTCTACAATTCTTCTTGCTCGGAACAACCTGTAGTTAATACTTCTACAAGATCATGAAATCAATGTGTGTCGATGAAGCGGGAAAAGTGTCATCCCCAAAAAATACATATGGAACGGGTTTGTTCCTCGGGAAAAGTGGTCTTAATAATGGGAGGTTCCTGTACATTGACTTCGCAAATGAGCAATCGGCACATACTCCTTTATCACTGATCCTTTCTTTTGCTCCTATGTTGACATACGTAGACATGTATTCAGCATTCACCAAAGCCATTTGAACAATAATGAACTACTTTTTGTAATTATAAAAACCGCTGGCGCTCTTTGCACGGGATCTTATACATGCTTTCCGCCTTCCCGTACGCTTCCAAAATAATCTGAAGTTCTCTGAAGAATTTAACTTTCCTAAACTTCTCTGAAGAACTTCCCTGAACTTCTTTGAAGAGAACATCTCTGAAATTCTCTGAAGAACTTTCCAAAAGTTCTCTGAAGAACTTCCAAGAAGTTTTCTGAAGAACTTTTCAGAAGTTTTCTAAGAAACTTCCCCAAAATTTTCTGAAGAACTTCATTGAGATTTTCTGCAGAACTTCCCAAAATTCCACTGAAGAACTTCCTAGAAGTTCTCTGAAGAACTTTCCAGAGGCTACCTAAAGAAATTCCCCTAAATTCTCTGAAGTTCCTATGAAAAACTATTCTGAAATCCCTCTGAAGAACTTCCCTACAGTTTGTTTGAAGAACTTCTCTAAAGTTGGTCTGAAGTACTTCTCTGAAATTATTTCCTGAAGTTCTATGAAGAACTTCCCTAAACCTTTCTGAAGAACTTTCCTGAACTTCTCTGAAGAGAAGCCCTGTATTTCTCTTAATAACTTCCCTGAACTTCTGTAAAGAACTTTCCTGAAGTTCGCTGAAGAACTTTCCTGATTATTTGTGTATGCAAGAACTAGAGCACTTTTTCTTCATCTTTCCATACTTGCCAAATGTTTCCATGACTGCTTTCGGAATTTATTTTTTATAGCATACATCTGAATTTAATAAAATACACAAAGAAATTCAATCGTATGTACACCGGAAAAAAAATGTGATACTTTCTGCATCGAAGATTTCTACTACATAGCTGCTATCACTTCATAGCTCATATTTTTACAAAACAGTTTTTCAAATATCATAAAACTATGATATAGATATCTATAACGGCTATGTTATAGTGAACTATAATAAAGATTTCAAGCGCCGTGTGGCGGCACCTTTTACCAACATTCGACGAGTTCATCTGTCAACAACTTGATCAGCTGCCAAACTTTCGGTAAACAGTGATCATTTTCGAGATACCGCGAATCGAACAGAGTGTGAAAAAGGTGGACCAGTGACTTCGTGAGAAAGATCCACAAGTTCGGGGAACACACTCATTCGATGAGCTGCCACGACGAGGAAGAAAACCAAGTCTAGCTGATTCAAAATGGGATCGGAAGGTAGCCAACCTTGTCCTTTGGGTCAGATAAGTGGTGATTCGTGATTTGGCCAATAAGGCAGGTATCTCAGTCGAAATGGTGTAAAGAATCAAAAAGCACGACAAACTGGAGCCTTGGATGATGCCGAAAATAGCAAAACATAAGTGAAAGAGGACTCCAGAACGTTTCCAGGACCGCAAGTTTACACCAAGGTCATCAGCGAAGATATGAGCATCTTTTAAAAAGTCTTTCGAGGTGGAGAAATTTGGCCAGAAGGCACTCGTATAACAGGCAAATTGTTCCTGCGGCTCCAAGTCATCGATTTTCTACACTGAAGGTGTGCCGAAATGTTTGCAGAAAATGGATGCAAGAAAATGGAGTATATTTCGTTTAAGAAAGACATAAATCCTCCCAATTGTCCACAGTTGCGTAAAATTAAACGCTACTGAACTATCGTCAATCGCAACTTCAAGAAGAGTGATAGAGGGTGATAAACGGAATCAAATTGCGACACATACAAATATTCGGCAAAATTCGCCCGTTTCATCAATCATCAAACTCTCAGGGAGTAAAATAAAACTTTTCTTTCAATATTTTCCTATGTTTGTTTTATTCAAGTTCAATTCCATATCCAAATGCACGAACCTTCTTCTCTACACTACTCAAAAAGTCCTGTACATCATTTGGACGTGACAATCCATTTTTTCTTCATATCTTCCTCCGATTTCACTTCCTTAGGATGATTCCGAAGTGCCTACGTCATGATGGCCCAGTACTTTTCAATTGGTCACAGTTCCGGTGCGTTCGGATGCTTCGGCACGAAATTGATCTCCTTAGCCTTGTACCACTCCAAAACCTCTTTCGAGTAATGACACGAGGCTAAATACGGCCAGACAATCGTAGGATCATCGTGTGATCTCAGAAGAGGAAATTGACGCTTTTGGAGGCATTTCTTTAGGTACACCTGCCCATTGACTGTTCCAGTTGTCACGAATGGGGTGCTGGGTTGCCAAATCATTTTTTTTTTTTTTTGGCAAACTTTGACAACTTTGATGAGCAGGGAGAAACTGGAGCCCCGGAAGCTTCCGGAAGTCTGCTTTTACATATGTCTCATTATCCATAACGAGGCAATGTGGTTTCGGCAACATCTGAATTTATAGCTTCCGTGCACGTGTTTTACCTACCGTATTCTGCCGTTCATCGCAATTAAGGCCGAGCTACAATGGGGAGCGCAGCGGCGCGGTGCGGCAGTTTTTGACATAAAATATATGGATTAACTGTCAAAAACTGCCGCACCGCGCCGCTGCGCTCCCCATTGTAGCTCGGCCTTTAGGCGCCTTTTGGACTTTGTACGTGTGTAATCCTTCACATTTTTCCGCATCTTGCACGAAAGTTTTGGTTAGATTCAGTTCATTCACCACATCCCGAACTGAAATGTTGGGATTCCTCTTGAAAGCTTGAAACTACCCGCTTGTGATCCTTAACACTATACGCAGATCAATTTTTGCAATTTTGATTCATTTCGATCGATGGTCAAACGTTCGTGGTACCGATTTTAAACACGAGAGACCGTAGAATGTACCATTCCCAGTTCCTGCTGATGGCAGGATGAGAGGTACGTGCGCAAAATTTCTTTGCTGCTGCTCTTCCGACTCCATCTTTGCAACGATTGCACATCTGCTACACGGAGAAAATGGAAAATGCTGAGAAGCATATTATATATGCCTTTCTACGATTTATTCCTTTTAAATCACTGCAATGCATAAAAAGTATGCGTTGGATGAATATATTTTATGCATTGCAATACATTTTAGATAATTATTATTTTCCGTGCATATTGCGTTCCCGTGTTATTTACACGAAGTGTAAACAAACCACTTTCAAATTCCACCATTCGATTCCAGAGCGGACGATCGAATAATATTGCTGAAACTACAGGACAAGATTGAAGCCTTTTTGGAGGAATGGAATGCGCTGCTCAAGAGTATATTTCAAGTATATTCAGTTTTTTTTTTTTTGGAGCGGAAAGTATTTGATTTTGTACGATGTACGGGGTGTTTAATCTATAATTTTGTTTCAGAACACGTCGATAAGCTGGAGGAACGTCTGCAAGTGTTGATAGCAAGAAACGAGGATTTCACTGCTCTTCTGAAAAAAGAGTGTATGCTGTTACCACGGACCCTTTTGGGTCCATGCTATTACTTGATCAGTTGGTGTTTATTAGCACCGGCAGGTATTCAATTTCAATGTTAGTAGCTTATTAATTGGCCAAACAAACATATATTAAGAACCCATAAGAAAAACCCATTACATATACTGCCGTTATTAGCATAACTATCCCATGTATATAGGGAAACCCGTAGAACATGGGACAATTATGCGTAGAACGGCAGTATAGTGGACCAAACAGCGTAGCGGGAACGGACCTCAAAGACTTGAATAAAAAGCGGCTAGTCAAAAGCATTTCGATTTGCTTCGATTTTAATTTTTTTAGCTTTTATTTTATTTTAAAATAGAAAAAAAAAACATCCAAATATAATCCTCTTTAATTTATATATAAATATGATTAAGTTTCAATTATGCATTGCAATGCATATATTTATACAAATATGCATTCTACTTGATGCATCAAATTTATGCATTGCAATGCATATTTCTATAAAATGCATTACAATGCATAAATTTCATGTATGCATTGGAATGCATATATTCATAAAAAATGTACATTGCAATGCATATTTTTGATATATTCTATTCAATGTACAAACCTGGTTTATTCATTTCAATGACTGGATAGATCGAATATGATTTTAGCATAGAATTTATGCTTTAAAGTATATTTGTTTTTCTTCGTGTAGTGAAACTTATACCATAGACTAACTCTAAGACCAGTAGGTCCCATACAAAAACGATTTTTTTCATGGCTCAGTCAGTACTAGAACATCGTCCCAAGCTCGGTCCCAAGCTCAATAATGCACCCCTTATAATGAACTCACATGAACACACTCTCAAATACTCTGTCAAAATAACACAGCAAATCAAAACAAAGGCGCAAATATGGATAACAAGGTGCTGGCTTCAAGGTGTAATTCGGACCAAGGGGTTCTACAACAGTGAACCAATTTCAAATCGCTAGTTGCATATTGATTGTTGCTTATACAGCGTAAACAAATACACATTGAACTAATTCCACCCAAAATTTCAATAGAAAATACCCAAGGGGTAAAACATTACAGCCATTTAAGAGTGGTGCAACCTTTAGGAGTGCAAGACCATGGAAAAGTTCAAGAAGAATTCGTCTGAGGTTTTCAGAAAATGTAGTATAACTACTGTCCAAAACTGCATGAGTGTAGTCAACTCCAAAATTAGAAAATTCTGGAAATAAAGATGCTTGCAGCAATGTTTTTTTCTTTGATATATACTAGGAGAGCAAGGCTTAAATTGAATGATACAGTTATTTTTATTTTGATGTCGTTTCTATTTCATACCATGAGAAAAAATGTGTAGCCTGTTTGTTTTTCAATTTGTTAGCGGTGTCTAAATTAAAATTGATGAATGAAAAGTTATTAGCTGTAACAAATGAAAACTTAAACTATATCAAGGTGCTTCCTAAAATTCCAGCACCTTTGGTGCACGCGAAAATTATTGAGCTATGCCCTTTAGTCTAACCTTTAATCTTAATATTTTGTTCGTTACTGTATGTTGTTGGAAACTATTGTTATATACATTAATTGTTATGTTATGTATTCTCCGTGCGTGGAGTAACGATTATGATGTAGAAGGAGATATTCGCTCATCACCATGAGGCACCAAGAGTGATCATTAATGTTTTTGGCTAGAATGAAAGATGTGAAGAGAAAGTGTTGAAAGTTCCGTCAGTGTGCGACAGGCTGGACATAGAACAGATGTTTTTGAAATTGAGCGAAAGGGCAGGTATCCAGTGGTACTCGAACCATGGACGTCAATTTTTTACTAACTTCCCACTGCGGGGTAGGTTGTAGCACGCAAGAGACAATCCCAAGCATCAATTTTGATTATCGATATGAAAATTTGTATGCAGGGGTTTTTTGGGCTGGCAAAGGTTCTTATGATTATTTGAGACCCCTCCACTTTCTGGAAGAAAAGGCTCTCATACAATTGAAATACAAATTTCTACATAACTCGAGAACTAATCAAGTAAATGAAGTATATGGCAACCATAAGGCAATAATGTTTCTATGATGGTTTAAGATCCTTCCCTCTTCTAAAGGGGGGGGGGGGGGGCTTCAAAAAATGAAACACAGTTTTGCATAACCCGAGAACTAATTAAGCAAACGAAATCAAATTTGACATGTGGAGATTTTTGAAGACAAGACATGTTTCTATGGTGGTTTGAGACCCCTCCCTTCTCCAGAAGGGGGGTTCTCATACAAATGAAACACAAATTTCAACTAAACATGAGAATTATACAGGCAACTAAAACACAAAATGTGAATATTTCGGGTAAAAAGCATGGTCAGACAGAAGTTTGAACCCCTTCTTAGGGGGATGCTTGAGCTACTATCAGTACTACACTGATAGGCAAAATAAAGTGCCCACCTCATCGTTTTTCAATTTCTCTCATTTACTTGGTTGAAATTAAAGTAAACACACAGTATTTTTTTATTATCTTATTTTTTATATTCTTTTTAAGTTTCACTTATGGAATACTGCAAAAAAAAGGAGTTTACTTAAAGAAAAAAAAAATCAATTTGTGTTGAAAATAAAACAGTTACAAAATAAAGTGCCCACTTCATTTAGGCTACAGAAAACATAAATTAAAGTAAAATAAAAGCATTTCAATTATTCATGTGTCCTCCTTTGGCCTTCAGGACCTCCTACAAGCGCTTCGACATGCTCTCGACCAGGTTCTTTAGGTGCTGTGGATCTAGCTCTTCCCAGGCGCGCTCCAGGGCTTCAAAATAGTTATTTTTATTGGTAACACCAGTTTTGTCAACCCTGACATCGAGAATCGCCCACAAATTCTCGATGGGATTGAGGTCCGGGCTTTGTGGAGGCCATTCCAGCGGTTTGATCCGACAAGACCGGAAGAAAAACTTGGTCTTTTTGGCAGTATGCTTCGGGTCGTTGTCCTGCTGGAATACGAACTTCTTTTCAAGGCCGTCTGGATCAGCGAAACCTCCAGATTTTCTCGCAGGATGTTGATGCAAGAATCTGCCGTCGTTATCCCGTCGATTTTCACAATGCTTCCCACTCCACCCCACGAAAAACACCCCCAGACCATCACATTTACTCCTCCATGCTTCATCGTGCCTTGGATGTGGCGCTCCTGAAGTTCCTCTCCCGATCTGCACCAAACACGAACCCACCGCTTTCGGTTAAACAGCTCGAGTTTTGATTCGTCCGTCCGTTTTCCAGAACTCTAGGGGCTTATCAGCATGCTCCTTAGCAAACTTAAGCCGTTTGGCTTTGTTTACCTTGCTGATAAATGGGCGCTTCCGGGTAAGTTTGCTATTCAACCCCTGTGCTACGAGACGGCGACGAACAGTTCGACCGGAAACTGATAACTGAAGGGTTTCCTGGATCTCGCGGACAGTTACCTTCGGGTTCTTCTTGACTTCGCGCATGATCTTGGTGTCCGTTCTCGCATCCGTTTTCCGCTTCCTGCCTCTGCCAGGGCGATCCACAACTGATCCAAACGTTTTAAGCTTCAGAATAATTTGGCCAACCGCTGCCTTACTGATACTGTACTTCTTAGCGACAGCCCGGTGCGATTCCCCGTTTTGCACATCACGAACGACCAATTTTCGGATACACAAGAGAATTGCTTTCGAAAGCACTGCGTTCTCCATTTTTTTTTCAATTGAATCAAATGCGATCACGTCTACAAATGCACCAGGTTGAGTCGTTTGCTTCAAAACATGTCGAAATATCAAAAAATAAATAATCGAGGGGTCTTGCAATGGAAACTTATCGAAAACATATCGATTTTTGAAGTGGGCATTTTGTCACTGTTTTTTTTTTTCAACACAAATTGATTTTTTTTATTTCTTTAAGTAAAACTTCTTTTTTTTCAGTATTCCATAAGTGAAACTTAAAAAGAATATAAAAAATAAGATAATAAAAAAATACTGTGTGTTTACTTTAATTTCAACCAAGTAAATGAGAGAAATTGAAAAAACGATGAGGTGGGCACTTTATTTTGCCTATCAGTGTACATTGGGCACAAGTGATTTTAGGGTTATGCAAGAAAAAAAAATACGTTCAAATTGACTGAATATGGCGTAGTTTGGAGATTTAAATCTCGTCTATGAAATGTTTCTACTCAGAAAGTACACACCATGGTAGAAATAAACCAATCCGAAAGTTAAATAATAAACAAAAACTAAAACCGAAAACAAAATAAAACAATAAAACTCTTTAATCGAAGTCACACACATAAGCAAACGAAAATATTTCAACGAAATCATTTCGAAAAACAACCATAAACGCGCCATTTATATTAAATTTTCATACGTTCAATTGTATGCGTAGCAACGCATGCACCGGGGTCAGCTAGTATTGAATAAAAATGAAAAAGAAAATGCATTCAACTATTATATTATCTCGCTTTTCAAAGTTGAAGAACTGATCCCTTTCTCTTATTCTTTCTTGCTAACATTTTGTATGGGAAGTCATTCCACCCAATTCCCCTCAGTACCAGTAAACGACCCTGAATCCCAGGTAAAGGGCCTGAAGGGAGAAAAAAGGTTAATCCCCATCTTAATTGATTCCTAACAACACGTAGATAAACAAATGAAAAAAAAAAGAATTTCGTGTATGATGGTGCCACATTCCATTCGACATCAATTCCATACATTACTCAAATTGTGCAAAAAATGATGCTAAAATATTCGATACTGACAATAAAAGGTGCCCTTCGATAAACAAATAAAATGTATAGTATGAATTAACTGTGTTTTGTAAACGCATTGTAAAAAAAAAATGAAAAAAATAATTAAAATATCATAAAACTTTTTTGTTTTTCATATCTCTAGTATCAATCAACCGCTAATTGTTAGCAAACATGATAGGCTTCAATATAAAAAAATGAAGTTTTAAAATGATCGCATGTTGAGACAATGCATCGTTTGTATATTTTTATTTTTTTTATATTATTTTTTCTTACAGTGTACATATTTTTTCAAAATGACTAACGAATTCGTGTATCTGGGCTCATTGGTGACTGCCGATTACGACACTAGCAGAGAAATAAAAAGGCGCATTATGGCTGGCAATCGTGCCTACTTTGGACCCCGAAGGACGGTAAGGTCGAACAAAGTTCGCCGAATCACAAATTTGACCATCTACAAGACATTAATTAGACCGGTTGTTCTCTACGGCCACAAAACATGAACATTGCTAGTGGAAGACCAACGCGCCCTTGGAGTCTTTGAACGGAAGGTGCTGCGTACCATCTACGATGGAGTGCAGATGGAAGACGGAACGTGGAGGAGGCGAATGAACCACGAGTTGCACCAGTTGCTTGGAGAACCTCCCATCGTACATATCGCCAACATCGGTCGATTACGATGGGCTAGGCATGTCGTAAGAATGTCGGAGACAGCCCTGTGAAAATGGTTCTCGAAAACGAACCGACAGGTACAAGAAGAAGATGCGCGCAACGAGCAAGGTGGATCGATCAAGTAGATGGCGACCGGCGGACCCTCCGCAGACAGCAAGGCTGGCGAGTGACAGCCATGGACCGAATAGAATGGAGACAACTTCTGTGTACAGCAGAGGCCACGCCGGCCTTAGTCTGATTGGTAAGGTAAGGTACCATTTAAACTAACCGTTATGGTCAGTTTTCTCTATTCCATATTTCCATTTTTGGAAACGTTGTCGTGATCCAGAATGAGAAGCTACTATGGCAAAACGGCATCATCAATCAAGGGGAACAACTGCGCTATCGAAGTTTTCAGTTCAAAAATAATTGGAAATGACAGCTTTAATTTGTCATTTCCAATTATTCTTGAACTGAAAACTATATTATTAATTAAAACATTTTCCTTGAAATGCCACCAGTTAGTTAGCAGTTCTTCATACAGCTTTTGAGCACGGGTTCTAGCTATGGTATTCTGCTTGAGAGATCTCCTGGGTTGCCTACTGGCGCGGTATGCCTGTAATCCTTCGCGGTATTGAATTCGCTGCACTGTACAACGGACGGCATCACACGTCTTACTCAAATCGCGACCGGACATACCATGATATCCTAGAGGGTTTGAGCTGTTTAGTGGAATACCTGTAACTAGAATTTGGAAGAAAAATTAGTATTTTCCATTTAATTCCAACTACCTTTGCTTATCTTGACAGATACGCGTATTTCGTCTACAATGTGCAGATTTCTTAAATGCCTCGTACTAATAACTCGACTTGTCAAGTCAAAGTTGTAGTATACAGAATATGTGTAAAGAAAATGTTTAATGTCAAGACAAAGTCGAGTTATTAGTACGAAACACTTAAAAAGTCTGCACATTGTAGACGAAATACGCGTATCTGTCAAGATAAGCAAAGGTAGTTGGAATTAAATAGAAAATACTAATTTTTCTTCTAATTTCTAGTTATACCAGGGTAGCTTCTGATGGACCTTACGCCCTTTCCATGGAGCTGGCGGTTGGCAGTTTCCATCCGGCGTTTACATTGAGTCTTCCGAGTATTCGTCAAGATTTTCCTGTCCTGTGTTTTTAGTAAAATTCGACACTTTAGCCCGCTTTGACGAGGACCACGATGGATTTTGCAAGTGATTGCGTACGATTTTTTTTCTACACTCCTCTTGCATGGTGAATGTCTCCACAACGAGTGTATTTTTTTCAATTCAAAACATGAAAAAATACACTGTTATTGTTGTTGTTATCACGTAAAATTTTTCAATGACAAAGCTGTATTTCTGTAGTCATTCGTACTAAAGCGAAATGATCACGTTAGGAAATTTCGGAAAACCAACTTCCAATCAACTGCCAGAAAGCGGATACTTATGCCAGTTGCAACGGGAATGACTTGGCAGTACAAATAAACAACGCCACGCTAATTACCAAAACGAAAGAATTCTCCGATCATTCGTTCCATCCGCCATAAAACGATCCAATTCCATTAATCTTGATCGCACACCTTCTCGATCAATTTCTATCACTTCGGAATATTGTATCGACAAGGATCGGAGGGAAAAAATCTTTCGTTTCTGTTTAGGCAGTTGCTGGTTCCTATCCACTAAACAGGCTCAATCGTAGAACGCTAATCGTTTGTCCGTTTTCGAGTTCATAGCTAGGATTGAAACTGGAAAGGAGATTAACTGAGTCTGATTGATAGATAACGCATGACATGGCACTTTTGAGTGGAGCAATTTTTCACGCTCCATTGTGTGGGATCAATCTCTGGCAAATGTTTACGTTTCACCATTCGGGTAACAGGTCTTGGGTTGAACTTGTGGTCAGTTCAGAAAAAAAAAACAATCCGCCATGGACAATTATTGTTATTCCGATCAGCAAGCCACCAGCAAATGACATCGAAAATTAAAGATAAGCTAATGTACCAATATACTTGGCGGTAGGTCGGACCACATCTGAAGAACTCCGCAACGACGAAGACTCCAATGTTACTTCTTTTGGTGTACGCGACCAGGTAATTATACGGCACAAAGTTGTAGTTATGTACATTAACTTTTCCTACACTTATTTTACGACACATCCGCTCGATGCCTATCAATGAGTTTGCCAGTGTTACGACAGATTTTCACCTCCTACCGGCACTCGTCTCTTTGGCAGATGGTAGACTTTGTGGAAGCAACCTTGAAATCGTTTGATCGTGCACGGCTATTGCGATACTTCATGAAATCCAAATTCTAGTACTGCAGTTCATTAAACTACGATCGTTTTCAGTGTTTTCTGGTAATAAAAGGTGCTCAAATAAGGCAATCCGAACGCATATTGATGAACAGCCGGACCGCATTTCTGGAAATTGATACCTTTTCGGGAAGTGTTTGAAACACTTTGACCGCTAAGACAACCTTCCCTATGGCTGATGAATCATACAAATACATTTTCGTAAGCACAGCACAGTCCGTGAATCGATTATAATGTCAAGATACGATACGTTTAGTTCGTTATTATTCCCATTTATCGATTCACAAATGGTCACATTCGCTCCGATATGAATAATAAGTAATATTTCATCTTTTATGTATTCAAAAGCGCTGGAGCGAGAGCGTTCGGGCGGGTGAGTTCCTTCGTGGTCAAATCTGAAGAAAACGGAACATGCAATCGAAATACTTACCTGTCAGCAACCAAGCAGAGTTAAGTGAAGAAAAAAAAACATTCTTCGAGTCATGTTTTCATTTCTCCAGAAGTCACCTCGTTCACTATTTACGCTAAGGATGGTCGATGGCAGGCTCAGACTGCTTGGGGTCTGTCCGTCTTGTCGATATCCATTGCATCGGTGGTGCGTTGCTTTAAACATAAATAAGCAGATGGGAGGGATTGCCGGGAGAAGCGAAGATCGACGGGATCGATGTCGTAAAAACCCGATTCTACTATGATGAGCGCATAGAAATGATCTTTCGAGGAGGCAGTGTAGTGTAAAATGCTTATCAATTAATTCCGATTGTCCATTTGTGAGGCACGAGTGACATTGTTGGAATTTGACCAGTCGGGATGGAAAATTTAGTCCGAAGGTGACAAAATGCTTGTCGAATGATGGATAAGATGTTTCATCTTGCTTTCTTTTTGTGCATACAATTTTAGAAATAGGTATATGAAATTATTATACGGCGTTGAAAATATGATAGACTGTTCCGATTATGGTACACTAAGAATTAACCGTCAATCCGTCAATTGCGTGCATTATTCTACTTATGGATGCATCCTGTTGTTTCACATCCAAATGAATCTGATGTTATCATCTTTTTCTCGAGCAGACAAAATGGATTTTGCCCAAGTGGTGCACTGTCAGTGGTCTTTCGATCAGAAAACTGACTAAGAAAGAAGGTGTGAGCAACGGAGTTGAGAAACAGTTGATAAAAACATAAATCCTTCTTTCTGTAAAATTCTCGGACTTTCTGTCGTATACACGCCATCAAGTTCCGTATGGTATCCTCAGATACGCCCGCCGTGACGATTCTCCATCTTCTTTTGAAATCATCAGTAACATTTGTTTTCTTTGTTTCCGCTGAACTAGAGCCCAGTGCTTCTTTATTGGGCGATGTTCCGGACAATTTGGTGGATTGGTTGTCTTTGGCACGTATTTGACCTGTTGTACTTTAAACCATTCCAGGACAGATTTCGCATAGCGATTAAAGCCCAAAACAGAGCTGGAGAGTCGTGGTTTCTGATAAACGGCAGCAACCGCTTTTGCAGACATTCTTTCTTGTACACATCCTTATTGATAGTGCCGGTAGAGACGAAACTTTAAGCTTTTTGACCATAACTCCTTATGGCCTCCCAAATCAAACACTTCTTCTGGAATTCGGACACCTTCTATATCCGGAAATGCTCTGTAACGTCGTTCCTTTGCATTGTGGTGTAAAAAACCAGACCCTGAAGCTGTTTAAAGTCTTCAAATATGTATGTTTCACTTTTTGAACGTATAATTTTGTCATCTGTTTGTCGGGAGCATACTTTTTCGATTTGTTCCACTTCCAACCATCCGATCCACATTCAAGCGCTGGTCAAATGATTTGCAAACACAAAACAAGATACTTTTCGATAGTTTCAGTTTCTTGGCAAGATCGCGCACCGATAAATTCAGATTTTACTGCCATTCGTACAAAATGTGTTTAGGCACTTCCACTTGATTCGACGCCATTTTACTGAATGTAACTAACTACCCAAGTAACACAACTTGTTATGTAATGATCAAAAATTCATCTTTAATACATGATCTCATGTATTTTTCTAGTACACATAACTTATTTTTGGTATCTTATATGACCAAAACAGCGCAATAAATCGATCTATTTGAAACATCTTTAAGGTCACACAAGAAGTTTTTATGTACAGATTTAGGACTAATAATACGTTTTAAAGATGTATTGAATAACATGCTTTGAACATGATGATGTTTCATCTTGATAGTTTCTAGCATCATAATAACAAATAGGTTATAATCAAGTAATTTCAAAGTAAAAACCATTGCAGAAATACATGAAAATGACATGCTTGTTTGAGAAATGTCAAACGAACAGAAGTCAACAAAGATTGTTATGATTAAGAAAATTCTCTTTGTTTATGAGTTGATATTCACAACTTATAGTAAAAAAAATACAATCGTTTTTGGCCAAATCAATTATTAAATAAATATTAGAAATCTAAAGATTGTTAATGCTCAGAACGTGTAACAAAATATCATATGCGTGGCCGCTTTTATGGTGCAACTTTTTGTTTTACTCCTGCATAATTTATGCCCCGTTATAAAGATTCAAAAAACAACAGAAAGTTCTTCTATATTTTGCAAGTTTTCAGCATCTCTGTTGGAATCATCAAAAATCGTCATGGTGGATTAGACACATGGTCTACACTGTCGTTTGAAATTATTTTCAAAACATTTTTTTTTTTTCTAGATTATCGATCAATTTTCTTTCTTACTCATAATGTATCATCTTAATCATCGACAAAAAATGCATCATTCGAAATTTTTAGTGATAATTGTAATCAAAATTTCAACCGGCACTGTAGTTTTGTCCATAACTATGACGTGAAGTTGAAATTGAGTCCAAAATACATCTTTAGAGCAGTCTAATAACATATTCATGATGGTCCAATGCAAATTATTTAAATTAGTTATTATAACATCATAATAACCACATCTTTTTAGTGAAATGTCATTTGGCTCCATTAATTTGAGAGAAAATGACGTTTCTTATCGTCCGTCACAATGATTCAACTGCTGATGGGGATTGTTATTGCACGCTATAGTTCCGAAATATATGAATTTTTTTTTTCTTGTAGTTAGACCAATTCTGTATCCGTTTCTTAACAAGATATCTTGCAAATGGGCTGGGTCTGCTTTTTAATCGTTATGAAAAATTTATAATAAGTAATGGTAATTCATAAACATATTTATCATAAACATAACAAACATAGCTGTCAAATTCGATCTACATCTGCTAGTTTGACACTTGTTGGATTGAATTGTTGTGTTCATGAATTTCTGCATTTAGCAGGGAGCTGGCGAGAATTCATTTTGCTTTAGCCAACATCTCTAACATCCAAACGTCAAAAGATTCATTATTTGTAAACAATACTGCCACTCGTGCCCGTAGGAACAAACGTCAGACGGGCCTTATTCAAATAAGGCCCGTGATATGTTGCATACTGTCAAACGCTAGTAACAAGGATAGGGTTGCCAGGCCCCTGGCATTTAGTTTTACTTTTCAATAACTTGATTATAACCTGTTGGTTTTTGTGATGCTATAAATACCAAGATAAGACATCGTCTTGTCAAAAGCATGTTATGCAGCGTATCTTCAAAAATCGCTTAATTGCGCTGTTTTGGTCATATATGAGTCAAAAATAAAGTTATATCACAGACAGACGTTTAAGCAAGAGCAAAATTAATCGATAACTTTGTGTAAATTTTTGAATCGCTAGCAAGCGCTAGCGTAAGCAACTGTTGCTTCACTAACGCTACGTAGTTCACTTAGTCGAGGTGCCCACTGATGTGGTGAAGTTGCGGCATCTGCTAGCATGTCAAAATATCACTCCGTCGTTCGCCACATGCCATCCGATATTGACACGATGTTTTGACATAGCGTCTGCCACATAGCGTCTACAAAACTGACAGATTTGCTTTTTGCTAAATGCTTATTGACATTTGGCGATTCCTTTCAAATTGACGGTTGCGGAAATTTACACAAGTCGAGATTCAAGCTTGAATGGCTGTGGTTATATGTTCTAGAAAAATACATGAGTGATATGATAGGCCAATGTTTTGCGATAACATCCTCTCAGCTTTTTCATGACAAGAGATGTTTTTCATTTCATTTTTAATACTCCTGTATAGCATAATTTCGAGATAACTGACCGAAGAGATGTTTTTGGTGTTACTTGGGTAGAATATTAACATGTTGTACCCCGAAATAAAGTGGAGAATTTCAGCTGCCATATGAGTGAAACGTTTCAGCGGCCCGTGAAATAATTCAAAATCTACACTGAAAGAAAAGTGTCTAAAATCTAACGTGGACAGGTTTCAACATGGTTGTTGGCAAGAACCAACCAAGCAACGAGTTTCCCGAACTCTGAATGATACGCGAAACTTGGCGTAGTTCGTAGATGATGTTATAATTTTCCAGAGAAGGTTGCGTAAATACAATTTTAGGTTAAATAGGTTAGTTCATATGCTTTCGTTTAGTCTTCTTCGTATTTTGCTTGCTACAATCCGACCGACTTATGCCAATCGTGGCATTCCAAATGAAGAACCTATATTACATACTTTCATAGTTCAGTTATGCAAACAATAGATTATGTTGTAATGTTGTAATTATTGTGTAATTTCAACGTATGTTAGCATTTCGGTGTTCAGGAGTATAGACTAGTTGGTTAAATCATTTATAAGAATATTTTAGATTCTTGTAGCTACCTCATAAGCCTGCTAAAATATTTCAACACTATCCGCTGAATACATGTGATTTCTCTGCTTCGTCTTCTTAAAAGCCCAGAGAGTTTCGATAGGGTGAATCTCTGGGCAGTTTAGTGGATTCATCTCCTTTGGTACAAATATGGCATTGTTCCATCTCTACCACTCTAGTGCATTTTTTTAGGATAATTGCAGGAAGCATGATCTGGCCAAAAGAATGTAGGCTTGTTATGCTGTTTGACTAAGGGTAGCCACCTTTTTTCAGACACTCCTTCACGTAGATTTAACCATTAATTGTGTTTGTTGTAGTGAATAGACAAGATATTATCCGCATATGGCCTACCACACCATTACCTTTTGGCCGAATTTTTCGTTAGTGGCTTTCACTGATCCAGGAACATACTTTCCCTTCGGCAAGATATAACACTAAGGTCCCGGCAGAATTTTATAGTCGAGTTTTATGTAGGCTTCATCGCTAATGATAACTTACCTTACCTTACCAATCAGACCAAAGCCAGTGTGGCCTCTGCTGTACACAGAAGTTGTCTCCATTCTATTCGGTCCATGGCTGTCACTCGCCAGCTTCGCTGTATGCGGAGGATCCGCAAGTCGCCTTCTACTTGATCGATCCACCTTGCGCGTTGCGCGCTTCTTCTTCTAGTACCTTTCGGTTCGTTTTCGAGAACCATTTTCACAGGCCTGTCGTCCGACATTCTTACGACATGCCCAGCCCATCGTAGTCGACCGATTTTTGCGATGTGTACGATGGGAGGTTCCTCCTCGTTCCGTCTTCCATCTGCACTCCAAGGGCGCGTTGGTCCTCCACTAGCAATGTCCATGTTTCGTGGCCGTAGAGAACTACCGGTCTAATTGATGTCTTGTGGATGGTCAACTTTGTGGTTCGGCGAACTTTGTTCGATCTTACCGTCCTTCGGAGTCCAAAATAGGCACGATTGCCAGCCATAATGCGTCTTTTCATTTCTCTGCTGGTGTTGTTATCGGCGATCACCAATGAGCCCAGATACACGAATTCGTCTACTGCCTCGATTTCATCACCGCCGATCGGAACTCGCGCTAGGAAGCTAACATTGTCTTCACGTGAGCCTCTTCCCTTCATGTATTTTGTTTTCCTACCAGCTTTCCTACCTACCATCCTACCAGCTTCAGCCTTAAGTCTTATGTACGTTTCCGCCATCGTCTTAAAGTTACGTGCTACGATATCAACGTCGTCGGCGAAGCCAAATAGTTGGACAGACTTCGTGAAGATCGTGCCACTCGTGTCTATCCCAGCTCTTCGCACATCACACCCTCCAGTGCAATGTTAAACAATGGTTGGTAAATGACTGGACAATGCGTACCATTGGAACTTCGCGTACCTGCAGGTATAAAATAGATCCTACAGCGATCTTTAGCCTTTTGCCTAGTAACCTACCCGTGGTGCCGACTGGGGTATGAGTAACCATAGGAAAGATCGGGTAACCAACCAGTTCATATGCTGACAGGGAAGAGGGGCTGCCCTCTTCAAAGGGCGCAGTCTATCTGAGCGTCTGTTCTCCATGTTAGGTGCGGCTCAAAACAGCGTATGTTCTCCATGTTAGGAGCGGATGATCATCGTCCTTGTGCCAGCGTGGAACTCTAAACAGTGCTGTGCACGATGGTCCTCTGGCGAGATAGGGGGTTGGGAAAGGCTCAACAAGCCACCCTTAAAAAATCAATTTTACAAATAATACAGAAGTTAATACGGACCCACGGTGTTCTAATTAGCGTTATTATCAAAAATAATATACCATCAAATCGGTGAACACCAGTTGGTTTGTTAATGCTATTCTATACCTCTCGGCAAATTTTCAAAAAAATCCTTGGGCAAAATTTTGAGTTACGCCATTTTAAGCTATAAAATCAAATGAAAATCAATATAATATAAATAAAAACACATTTATCATCAAAATGTTCAACGCCAGTCTGTTCGTTTTACCATTATTCAATTCTGGATCTTTTTTTGAGAAACTTTAATGATAAAATTTGTTACTTACGCCCTTTTAAAATTACGGTAATTGCCTAGGAACATAATTTTTTATCAAGGCACAATGCCTTTTTTACACAGCTGTAACCAATTGAAAAGTCAGTCAATTTAGCTGAGAGTCAATTCACCACTATATGTCCAATAATAACTTCTCCAAGCTCAATCATACTAAAATGATCGCTTATCTGTGAATTTATCTTCAAAAGCTTTTTTTTTTGGTTCCAGTGCTGAAATGCTTGGATTATACTGGACCGCTTAAGGCCCCTCATGACGCCTGTAAACAATTGTGTAAAAAGCTAGTTCATTTAACAATCGTGCCCAAAACATTACCTGGAGTTTCCCGCATGCTTAATGAACTTTCCCATTTAATCTTAAACAGGTCATGTTTTTTGGTGAATCGACTTACCTCTACGATTAGAGAGACGAATCTGATTGCCACCTAAGCATATGAAATTGTTATTATTATTGATGTAAAGAACATATAAGTTGATGTCTATACCGGAAGATGACGCTTTCTGAAGGGTCACCCACAATAGATACGTTTGCTTTCCGTTGACGTAAATTTGACAGAAAACCTATGGGAAATCTGTCAAATTCACGCAAACGTATCCACAACGTATCAATTGTGGGCCAGCCATCAGTAAGAAAATCAAACACTACAGTTTCTGCCGGTTTTGACGGAGAATTTTTAGCCTTTAGAATTTTAGACAATTTTCTGTTCGTTCAGAAGGATTACATCCACGCTTTTTACCTAGCTTAATTTCAGACAGGCAAACGTTACAAATGCGAACCACTTTAGCCACATCAGAAACTTTCTTTGGAACTACACCGGGTATTTTTTTCCCAATTACAACTTTCGGCAAATTTCACAATTGCATGTACCAATAGACCTGGTCAGCTATGTAGTCATATTTGTACTTGTAGAGGTGCAAGATTTCTGACTTTGAATCATTGTTTATATTACACTCCACTCTGCACGATGTACACATAGATGACGGATAATACCACTGTCGATTGGCAATATCGGGCAAATGATATGACGAATGACTTCTTTCACAGCTGTGGAAGTAGGTATTACATTTTTATTATTGGACAGGCATAGAATGCACACTTTTTTCGATTAGATTCATGTCCATTGTGTACTTTCGAAGAACAACCGTAATGTATTCGTTGTAAACACATCTTGTTAATAATGTCATAAATACCAATGCTTGCTACGATTAACTTTTTTTATCATCTAATGTCGTTTTCGTTTTTACGGTGTAGCTACATCAGAACTGCACCACCTTATACCGGGAAAAAATCGAGAGTAGCTATCGTTTACACCATTGTTTACAAACAAATGATGTTGAACTGTCAAAAACCCGCACTTGTTGGCGCTCCACACTTTTTGGTGTAACACCGCAAAAACGAAAACGACATTTTCTCGATTTTTTGTAGTTACGACCATAAAAGGGCGTAAGTTCAAATTATGCTGATCTTTTTTAAAAGTCATTTTAAGATGTAGAATGACAATAACAACAGACTGGCGTTCATCTTTTTGATGCTAAATGTGTTTTTATTGATGTTATATTGATTTTTATTCGATTGTTTAGCTCTTACGACTTGACAGGGCATAACTCAAAACTAAGCACAAGCATTTTTTTTTCAAATATAAGTCCAGACGTGTGGAATGTCATAAAAAACAAACTGGCGTTTATCGTTATGATGACATATATGTTTTTCTATAATGTTATATTGATTTTTATTCGATTTTTATCTTTTAAGACTTAAAAAGGGCATAACTCAAAATTTTGCCCAAGGATGTTTTAGAAAATTTACCCAAAAGTAAAAAGTAGCATAACATACCAACTGGCGTTCACCGATTTGATGGTATATTATTTTTGATAATAACGCTAAAAAGAACACCGTGGGACCGGAACAATCGGCAAAGACTAGATTGAAATATCACACTTGTATGAATTTTCAGTTTAAAATCATCCACATAATGAGAGCACAAACATGCTCGTTTAAGTTTATAACTCCAGCACCAAGAATATAATGAGGTCAACAAGTAAACTAAGTTTAAGTTTAGTTACGGTGGTTTCAATTAGTGTCGTTTTCACAGAGCTGAAAAAATTCGAAATAACCATATACAGTATTGTAATGTCAGACGAGTTCATGTACATAGTTGAAATTTCAAATGAGTTTTTCGGGAGTGTGAATTTATGTTCAAATATTTTGAGGTAAAAGCTTTTGCATCAGCGCCACTTCAACTGCAATAGCCAACGCTTCTCTCACTGGTATGTTACACTATGCAACTATTTTTCTTCAGAAGTAGAGTAGGGAACGGCTTAAGCACCCAAGCACCCTATTCCAAGCACGGGGTAAACGTTAACCTACAACGCTCATTTTTTGCAGTGTGGTGCTCCATGTAGTGAAGCACCATACTGCAAAAAATGAGTTCTGTAGGTTAACGTTTACCCCGTGCTTGGAATAGGGTGCTTGGGTGCTTAAGCCATTACCTACCCAACATGTTTTCTTAATAATTTCATTGATGAGGTCGAAATCTATGGCCAGTCGTTTTGATGAAAAAAGAATTTATTGTTTGAAAAGTTATTACGTGAAGCTTTAAAACATAATGCAATTGTAACAATGTGGAACCAGCGTATCTGGTAGCACGGGTGACTGTTAGATGGGACACGAGTTGCCAACACGGAATGAGAGGAGAGTCGGCATCACTGGTTGGGGATTGATGAGCGACGACGAGAAGCGAACGGACGTTGACTGAGGAGCGATTAGATATTGATACAGCAGACAATTTACAATGGCGACGAGGATGTTAATTGGTAAGAAAATTTTATCTGTGGGAGGTATCTGATGCACCAACTTTGTAATTTGGGTTGTTTTTGGGTGAAAGACGAAAAAGGGTGTTTTTCTAGTTTTCGATTTGACTGCCGACCGAGCCAAATGAAAAAAAAATTGTTGAAATGATGTGTTTGTGTATGGTAGGGGAGGAAAAGAGAGAGTATACCTCTAGTATACTGGTGTACTAGAGAGAAGAAGGCTTCCGGTTTTTGCTTTCTGGAGTTTTATATTTATAGAAGAGGGCTTCGTGCTACATAAAAAAAGAGAAACGGCTTTGTGCTGAAAGAGACGATCCTTCGTGCCTGAAGAAAAATAATTGGCTTTGTCCTAAAAGAGAGATGGCTTCGTGCTGAGAAAATAAAAAGGAAGTTGGTTACGTGTTGAACGAAAGAAATAGCTTTGATTGAATAGAAAAGGACAGCAGCTTCGTGCTATGCAAAAGAGAAGATCACTTCGTATCACTTATCAGATAGAGTAACATATCTGATAAGTAACAGAAAGCTACGCGTGGGCTACGCTGTGTTCCAGAGTTTTATTTTATATAGGTAAACAAACCTTGATGAGTGTCATTTGATGTTGGCTTTGCTGCTTTGTTTTATTGATCATTGAACGGTTTCTACGAGTCAATAAGATCGTAACGGATGAAGAGAAATATGATTTGTTGTTGGTATTGGGAGCTATAGAGCTACAATCATATTATGATAAGGGTACCACATGGGAGGTCCGCCGTTCGGCAACCGATGACAATGCCGAAGCAGTTGTTTTACAATATGAGTAAGCCGTAGCATCCCTCGATGCATAATTTGCACCCCAATTTAACAAGCGGGTTGAACGGCATCTGTTCCATGCATTGAAACAGGAAAATCAGGAAGCATTTGAAGAGTTCGTGTTCCGGCTTAAAGAACAGGCGAATCGGTGTTTGTTTACGGAAGTGGACGATGCCATCGTTGATCCGATCATAGATGGATGTACGTCAGCGGAGCTGCGGAAGAAGTTATTGACCGAGGACCTAAATTTGTACGAAACCACTGTTCTTGGGAAAACTTTGGAGGAAGTCCAGAAGCAAACAAAAGAGTTTGCAAAACCATCAACATCATATGGACCTTCTAGTATCGAAGGATCAGTAGTACAAAAGATTTCGGCAAGGTTTTCTGATAAGGTGGGCTATTTGGCGAGAGAAACAGAGAAGTGTCCGGCTAAGAAGGTTAACTGTCATGTGTGTGGAACGGCTGGACATTTTGCAGTGTGCTGTCGAAAACGAAAATATGATTCGGCAGGGTCTTATTCGATTCCGGATAAGAAAGCCAGAGTTCCTGCTATTACATCGTCGCAGGACAAACGAGGTGGAGTGTTTTTTGTTCGTTGTGGGTCAGAATTAGACGAGATACCTTTGCTAGACCTTGGAGGAGTCAAGACAGAAATGCTGGTTGATTCTGGGTCTCCGGTGAACATAATCAATACGGATACATACGAGATGCTGAAACGGAAAAAGTCGGCAACGATGAACGATAGAACACCAGGTCAAGAAGAGCTGAAATTTAGATCATTTGCGTCAAATGAAGAAATACGTTTTAGCCGAGTTTTCGAAGTCCAGATAAAGATCCCAGCCGAATACACTGGAATTTAGGTCCATATCCTAGTTGCTCCAGAAGGACAAGCTAATCTTTTCAGCAAAGTAACCGCGTTTGCGTTGGGAGTGTTGAAAATAGGATACAACGTTAATCATGTGTCAGATTCATGCGTTATCGCGAAAGTGAGATTTCGAACGTACTATTACGAGTGCAAGTGGATGAAATAGTTCGACCGGTAGTGCAGCCAATTCGGAGATTCCCGATACCCATGGAAACAAACGTCGAGGAAGCCATCCAGAACCTGGTTGCAAGGAACATCAATGAAAGAGCGGAAGGTCCCTTGACATGGGTGTCTCCCTTGGTGCCTTTTCGGAAAACCGACAGGAAAATCCGTCACTGTGTAGACATGCGGGCAGCCAACAAAGCCGTTGAGCGCGACAACTACCCTATGCCAAATATCTACAGCGCAATAGCCACAATAACGAAGGTAAGTAGGATGATTAGTTCCTTTTACAGAGTACTTATGGTTAATTTTGTACAAGGCCGTGAAAATGTCGAAAATTGACCTCGAAGCCGCTTACTACCACTTCGAGCTGCATCCGGACAGTAGAGCCATCACAACGTTTGTAGCAAGAAGTGGCGTTTATCATTTCCGTCGACTCATGTTTGGTATAAAGTCTGCGCCAGAACTGTTCCAACGTGAGATGGAAGCCTTGTTCCGTGCTCTAAAGGGACTGATTGTCTATATGGATGACTTGTTGGTACACGGTGTGACCATAGAGGCTCATGATGAAGCTTTGACCGAGGTTTTGGAGCGTATTCAGGAGATGAATATGAAAATTAATACACATAAGTCAGTCTTAGGAGTCAAAGAGGTCACTTTTCTAGGGTACCACATTTCTGGAGAGGGTATTTGTCCCACGAATGAAAAAATTGCAGCTTACAAAACTTACAGCCGCCATCGTCGGTATCGGACCTTAGGTCATTGTTAGGCTTGATAAATTTTTTGGAAAGGTTCATACCAAATTTGGCAGATCTGACTTTTCATATGAGACAGCTACTCATAAAAGGCTGCAACTTTGAGTGGGAAGAAAAACATAACAAAGAACTAAATAAGCTGAAGCAACTCTTGGGAAAAGTGGAATCATTAGCGTTCTTTGATCCACTAGATGAAACCTTGCTAGTAACCGATGCGAGTCTATACAATAGAGCACAATCCAAACCGTCAGCACGGATTGAACGATGGATCTTACGGCTACAAAGCTTCGACTTCACGGTGAAATACGAACCGGGACAAGGAAACCTGGCTGACTCGTTATCTAGACTTTCGCAGCTACAACACTACACAGAGGAAGGCACGGATGTTATTGCATGGTTTTCGGAAGAGATCAAACCAACACTAGAAGATGAGGAACTACAACAAGTGAAAGAAGCTGCCTTTTCTGAAAATTGGGACCTAGTCACAGCTGAATATAAAACCAAAACTTTTCGTGATGAGTTAAGCCTATTCGGTGAGCTAATTTTGCGTGGAGACCGAATTGTGATCCCTAGACAACTACGCGGATAGGTTATTGACATTGCACATATGGGACACCAAGGCAGTACAGCAATGAAAGCTCAGCTGCGAGCAAAGGTTTGGTTCCCTCAAATGGATAGAGCAATAGATACAGTAGTTAGAGGCTGTAAACCTTGCAAAATGACCTCTATTCCGGATAAAACAACCCCACTATCCCGCCGGGCTCCAACTGAACCCTGACAAGACATCGCAATAGATTTTAAGGAGGGTCTACCGAATGGAACATCTCTATTAGTGGTAGTATGCTATACAATTCGTTTTGTGCAGATTGAGCCTATGAAGCCGGCAACAACACAAGGAGTCATTGGGACACTCCTAAAAATGTTTAGTTGTTTTGGTATTCCACGTTCCATCACGGCAGATAATGGGCCCCAGTTTAGAGCAGCGGATTTTTTAAAATTTTGCAACAGTTATGGAATACACCTTAACTTATCAACGCCACATTGGCCAGAGCAAAATGGCGCCGTTGAACGCCAGATGAGATATATAGGCAAACGTTTGAAGATCAGCGAAATACAGGACACAGATTGGAAAACAGATTGTACGAATACCTCAAACTGTACCATTCAACTCCCAAAGAAACCACTGGTTTATCTCCGGGACATATAATGTTTGGGCGTGACATAAGGAATCAAATCCCGTAAATTTACCAACCACCGAAGTTGAGATGGGAAAATGCTAAGGATTAGGACATGAGGATGAAAGAATATCACCGGAGACATGCCAATCAGGAACATTGAAAGACGCGGATGTTGATCGAGAGATTCCATCCTCCGGAGATGAAAGCCGCGAATCGAAGAAACTTTCACCGCAATAGAATAGATTACGGTAGATAGATGGTATGGGACTTGTAAATGTAATATTGTTGAGCGCAGAGAAATAAACTTATAGTTGTGTAAAGGTATGACTCTTTCTCTAAAGAAAAGAGGGATGTAACGATGTGGAACCAGCGTATCTGGTTGCACGGGTGACTGTTAGATGGGACACGAGTTGCCAACACGGAATGAGAGGAGAGTCGGCATCACTGGTTGGGGATTGAAGAGCGACGACGAGAAGCGAACGGACGTTGACTGAGGAGCGATTAGATATTGATACAGCAGACGATTTATAGCAATAAATAAATAAACTAAAAAAAGATGATTAATTGTCTTTTATTAAGAATTCAAAGTATGTCAGTCTCAAATCGTATTTAATGCAGCACACTACCGAAAAGTCATGCCCTAAAACCAATATACGCAAGCGTCCCCGATGACGTAAGAGTAAGTTCAAAGAGACGTGAAAAGCAATTCAAACCAGTTTACCTTTTTTCGAGTTGCGTATGTTTTGGTTTTGGAAGACATAATTTTACATGAAATCTTTATTTACGTTTCTTTATTTCTATCAATGACAAATTACGTCTCATGTAAAATTAATAATTTCTAAATGAGTGATTATAATTATAATATATGAGTGGTTCAATGGTTTGTTGGAGTTTCTATTCTGTGTCATGTCCTTTCAAAGTGTTTGGAAACAAGGATAATTTAAAATATCACTTCAATTGATCACTTATAAAAAAAAGGAGCAACACTTATTTAAACTACCACTAATAAACGTGAAGTAAAATTTCTTAAAAATTTCACTGGAAAAAGCTTATCGTTTGACAGATAGGCCCATTTCGTCTGCGACTTACAGACTTCTTTAGTGTAGAATTTTCGAAGTTTTCCAATTAAAATCGTTCTGCTACTACGCTCGTAAAAGTAAACTGCGTTGGTAATTCTATGTATTTATCAGATCAATTAGATGGGCTCAAACCCAGTACAAAATTCCATCCTAGGGTGTTCGTAAGCAACACAGAAAAAAATGAGGCGAAATTCAAATAACCTAGCGCTCTGTTGGTGGTACCCTGCGAGCAACATAAAAAATCACATCAAATACCGAGAACAAATAACGCAAACAATCGAAACACAGTTGTGAACAATTTGTACAAAATGCATTATATGCATATTATATTTGTTTTGCCGTCCCTGCTTACTTTCGGCCCGGAAAGAGACAAAAACACGACACATGATGACGGCGGATTCCACATTTTGAAAGCTCGCGGTTGCAGCGAGCGCCTTGTAGTGAAATGCAAATGCACAATCCGCGTCCGGCGTGCGTGGAGGAGGCGACGGTGGGCATGTATCGGCTAATAAAAAATCAATAAATTCCCCAGTGGGACAGAAAACGTGCAAAATTTTTAGCATAACTTGCAACGCCATTTTTGGGTTTATGTTAGTACGCATAAAAATGCATTCGTTCATTTTACTTTTTATTTTTGCAATATTGTTATTTCAGTTGGCAACTGGCTAGCAATCAAAGCAAGCATGCACATGTACTGTGATGTCAAATTGTTTTGCTTTATGGTTGATCAAAATAAACACAGGAAAGTGACTAATTCCAAAATCCTTAGAATCCATCAGTGCAGCAGACTTCCTTCCGAGAAGACACGGACACAATGTCCATCGGCGGCTGGCTGTATGGCGTGGCGGCATCTCGCGATTGATGCTATTACGAATTGCACCCGCGATCGGAACATGTCAACACCGAGTGTTTAATTTTCATTTTTTTTTATCATGCTGTGCATTGGAATTAAGTAATTTGATTAATTTGGCGACACAAAGGCTTAGTCCATGCTTTTGACGGATGCGGATGGCGGCAGTGCGGTGATTTGCGATTGCCAATCGGACATAGGATGACGTTTCGGCGTTCTGCGTGTGATGCGTTTGCCTTTGACGGTGCATCGGCGGGCGCATGTTGATTGACAGTTTTAGTGGCGGCGTCGGCACAGCTTTGAGTCCCCTTTTCGATTATTGGAAAACATGGATTAGAAATGCATCGGAAATGTATTTTATTCACCTGCTAATGCTAATGTTGATGGTGACGGGCTTAATGAGATGGATATTCATTTGTAGTGACATGTTTTGCATATGTTTTGAAAGGAAATGATGCAGTTGCGATGAAGAACTTATAATGTGAAGCATTTCTTCGCTGAATGGATTCCCTTTTCATCGTTCGCGTCAAAATGAAGTCGAGGATCATCCGTGTTCCGTGTTTAGACAGGATGAAGTGGACATCCACAGACTTTCCATAAGCAAATACAATAATATAATGTCACTGTTATGTACAAGCTTCGTTGATTAGAATGTTTTGAGAGTGTAATGCATTAGCGAACGTGAACCGCTCGCTGTCAAAGTTCAGAGCGAAAATATTTAAAAAAAAAAACATAATAAAATAGAAAAAAAACATACACGAAAATAGGAAAAAAAAAAAAACATACTCCAGGAGATGAAGAAATTCTTCCGTGCTATGTACACTCGAGAATACACTAAACAACACTTCACTTAAAGGAAAAAAACACATAACGATGGGTAGCCCGTTCAACCAATCACCTTCAAACTTTCGGGAAGTAAAATAAAACATGTTATAGATATTTTTCCATGTTTGTTTCATTCAATTTCAATTCGATATTCAAATGCACGAACCTTCCTCTTTACACTTCTCATAAGGTCCTGTACAACATTTGGACCAAGTTTGTTTTGCTTAGTAATCCATTTTTTCTTCATATCTTCCTCCGATTTCACTTCCGAAGTGCCTGCTTCATGATGACTCAGTAATTGACCTCCTTAGCCTTGTACCATTCCAAACCCTCTTTCGAGTAATGACATGAGGCTAAATCCGGCCAGAAACCCGTAGGACCATCGTGTGACCTCAGAAGAGGAAATAGACGCTTTTGGAGGCATTTTTTTAGGTACACCTGCCCTTTGACTGTTCCAGTTATCACGATTGGGGTGCTCCGCTTTCCACACAACAAATTGCTTGTCAAATCATATATTTTTTGGCAAACTTTGACATCTTCTGCTTTCTAACGTCTTCAAGAACATTGAATTTATGATGAGCTGTGGAAAGCTGGAGCCCCGGAAGTCTGCTTTTGCATACGTCTCATCATTCATTACGAGGCAATGTGGATTCGTCAACATCTGAGTATACAGCTTCCGTGCACGTGTTTTACCTACCCTAAGGAGTGTATCGAAAATAAGCTATCCACAAACTTTCTTTCAAATTATGTTGAAAACCGATATTTTATTCAAACAAAAAATTGATCCTTTATTGTACGAGGTTAAACTTGAACATAATGAAGACCGGATGAAATTTAAGTTATTCCTGCACGAATTTTCGAGCTTTGGATCGAATGCTCTTCATCAAGTTCCGGACAAGTGTTGCATCGCATTTTTTGGACGCTTGAGGCCAAATTTTTTTTTTGAACTCCTGCATGTTCCCAGCTGCCTTACCAGTCTTCTTGAAGACCCTCTTCACGATTGCCCAGTAACGTTCGATGGGTCGAAGCTGAGGGCAATTTGGTGGATTGATATTTTTCTCAACGAAATCTATACCCTTTTCCGCAAGCCAATTGAGAGTGGTTTTGGTATAGTGAGCCGATGCTAAATCCGGCCAAAACAGTGAAGGTGTACTATGCTTCTTAAATAAAGGCAACAATCTCTTCTGGAAACACTCAGATCGATAGATTTCCGCATTTATAGTTCCGGTAGTGTAAAAAATGGTTGACTTCAAACCACAGGAACATATTGCTTGCCATACCAGTACCTTTCGACCGAATTTCTCCACTTGAATCGACCTGTCCGCATCGCTCACATCCTCCCCAACGACGGCAGTAGTCCTCAAGAATTGTGGACCTGGAAAGGTTTTTGAGTCCTCCTTTACATAGGTCTCATCGTCCATCAAAACGCATGCATCCGGACGCTGCAAAAGACGCGAATACAATTTCCGGACCCTTGTTGCTGCTCGCTTCTACTGTTCTGCACTTTGTTTCGAGAATTTCTGCTTCTTGTAGGCCTTCAGGTGGTTTCGCCTCTTGATACGCTGGATCATTCCGACACTCGTTCCTGCTTTTTTGGCCAAATCACGTATTGACATTGATTTGTTCTTCATGATTAGAGATACCACTTTCTGCTCCAGTTTCGGGTTGGAAGAACCGGGTTTTCTGCCTCTTCCTGGTAGCTCATTCAAAGAATAGTGTTCCCCAAACTTATTAATGATGGTTTTAACACTCGCATGATGAATTCCAAACCGCTTCGCCAATTTTCGCATAGTAATACCCTTCTCACTTAGCCATGTGCCCAGAACCTTAATTTTCACTTCCTTTTCAATACGCGACATTTTGAAAAGGCAGAATTTGAACCGCACAAACAAGTAAACAAAAGAAAGCTGACAGTCAAACGCACAACATGCAGTGTTCAGACCATAAAAAACCATCACAAATACATGCGTACAACGCAAATGTATGTGGATAGCTTATATTCTATACACTCCTTATTCTGCCGTTCATCGAAATTAGGCGCTTTTTGGACTTTGTACGTGTGTAGTCCTTCACATATTTTCGCATCTTGCACGAAAGTTTTGGTTAGATTTAGTTTCTTCGCTACATTTCGAACTGAACTGTTAGGATTCTTCTTGAAAGTTTGAACTACCCGGTTGTGATCCTTAACACTATGAGAAAGATCCGGATTTTCGAGGAACGTGCGCATAATATCTTTGCGCCGCTGCTGTTCTTCCGACTCCAACTTCGCAACGATTGCACATCTGCTAGTGAAACTCACACAGCGTAAACAAATACACATTCAGCTAATTCCACTCAAAATTTCAATGGAAAATACCCAACGAGTAAAAAGTTACAGCCATTTAAAACTGGTGCAATTTGATTCCGTACAACCTTTATACACAGAAAACAATTATAACCTCAACTCATACGTTTACAGAAGCCATGACGAAAGCAGTGAAGCAACTACGTTTGATGGTTTGTAATTACCGCTGGCTCCAGCCCAGAACAAGTAAATCCATCATCGTGCTACCATTTGTGTCGGCCGGTTACAGCTGAGCGGCCCTATATAAGATCCTGGTGCTCCTGGTTAAAAATGAGAGCATCGAGCGCAATTGCGGTTTTGCGTGACCGGAAGGTGCAGCAAGTGCTGCAGCGAAAGACGGAAGGCAAGGTGGTGAAATCCTGACGCACTTTGAGCCGGTGTGACCGGCCAGATGGTCAAAATGTATTCGGCTATCATGGACATTGTCATGGGACATGGGACGTGAAGGGGGACATCGCTTAAGAGTTCCGGACAGTCTATATTGCCGAGTAACAGGTCGTAGGCAACCAGTTGCTGAATGATTGTGCGGTCGGTCAAGTAAGAGAGAATCCACTCAACGAACCAAATGGGGAATCCTGCAGCCTTTAGCTTTTCGGCTGCGTACCGGTGTGGTACTGTGTTGAAAGCTTTAGAAAAATCAACACCGACCTGCCTTCGGGATTCAACCTCTCGAGACAAGGTATTGGAATAACCCGGCAAGATCGTAGTTATAGACCGATGCTGAACGAATCCATGCTTCAACTCCGATATTAAAGGATAAACAACATTGTACAAAGCGTTGTGAACTAAAGTTTCGCAGACCTTGCTGATGCAACAGAGAAGCGATATTCCACGGTAGTTTTCAACAAGGTTCCGACTTCCTGCTTTATGCATTGACACAATTGACACAGTCTTCAAAATGTCAGGGAACTTTCTCTCTCTTAACGTACGGTAAAGAAAAGCTGCATATCGGAAAAGTAAGAGAGCGTGAGTAAAACTTAGGAAGAGATGGAGGAATTCCATCTACACCAGGATCTTTTGAAACATCAAGGTCGTTCAAGGCTTTCATGATGTCATCCGACGAGAACAAAGCGCAGAGAAGTTCATATTGAACTCCAGTATGTTGTCGAAGCTGTTTGGATACACGGAACGAAATCATTCTATAATGTCTGTTGCCGATTAATAGTAGCCAATACATTATTCATGGAGTCAAATCGCAGAGCCGGAAGTTCAATTCAGGTGGAGATCACAAAACATATTCATACAATTCTCTAGTTTATATCGAGGTGAAATCTTAGTGCATTTTCATCAGTTTGAGCGTTTCATCCAAAAACAAAGCAGATGTATTTATAAAAAAGTTTAAGCCCCTCCGCACGTCTTCTTTTGTCTATTCCTGCTAGTGCAGGTCTCACCAATTCTTCAAAAGAGAGTAGTCTCAATCCATCCAGGATGACTGTCATCCTCTGCAGAAGAACCACTCAGGCCGGCGCGACACGAGCACAAGCACAAAATTCGTGGAGAAGACATTCAGTCGCTTGGTTGCCACAATGAGTGCAAAATTGGTCCGGAACTCTCCGCATCACAAACAGAAGCTCTCTATGGTCGATTATGCCATTAACCACCAAATAGAGTTTCGACCGGAGCGTTGATGGAAGTTGCTTCGCTGAGATGGTTTGCCACGTGCGTGGCCAGTGGACTTCTGGACTGTTTCGTTCAGTTATGTTGGATTTGGAGGCAGGGTTGCGGCTTATCATTTTTGACTGAGGCATATTCATTTGCCAATATCTCCTTTCAGAGGGTCGATTTGATAATATGATGTATGATGAACTTGTAGTGCATGAGTAGACCTACAACTTTGTCTAACAGTACATTGCTCTAACTCCTATATCTTCGACATGAGAGCGTATATTCACAGTGATCTTCACGATGATAATCGCGTGATCTTCACCGCGAATATCATCGCGAAGATCACTGCGAATATACGCTCTTATTCCTCAGATATAAGAGATAGAGCTATGTATTGTTAGACCAAGTTGTAGGTCTACTCAAGCACCATAAGTTCATCATACATTATATTTTGAAATTGAGCTTCTGAGAAGAGCTATCGGCAAATGAATATGGATAAGTCAAAAATGATAAGCCGCAACCTTGTTTGGAGGGAATGTGGGATAAATTAGATAGCATTAATTTTACTTCAGGAAGGTCTATTGGAATTGCAGGGCGTGGATTATCTTGGACAAAAAGCAAGAGGTGCGATCTCTTGCAGATGTCAGTTTATTGCGAGTGACTTAAGTGTTAGCGCTGATAATTGCAGCTTCAGTCCTCCTTTTTCCTTGCTGCGGGTGAGCTGCATCGTCAAGACACGGGCAACTATTCCTCTCCGGAGAAACGTTCCCATCGTTGACGTTATCTTCGCAGTGTGCACTCCCAACGGTTGTAGAATGGACGCGATATACCATATCCTGTATGTGGCGAACGTGTTGAGCATGCTGACCTTTTGATGTAGCGTCAGCGAGCGCAGAGAATGCAGCCACATTTTTTGCGAGAACATCCCACGAGCGCATTCCAGTTTAACGTTGTCATCAGGCGTATCGAGTTTGTGAACACAACACCCAGAGTTTTGACTGTATTGGCTGTTTGTAGTTGTGATGCCACCTTCGCAAAACCCGACCCAACAGCCGAGAGGTGGACCGGCTGGCAATGCGCGCGAGTAGAGCTATGCAGCCCTGGTTGAAGCCGACAAGCGCGTGGTCGCGAAGAGAAAGGAGTGCCGGACCCGATCGAACGCATGATCGAGGTCGAAGCTGATTAACATTTCTGCCCGTCACTCAAGATATGGTGTTCTCGCATCACTCGCTTCAGTCTGGTTTAGAGTATACGGGATAAGAACTTATAGTCGCTGTTGAAATCGGTCGGTATAATCGCGCGGTCTGGTCGCCACCTCTTTTCTTGACCAACACGATGATCTCTTCAACAAACACTTCAGGAAGATTGTCTCTGAGTGCCTCATTCAGCAACAGATTCAACTTTTAATGAATGACGACGAACATGCGGTGGTAGAATGCTCTCAGAATACCCTTGTAGCCAGGGGGTTTACGAGGTGCGCTTGCTGTTTTTGCAGACCAGATTTCTGCCGTCGTGATGTCGCTCGTACAGGCTTCGTTTGATGGATCGTTGACGAATCCATTTTCGTTTTCTTCTGTTGCCTCCTCCGTGTAGAGAGTGGAGAAATAGTCCACCACATGGTGGACTATCGCACGTCATGTTGTTATGGTTTCGTCTTGCTCCGTCTGCGGCTGCGTGATGACGGTTTTCTTCCTTCGCCCCTCCCCTAGCTGGAATATTGAGATTGGTTCTCCCGCCACATGCGTTTGATTGATCCGCATGAACATGTGAGAAAACCTCCGTTGATGCACAAGCATTTCGCCTTTCAGCCGGTTTATGATGGTCAGCATTTCTAATAATATCCGTCGTAGGCAAGCCGTAGTTCACCGTAGAGGCGCTGATGGTCGCTCTGAAATTCATCGAAGATGTCTCGAGATTTCCACTTGAAAAACCGTTTGACCTTGGGCTTAGCAAACGAGAGCCACCACTCCATCCATAAGCCATAGTTTGTATGTTACCGGGTACGTGACGTTTTTTTAGAGGAGCTCGTGAGTCTGCAGATGTTGATGGACGAGATGCTATACGACGTGAGAGCCATTTATAATTGCATTTCCTCCTCTCCTTCGTCGTCGATGTTGTCACGGCGGGGTTTTTACCAACCAGTCAGCTTCAGTTTCGTCTACTGCTCGTTGAAGTAGTGGAGTCATCGGATTCGTTAGCGGTGCCGATTATGCTCTGCGATCTTTTTGAAAATATCGTCCACGGCCACGACAGTTTGCGGTGGTGTAAGGAACGATGATGACGAATTCTGCGTTCTTTTTGTTTGCGGACACGAGGGTACCATAGTCGGTACGGTCTGCCTACTTATATTCGTTTTTGAGGTCTGGCTCGTGACAATCAGCAATTCTGGGAAAGCGTCCGATGATAACGGTGGTGGAGCGGTGATACTCTGAACGACCGGGCTTGTTTTTGTTGGTCTCGCATCTTCTCTTTTTTTTTTTTGGGTTGTTAGCCGGTGGTTGACCTATTCGCCTGTCCAGCTTGCTTCGTCACATTGGCGTAACTTTTCTGGTACAAAAGTTTTTTGTTCTGGACACATGATATGCGTGAGCTTGTTCCTTGCAGTGGCGACAGGATTGTAGCTGTCCCTTGTGTACAACGAACGCTTGCTCTCCGTCAATGGTGACCCACGAGTCCATATTTCGCTTCATTAACATACGGGCAGACCATATGCCAAGCGGTATTCCTCCGTTGCTTTCAGCCCACGCCACGCTTTCTTCCGACACTTCTTCGGAGAGGTCGTGAACTCGCACTTTAACACTATCATTTTGCAACGTGATTCGAAGCTCGTGTTTCTTCCCCTGACACTCCAGTTCATGCTTCCCGTCATGTTCGTCAACGACACTTTGTGCAAGCGCCAAGTCACTGACTTTGATGAACGCACATGTTGCAGCTCTGTGGCACTTTTTTTTGGAATAAACTATTCATGCATGTGAGTGACCTCAACAACATTCTCACTGTTGGTTAAAATCGGCTCTCAAATTCGTCATTTCTACGTACTTTGGAATTTCATTGAAATAAACCACCTTGTGAGTGGCCCCAGCAGCATTACTACTGTTGGTTAAAATCGGTCCCTAAACTTGATATTTTAACGTATTTTTGTATTTTATTGAAATAAAACACCCACACTGGTGATCCCGGCGTAGTGGTTAACATCCATACTTCTCACGCCATAGTCACGAATTGGAATCTCACCCGAGACAAGTCAGTTGAATTCAGCACTCCGTTTAACAAGCGCATCCTGCTGAAATCCCAACAATTTTCCCAACATCCCCGTAATTTCTCATGGAAGTGCAAGCAGGCATTCACACGTGACTCGCGCCGGTATTGCCTATTATAACATTTAGATCATCTGGTTTTATACATTGAAGATGTATGTTTGTCCCAAACATCATCTGTTGGTTCTCTGGTTAATTACAGCAGATATTGTGACCGTTCATTTTTAAGTCACAATAAAATATATGGTGAGAAGGCCAGTTGGAGGTTAAGAATTCAAGAAAACATTGTAATTTATGTTTGTGCTGTAAAAATAATCATAATTATAACGTAAATGTCTGAATGTAAAACTTACAATCTGTCTCCACTTACAGTAGTGTTTGAGTGATGTTAGTTTTACATTTAGTAGCCTCGAAGTTGATGTCCTTCGGTAAATATTTATTTCATTTTTGTTTACTCCGAAATAGTTTATTCATTTATTTATTTATTTATATATTTATTTGATTATTTATCTATTTATTTATTTATTTATTTATTTATTCATTTATTTATTCAAAGATTTTTTATTTATATTCAAAATTTATTCATATTTGGTTAGAATTTTGGAAGTTTTGCGGAAACAAGTGAGTAGGAAATTTGAATTTGTTAAGGCTCTGCATGTAGCCAAATTGTCGGAGTGAACGGGTAATTTAGAATAGGACATCAATTCGTTTTTTGTTAGCGTGTAAGTTTTCGCCCGTCATCTGTCATCGTTCGTCCATCACCGTGCCTACGAGTTGTCATCATCATCTTTGTTGTCGTGAGACGTCGTCATCAGGTCTATGAATGTATGGATGATGAGGATGATTAAGGGGGGAGATGAGATTGTGATGAGTCATCCACCCAAATAAATGGGGGTGGTAGAATAGAGCCGGCAGAGAATTATTGTAAATAGTCCGGAAGAGTGAGGATAGAGTGTCGGTCCGCGAGTTAGTCCGTCACCATACTAACCGCGAGTGTTCCCAATTCAAAATCTAATTCGAAAATCCACAGTTAAAATACCGAACAACGCCACTAACGGTTAGAAAAGGGCAGCATAATTAATCATCAATTAAAAGAGAGATTTGAGCAATAAAAAATGAAAAAAGTGCCATTAAATTATTAAGGCCTGTGCCAACAAATAATGTGTGATCAGCATTAAAAAATTAGGAATGAGCAATAAAAGATGAGAAAAGATCTTCGGATAATCTAATTGTGACCGGTAAATCTATCAAATAAAGCAACAGCTATTAGTATATGTGCAATTAAATATGGCAGTATTTCCGCCAAATTATGTAATTTGAGCACTAAACTATTCGCATATGTCTTTTAATTTTGTTAGATTTTCCCATAAAAACAGTAAAATGAGCAATGGATATTTATTTATCCATTGCTCATTTTACTGTTTTTATGGGAAAATCCAACAAAATTAAAAGACATATGCGAATAGTTTAGTGCTCAAATTACATAATTTGGTGGAAATACTGCCATATTTAATTGCACATATACTAATAGCTGTTGCTTTATTTGATAGATTTACCAGTCACAATTAGATTATCCGAAGATCTTCTCATCTTTATTGCTCATTCCTAATTTTTTAATGCTGATCCGATTATTTGTTGGCACAGGCCTTAATAATTTAGTGGCACTTTTTTCATTTTTTGGTGCTTTTTCTGAATTACTAAGTGCAGGTAAATATTTTAGCCTTAGAAAAGTGCACCAGAGACTATTACGTTAGTTCTAACCCACTAGTTTTCGGTGATCATTATCGTACGCCCTAGAATCGAGCGAGCCAGTGGTGTACAATTGTACAACACTAGAGTGCAGTGGCCGGCCAGACAATAAGAAACGAAGAACAGTGGTATTCCGTAAAGTCTGTGGTTGTCTGGCCATTTTGTGGTGCATGCTTGTTCGATTGGCCACTGAGTGAATACGCGCGAAATTTTGGTACCACTCTCCGGACAGGGAACTAGGCCTCCGTTACACTTGGCCCTACCGGCACAATCTGATGTTCTCGATACAATTTATGAGAGAATGTTACGCTCTGTACTCCATTCCCCTTCCCGTGAAACTGAGAAGAAAAATGTTCCTGTAAGACTGTGTTCCCGTATGTAAGCTGTGTTCCCGCCCGATGATTATGCATGCCAACAGAGTCAACGGCCGCAACGGTGAGCTCAAGCAAGATTAGTTGAATAAAACCTGTCCAAAAACAAAAAAAAGAAGATTATTATGCCTTTGTTAGTTTTTTTAGTTTATTAAATGTGTGGCCCTCTTAACCTCAACTGTATTTGTCTTATTTAATATTTAAAAGAAAAATCTTGTTTTCCGCCATCTTTTATGTGAATTGTCCGCCTTGTCACCAAATATTTAACACGTGAAATGCTCTGGGAGAACAAAAGACACGACCCGTAAAATCAAGTTCGAGAACCCCTGTGCTTACGCCGTTTCCATTACAGGGCTTCACAGACAGATTAACAGAGTAACAATATGGCAGTAACGGAGTAGTAGCTCATAAATATCAAAGCATTTCGAAGATCAATCGTTCATTCTTCTGGTAACATACGTTTGTTGTCGAGCGTCATCGTTTTTAATTTCACCTATAGGCAGTCAATGCTATGTTGTCTTAAAATCCACGCTTTTGAGCCTAATGAGCATGACTTTTAACAAAACTAATTGAGTCTATAGGCCAACATATATCCATTATCCCTAAATTTCATTGTTTTTAAATTGAATATTTAGTAAATTTACATAGAGGATCGAAGTAGGTCGCGCTCCGGGACTGACGTGTTTGTGCTTCGCTGCTTGTTTTATCTGCAAATTTTCGAGAAAATTAGATATTTAGTGGAAATTATTGTGTAGTATTGAACAGGTGCAGACGGAACCCCGAACATACAGCCTTGCGGCGACAGGAGGAGCTCGAGTTCACCCGCGTCACTCGGAGATGTTTGGTTAATGGTCGTGGAGCGTTCATGGTCGACCATCTCTTTACGAACAGAATGTTATCTGGAGGGTACGCGGACCTGCTCTGGTTGCTCGATGTTACAACCACGACAATGGAATGTTGTAGAAACCCGGGTGAGCTCTTTCCATTTTCTCCTTTTGTGTCCCATTCCAATATTTTTTGTTTCGATATGTATGTATATGTATGTGTATGTACATTCAGTGGCATGGGACTGGCCGAGCAGGGTTTTGTTGGCGGAAGACTCCATGTTCAGCGTCCTGTAACTTTGTAGATTGTCAGTGTTTTTGGATGAAGGTTTGACAGCATTATGACAAATGTGTGAACCTGGTGTGATCCGGGTTTCATGTTGATAGGGTTTATGGATTTGAGGTTGTCGTGGCATGTGTGAGGGGAGTCATTTTCAGACGTGAAGATTTCAGGAGTCCGTGTTTCTGTGAAGGGTTTGGGTGGCATATTGGAGGTTTCTTCGGGGCTTGTAGGGGTGCGGAGGATTGTGTGAGCGGGATTTGGACTGTTTCCATAGGGTGGTTTGGACTGCAGCTGCGTCGGGGTTGACGTACCAGCGTGGGCATTTCCCTTTTTCACCCGGTGCTGACCTTGCTGAGGTGTCGGTGCGGGGAGGAAGCCGAGGTGAGTTTTATTAATAATACTGTATAACACTGTATACGTAGTTTTCACAAACCAATTCATACTGAATGCCATATTTTCAAAGTTCTCCGTGGGTTACACTAGTTGTTTGGGATATTTCACGCGTAACAAATCATGTGTATTAATAAGATGAATTCACCTCGGCTTTTTTTTTGCACCGATGTTTCGGTGGGGTCAGTATCGGGTGAGGGGGGGAGGTGCTCGTGTTGGTGTGTCAACTTTGACGCCAGCTGTGGTCCAGACCACTTTGTGGAGGTAGTTCGAGTTTTGTCCGCATTGTTTTCTGTATTTTTGTAGGCTGTGGAGAGGTTTTTAGTGTGCTACCTGGGTCCTTCACAGGGGTGCGGATTTTTGAGGTTGCTGTGTCCAGGGATGGCTTTTTTCGCATCTGTTGTGATAGCTTCGGGTCAGTAAGTTTTGTCGGCATGAGGTTTTGATCGCATAAGGTCTATACATTAGTTATTGAGTTGTCAGATTTTCAATTGGAAGTATTGATGGTTGGCGGGGGAGGTGAACAACATGGTTTTTGGGGGCAGGGTTTTGCTCGGATTTTTTTTTTTGCTGCTGCTATATATATATATATATATATATATATATATATATATATATATATATATATATATGATCACATCACTTATCAAGGTGAATCCTGATCCATCGAGCCCTACCCTACTAACATAGAAAAACCTCCTTCCTGTGACCTTTGTGGGGATGCAGAGGTAAACACGGTCCCTAATCAGATCAGCAAAGGTCACACTAACTTTCCTTCCCTATTCCCAACTGATTGCAAGGACGTGGCCGGCGCCGTAATTGATTATTGAAGAAATTGAGTCACTGAAACGTTTACAGTGAGAATGGTCGGTTACTCCCAGGTCGTCAATGCCGTTATCACACTGTCCGGGTCTTAAAGGTGTTTGAAAAATATTTCAAGTCAGGGGATGCGACATCGTAAGGTGTGACCCGGTTAGAATTGGAACATAGACTATTGCGCATATTTCGGATATCCATTTACAAAATAGTATTCTGTTTTAACTAAAATGTTCGACTTTATGTGAACATTAGAGGAAAAATACAAAAAAATTTGTGGATTTTTCCCGGAATACGTTTCACCAACCGGTGCACATTAGTTTCATCCATCGTTTTGGCAGTCTTATTCTATTTGGTTCTCAATTCATTACTGTTTTTGACAACACTGCCATTCACCTTCCGCTTCCTCTTCATAATAGCCCAAAATCTGTCTATCGGACAGAGCTGGGGACAGATTGGTGGGTTGAGTTCTTTCGGTATGAACTGAATCCCGTTGGTTTTATACCACTGTAGCACTGTTTTACTGTAATGAAAGCTTGCAAGATCTGGCCAAAACAGGACTGGTTCATTGTGGGATCTGATGAAGGGCAATATTCGCTTTTGGAGACATTACATTTTATACAGCTTTGAATTAAATGTCTTATCAGTGCTGAAAACCTTGGTCTTCCTACCGCAGCTACAGATGCCTTGCCAAATCATGTATTTACGAGCAAATTTATCTGCAAACTCAAACTTGGAATTTGGCAGGAACATCTCCCCGAGCGAAGCAGGAGCCGTAGCGAAGTAAATTTTTTGTCCCGGTAGCTGTTTGTAATCGGCCTTTACATAGGTTTCATCATCCATGAGGAGACAGCCATTGAATTTTGTCAACACCTGGATTCTGGCCACAATGTTATGTTTTTGATCCCTATTTGGTTGTCTACAGGCACGGTATGACTTGAAGCCTTCCCGGAGACGAATCCGTTGTACGACTGCGTGCGGCGCGAAACTTTTTGTTCAAATCGCGGTCTGAGATGTTGGGGTTTGCCTTAATGTTCGTGATGACTTTGTTTCGCAGTTGACGGTTCGAAGTACCTGCCCGACGCTTACTTTGATGCTTGCGATCCGTCGACGAGGTTTCTCGGGGTATTTCGGGGAAAACCCAACACTTTAGCAAGTTTTGGCCCAGACCTCTAAAGGTTTTTGATTTCGCACAATTATTTTTCTTCTTTCCTCTTCCATTTTGTATTTCTCTGTAACACGTTCGAACTGTTCCGCGAAAAACAAATTCTGATGTTGTTTTTGTTATATGGAACACATAATATGTCATAGTTTACAAATTCGACCATAGTTTACAAATCAAAAATGTTTGTTCCAATACTGAATGGGCCACACCTTATTCTAACTCAATAAAAAAACACATCAACGAGTTGCTTAAAGACAAACTTTAGCTTCATCGTCGCTCCAAGAAGCCAGAAGCACCACCTCAGATCGATCCCGTTTTCGCACCATCATAACACAGCTAGATGCACGCGCTCCGATACGGTTCCGTCCGTCCAGAACTGACGAATGCATCCCAGCAGTAATATTTTTCGTATTCCGATGGCTCCAAGTGATACTGCCGCTAAGTATGTACATTGTACACGTAACATGCCAACCGAAAAGTCCAATTACGCACTCGCCACTGATTGACTGTATCAAACGGGCAAGCCAACTTGTCATAAATGCAGGAGAGAACATATGGAATTAATATTTTTCACCTCTGATCATCAGATACTGCCCATTAGCAAACAATATTTAAGGCTATCTGTATACGACAAGGAATGCCTTATTTTGCATGATTTTCTTCGTAAGACTGGATGAAACAAGTGACGACAAATTTACTTCTTTTTATAGATAGTCATTCAAACTCACTGAAACATCCACCCGAACAAGGGAATCCTTTTTTTCGTACCTTTTGAAGAGTCCTTCGGGCAACAAAATAACGGCTCGACCATGCATCATAATTTGGCAGGTGCCGGTCGCATTCGTACGGCAGGTCTCTGTCTAATGGCGATAATCGATGGGCTCGCTTCTACATCTGCATTTCGATGCTCCCGAGCGTTGTTGCCAGTCAGCCAGCCAGATGAAACCCGGTTGAAATGAATGGTTTTAAATGATCCCCTCTTATTAGCATACGAGCCAATTTATTTGCAATAAAATCTTTAAGCTGAAGAAACCCAACCATCCACACACGGGCGCAGACAAACGCTCGGGAAGGGATTCTGAAGAAACGAAAGAAGACAGCAGCAATCGGCCTGCCAATCATTAACGGCTAAGTAAACCTGCGTGGCCGCACATGTAATTTCGGCTTTCAGCTGACAAGACGATGGGCACGAGCCTCTTTTTGTGTGTAGGGTGAGCTTATTTTCTTTTTTTTTACAAGTGACTTAAGTTATCGGGTGCCACGCGCTCTCGTTCAGACGGAAATCCTTATTCCCCCGATGCATGCGCAGGTCAGTTTTATTGCCTCAAAGAAAGGATCCTTCCGTGTGCCTCCGATTGCTGGGTGTCTTGAAGTGCTCGAAAGAAAGAACATGTTTTGAATTTAATTCCTCCGAAATGCGCCTTCGGTGCAAACGCGGACCAACAAAAAATCGATTCACCTGCCTTGGGTTCATAAACGATCGTTCATGACTTTATTTCCGTGTGGCAGTGAGAGAAGGAATTGCATGTGCCTCGGTTGGTGTTTGGTTGGGAGTTCGAAAAAATAACACACATAACTATAAATAATAGTTAGCAATGTTGTAAATTATCGGGCATAAATTACTGTTCTTCACGATCATGGTCTCGAAAATAGGTTTCAATCAAATTAAAATAATTGGATATAAGATCTTTCCCATCTGTGCGTGCGGAATTACTTCTCTTTTGTGGCACGAGCAAGCGTCAATTACGATCGGAAGGTGTACGTTTTAAATTGATATAGAACCTTAATCACATTCCGGCGTGTAATTAATCGATAATGAGTTAAACTCTTCCCTCGTCTCCACACCTCATTCTCGGTCTACAATGTTCACATTTTCGGTGGATTCAGGCTAAGGATCATCCAAGAATTTATATCTTGCACAAATTGTTCGAGAAAAAATCTCAATTTTTCTGGAAGATGACTTGGAAATGCATGCTTTTCGGTTGAAAAAGTGGCTGCTGTACATGACTATTCTAGATAGCTTTTTTATCATTAGTACTTTTTTGTTGAACCCTTCCAAAGAATCATTACAGAATGGATACGTGTCACGTGGTGTAAAAATAATCCATAGCATCTTCAACGGTGTTCCAAATCGTGGATGGGATTTATTTTTCTAGACAAAACGCAAAAACATCCCTGCACTGCTGTTGTAAATTTTGCATTATACCGGATCTAATTTACACTCTCGCGTCACTTTACTCAATTTTTGAGTACAATTGTATGTTAGCTCTTTTTCTTCATCTCTTTCATTTCCATGAGATGTTACTCAATTATCGTAAAAAGTGGATCTACTCAAAAATTGAGTTGATCCACTTTTTAACGAAAGTTGAGTAACATTTCCATGAGAGAAAAAGAGATAGCATACAATTGTACTCAAAAATTGAGTAAAGTGAAGCGAGAGTGTACATCATATTAAGGGCATCTTCAACGGCGATCCAAATCGTGGATTCGATTTATTTTTTAAGACCAAAGGCAAAAACATCGCTGCAACGGTGTTGTAAATTTTGTTTTATACCGGATCTATTGCAACATTTTAAAACTGGTATATGTTTTGATCTATTCTTTCGGCAATTTGGAACAAGAAACACACAGCTCCAAAACGCTACACGCTGCTTGATAATACCAAATAATGAGTTAAATTTCAGCTTTTGAGCCGAAAAATGGACGTGTTTGGTGCTGGTCGCCTCGGATGCTGATCATTACCTCAAGTTGCTCGCGGTGCCTGAGAATTGCTATTCATTTAATTCCTGAATTACAAATGGATCTCTTAGTTCTTTACAGCGACTTCAGTTTTCGGAAAATGCTGACTATTTTTAAATGGGAAAGCTCCCGAACTGGTGACTGTTGTGGATTTTGTGACTAATTTGATGGCAAATTCCAATTCCAAATAATAATTCAATTGCTCGGAAATGAAAAGTAATGAAGTCTTCAAAGTGAACAATCGATTCATTGATGGATTGATCATGCACGCAAAAAAATACGTAAAAGGCGATACGGTCAAAATTTGGTCAATATCAACTTGACGTATTTCTTTCAATTTTGCATTTAAAAAACCTGAATACCCCTCATTTTGAAGGTGTGTGTGTGTGTGTGTGTAGAATGTTGCTCCTATTTTGATTTTGGAATTCACTCTTCAGTTGTCAAAATGCCGTCCAAGCAAGAAGAGCAGCGTATCAAAATTTTGCTCGCGCATCGCGAAAATCCGAGCTACTCGCACGCAAAGTTGGCAAAATCGCTAAAAGTTGCCAAATCAACCGTTACAAATGTAATTAAAGTGTTTGGGGAACGTTTGTCGACAGCCAGGAAGTCTGGATCGGGGGGAAATCGAAAACCGGAAGCCGCTGAGACGACAAAGAGAGTTGCCGGTAGTTTCAAGCGAAACCCTAACCTATCTCTCCGAGATGCCGCAAATAAGCTGGGTGTATCGTCTACAACCGTGCATCGAGCCAAAAACGAGCCGGACTATCGACTTACAAGAAGGTAGTGACTCCAAATCGCGATGATAAACAAAATACGACGGCCAAAGCGCGATCCCGGAGGCTGTACACGACGATGCTGACGAAGTTTGACTGCGTGGTAATGGACGACGAAACCTACGTCAAAGCCGACTACAAGCAGCTTCCGGGACAGGAGTTTTATACGGCAAAGGAAGGGGAAAGGTAGCAGATATTTTCAAGCACACGAAACTGTCAAAGTTCGCAAAGAAATATCTGGTTTGGCAAGCCATCTGTACCTGTGGCTTGAAAAGCAGCATTTTCATAGCTTCCGGGACTGTCAACCAAGAAATTTACGTGAAAGAGTGTTTGAATAAACGTCTGCTGCCTTTCCTGAAGAAACACGGTTGTTCCGTACTGTTTTGGCCGGATTTGGCATCTTGCCATTACGGTAAAAAGGCTATGGAGTGGTACGGAGCCAACAACGTGCAGGTGGTTCCCAAGGACAAGAACCCTCCCAATACGCCCGAGCTACGCCCAATTGAGAAATACTGGGCTATTGTCAAGCGGAACCTAAAGAAGACCAAAAAAACTGCTAAGGACGAGCAGCAGTTCAAGGCAAACTGGCTTTCTGCGGCGAAGAAGGTGGACAAGGTGGCTGTACAAAATCTGATGGCAGGGGTCAAGCGTAAGGCCCGGCAATTCGGATTTGGAAAAGCGGAAGCCTAACTGAATATTTTTCCTGAATTTTATACTAATTGAACTTGAAAAAGAAATTTAATTTGATTTTTTAAATAAACGATTTCACCGATTTACACGCGTTTTCCCTTGACCAAATTTTGACCGTATCACCCTTTAAAGGATGTCCACAGTTAAATTGCATCACCTTAAGCTCGTCCTCAAAAACAAGTCTCTCGACCGAATGTCATGAAATATTGAGGGAATAAAATACAATGTATCATCTTGATTTAGGTATTTTTATTTCACTGTATTTCTTTACCAAATCCAAAAGCGCGAACTTTATTTTTAATGCCACGCATAAGATTTGTTCAACGCTTGCACCGACATGTTTTCCGCTTTCAACCATGACTTCAACATTTCCTGTTCTGTAGTGACAACTTTAGGATGCTTACGAAGTTCGTGCTTCATTATAGCAAAATATGTTTCAATTGGCAGCAACTCTGGAGAGTTTGGGGGATTAAGATCCTTCGGCACGAAATTGACACCATTCGTCTTGTACCACTCCAGAACATCCTTGTAGTAGAGACAAGAGGATAGATCCGGCAAAAAAAATGTAGGAACGATGTGTGTTTTGAGAAACGGAAGCAGACGTTTTGTCAGGCATTCATTCATGTATACTTGACCATTTACAGTTGAAGTTGTCACGAAAGGCTTGCACCGTTTACCGCACAAACAAATCCCCTGCCAAATCATGAATGTCTTGGGGAACTTCGACACTTTCTGTTTCCTGAGAGACTTTGGAACATCAAACTTGTCTTTCGCAGTGGTAATTTGTGAAAGTCCGCTTTTATGTGTGTTTAATCAGCCATGATGCAGCAGTGTGGTTTCGTCAACATTTGTGTGTACAGATTAAGCGCACGTGTTTTAGCTGTCCTATTCTGTTTTTCATTGCGCATTGGAGGTGTTGATATGAAGCATATGAAGATGTCCTAAGGGTCTGTACAGTCGCTTCAGATACCGTGGTGGCCGGCTTTGTCCAAATTTGTTGGAAGTGTTTGATATCTTTGATTCCTTATTTTTTTTTTCAGGAAGCTTGCGCTTTATAAGAGCCTAATAAAGCGTACGTTAAAAAAAGCGATAAAATGTTCCGATTTTTCAGTTAGTAGTTAATATATACAAGTTGCCTATATTCTGTGAAAATTTGACAGCTCCATCACTTTGTTTACGGCAACTATGGCGAGAACAGTGAAACAACTTCGATCTATGGTTATTTGTTCGTACCGGCTGCTCCATCCGCGCCTAACAACTCGGCAATTGTGGCGCACTTCGTGTCAGCCGGATACGATTGCAGAAACATTTACAAGATTCTAGCACTTCTGGAGAAGAGAGTCTATCGAGCGGAAGCCTGGTTCCGGTCGTCCGACCGTTTTAAGCGACCGGAGGCTTCAACAGAAGCTCATATGGAAGACGGAAGGCATGATGGCCACTTCTTTCCATGCGTTGCAACGTTCAAGAAGTATTTGGCCAAAATGGATGTCCACATCGGCGAACCAAGCGAAAACCCAGAAACAACGGCTGATCCTGGCTAAAGAGATCTTCCCGGGAAAGCGGAGCGTGGTGGTCATTATGGACAACGAGACGTACCTCACGTTGGACAGCAACAACTGGCAAGGCAAAGGTTACTTCACCTCCCTGATAAAGGAAATTAGAACTGATGTAATGTATATAGCGCACACGAAGTTCCCAAAGAATGAGTTACTGTGGTTTTACAATCACCTCCTCTGTTCTTTTTGTCGGGACTGGCAGTTAACGGTGGGATCTACAGTACGAAGTGCCTCCCAGAAGTTGCCGCCTTCATTACAAAGAAACCGCAAGGATAACGACGTGGAGTTTTGGCCGGATCTAGCGTCGGCCCACTTCTCAAAGCAGGCCCTGGAAGAAATGGAGCGGATGGGCATTCCGGTGCCCCCCCTAACTTTTGAATCAATCTTTATAATTTTAGTGTTTGCTTAAATTTTTCATTATTTAGTGTTGATGTTTGATAGATTGCTCCTTTGCCTCAATAAAAAAAAAGCACGAAGTTGCATCGATTTATTGACAAGATGTAGCAAAAAAATGGGCAAAAAGTGGGCATCCATGAGATTTTTTTTTAAATAGTAAAGACTACAATTTTTCTAACATATTATATTCTACGGGCGAGCCGAAACGACTCATATCCCAGTTTCAGAGACAAGACAGCAGTTGTTTTATCCTATTCGAAGATTTTATCCATTGCTATGAGCATGAGTAAGATAATAAACATGATTGACGACCACCCGATGCTGCTACAGGTATACCTGGATAGTACGTACATCAGCTTGCTCATTTCAAATCAAAATAGCATAAAAACTACTGATTGTATCTGAAAACTAATACAACTAAAGAAAGGGCGATTCCTGCTCTTTCTTTTGATTTCACTAGATTTAAGACAAAATAAGTGTTTCTTATGCTATTTCGATTTGAAGTGAGATAGTTGATGTACGTACTATCGAGGTATACCTGTACTCCGTTGTTGCCAGATGCGCTGTTATTACACAGAGAACCACCAAATTATGCTTGGGACTAGCATACATTCTCAATGTGAAAAAACTGGTTCTCTCAAACTAATGCAATAACCAGCGCCTGCCTCGCCCGAATACAGGTCAAAAAAGGGAAGGAAATTCAATAAGAAGGGAAACACCAACGCGATCCTACGTTAAACTTGCGGTTATATCCTAAATATAACCCACCTCTATTTTTGTAATATTAATACCTATTTCTGATTTGAACCTATTTATACAAATAGTGCTATTGGAGCCAATCACAAAATGGGATTGTGGTTTACTTGTTCCATGGTATGGATATGGTGGTAAGACGAGCATGGCAAACAAATATTATGGATCAAAATTAAAAGTGATCCCCACCACCAGCCGGGCAAACCCCCACATTTCACCAGGAAGCTTTTTTTGTTGTTTATTTTTCTGTGCTCACTCGATTACTCACATCGCCGAATTATAGATAACGGAAACAATACGAAACGCGCCATAAAACCAAATAGTGCGTAATAAAGCATCGGCACAACCTTTCACATCCGATGCTCGAAGCAAACTTTTTTTTGTAAAGTTTCAATTTTTACAACTGTACCAATCCTATAGAAGCTTCTTAAGAACAATCTATGCGAATCCATTTAAAATTGCAATTTAGGAATTTGGTAAAATTAAGAGTGTATAGATGTATTTCGTGCCTTCTGGCAACTTTAAGCTTCTATTGATGTCCAGGCTCATTGGTTTAGCGCCGGGGAGACTTGATCCTATACTCAGTGATATCATTATCTCCAATCCGCTCAATCAATCGCTATGTTTTGTGATACATTTGATGGATTAATATTATTTGAGATAACTCAATACAGGCGTCATCCAAATTTTGCATATTGACAGGCAATCTGTGGAGACCCACTCCTTATACTGAGATGCTTAGAGGTATACCGGAAGACTCGATGAGCTACCTCAAAGATTTTTTTCTGTTTCTATGGGAGAAAAACGGTGTTTTTGCGGTATTGTTTTGCTAATATTTACACTGAAAATTTATTTTCAGTGCTTTCACTAATTTCCTTAACATGGATTTTCTATATAGAACAAATGTCTCGTAAATTGTATGAAACATTCTTAATGCTTGTCATCTGGTGAAATGCTATCATTACAACTCTTTATACAGTGCACGAAATGAATTTTATAAACATCAACCAATTGCTGCTTCTGTTCAATCGTACTCATACAAGTTGGTATTGCTCCTCGGGTGTGCTGGAATCATTGATTTATTTTATTTTTATTTTTTCATTTACATACTGAGTTAATATAGAAGATCTGTCAGTCAATCATGCAACCACCAGAGTTTCTTTTTGAGTGATAACAAAATATTCGTAGTTGTTTATATTGTTTTCGTACAATGCACGAATGTTCTTTCTGTGCCAATAAATGCTTCGTGTTTTAGACAGTTACGCGTGTGGCATTGAGTACGAATGTTGCTTCTAGAATAGTACAAATCTATTTTCCACGAATACAACGAAAAGATTTGATGGTCCTACCTTCGTTCGTAATTAAATCAAAATTTAATTTTCAGTGTTGGTGAGAGGGTCGTGGAGGAAAAGTACATTTTCAGTGCAAACTGTGAACAAACTCGGAGGTTATCCTATACAAAAATTCACTATAAAGTGAATATTTTGACACATGACAGTATCCGCTAGATTTTACCATGGTTGCTATTTAATGTGGTTCGATTTTGAAACAAATCTAAGGTTTTTGAAATCCTTTTTGTTTTTTTAACTCCATAACTAGCCTAGAATTGTTGAACCCTGTTGAATCGGGTATTGTAAAGTACTTTGGGTAAGCGTAGAGAAGATAATCCACCCGTCGTTCAGGCGGATTTTCACAAAGTGAGGGCTCGATTCCTCTAGCCGGTGGAACTTGAAAATGTCCCTACTCTACTGGTCCACCGAACATTGTGTTGTTTGTTGAATAATGTTATGTGTTCAGTGTGTGCAACTGCTGGTTGAAGACGATGAAATTCTCTCTCTCTCTCTCTCTTTCTCTCTCTCTCTCTCTCTCTCTCTCTCTCTCTCTCTCTCTCTCTCTCTCTCTCTTTCTCTCTCTCTCTCTCTTTCTCTCTCTCTCTCTCTCCAAAAAAAAATATCTTGCCCCACCCTATTTAAAATCCTGGCTACGCCTATGCTTTCGAGTAGTATTTTGATTTGCTGAAAACTCTGTAAAAGCAGAACCATGTACTGTCAAACACAACTACTGACTTTTTCGGAAATTTGTTTGTTTCCCTTCAGTATGCTGGGTATTTCTCTATTTTTCCTTAGAAAAGTCAGCCGTTTTTCGGTTTTACTGAAAATAAAATAATTTTAATATTTTTTTTAATAATGTTTGATGTTTATTTAATGTTCATGTTTAATGATGAAGGATGAGACGAGCATGATTAATTTAGTTTAACTTTCTTAGAAATTATTCTCCTGTAGTGGTAAGGGTGCTGACTACTAACATCATTGCTTTTAAAAAAACGTAGAACTGTTTATCAGTTGGGTTAATTCAAGCTTAGAAAACTACAATTGCTTGACAGAACAACTCAAAACTGTAAAAAGTATCTATTGATGAGGACGGTTATGCAGTTCCAATAGCTACCACAGAGTTATCCTCTGGAAAATTTCCGGTTGCTTTGGACTAGTGATCCTCATAGCAAGAGATAAGCGGAAATTCGATTCAACGATTTGGCAACGATGTTTATTTTATTCACAGAGGCTGATAACACTTGCCGCAGTGCAAAATTTGTACGATTGACTCAGATTTGACAGCTCTCGATGCATGATTGGTTCAAAAATGGCTGCTTCCGCATATCTCTTACTATAAGGATCACTACTTTGGACTACATCATCTATGGCATCGTCGTTCATAGAACCGACCAGTTCAGCGACTTCGATGTTCCACTGAATTAAAATTAACGTTCAATCTCCACTACTATACTGTGATCTCTAAGGCTAACCGCCAGCTAGGGTTTGTGTCGAAAATCTCAAGAGACTTTACTGACCTATCTGAAACTGCATAATCTCTCTATTGCTCATTGGTACGACCGATCCTTGAAAATGCCACCTTTGTACTTACTTACTTACTTACTTACTTATGCAGGTTCAACGTCCTGCTAGGACCGCACCTGCATCATGATAGTTCTCCATAATACTCGGTTGACGGCTGCTTGGCTCCAGTTCCTCGAATGTCCCACACTTCCAAGGTCTTGCTCCACTTGGTTTAACCACCTAGCTCACTGCGCTCCTCTGCGTCTTGTACCGTTCGGATTCGAGGCTAACGCCATTTTTGGGAGATTGTAGTCCGATATTCATACAATATGTCCCGCCTATTGTATCCTTCCAGCTTTAGCGACTTTCTGCAAACTGTGTTCGCCATAGAGCTGTGCCAGCTCGTAGTTCATTCCTGTACTTCATACACCGTTTTCACATACACCGTCAAAGATGGTCCCAAGCACGCGTCGTTCGAAAACTCCAAAAGCTTACAGGTCCTCTTCGAGCATTGTCCACGTCGTACGTCCGTAGAGAACTACCGGTCTTATCAGCGTTTTGAACATGGAACACTTTGTACGGGGGTGAAGTACACTAAGGTTTTTTTTGCACGGTTTTTTTTACACGGATTGTTTTCGGCGATAACTCCAGAACGGAACAACGTATCGACCTAATTCAAATCACATTTTGGTTTTGGGCCAAAAGTAATCATATAGCAGTTTTTTTTTAAAAACTCACAATGTTTGGTGTAAATACTCAAAATTTTAAAAACTGTTTTTTGACCATTGCATGGAAAGGTAATGCATACAAAAAAAATCAAAGCAATATAAAATGTTAACGCATGTGAATTTATCAACTCTATTTAGTATTTTTTTACACGGTTCCATACTAAAAGTGGAACGTATCCCCCGTGCAAAAAAAACCGTAGTGTATACCAGACCTCAAGGTCTTGTGGAGTCCGTAGTAGGCACGACTTGTATGGCTTCCTTATCAACTGACTTAGAGCTTGAGGATTATAGTAGTAAATACTTCATTTAGGCTGCACCTCTTAAACTGTATTAATTTTCTCGTCCTGTTGTGTCTTGTCAATTGGTAGCCCTCCAATGCATCTACTATAGCCAGGAATAGTTGGAATTTAATAATGATTTATTTGGCGGAGACGATTTTGACTTTAAAGGTTTAAATTGGTACGCCTCTCACGCGCCGCTAGCATGCCTCTAGTGTTGGAAATCGAAAATCTTTGACAGTGGATTGTTTACCCTTCCATAGAGAACAACTGGTGCAACTTTGATCAAAGCAGTCCATCGCGTGCAGAAATAACGTCAAATGGAACTCGAAAGAATGAAAAATATTGTGCAAAAACACCTGGAAAATCCGGAGTGGTCCGGTTCCGAGCTGGCTGAAATGCTGAATATGCCGAAAACAACAGTTTGACGAGTGCTCAAAACCTACAAGGAAACCCTGGGTGTGGAAAAGAATCAACCATAAAACCATAAAACTGGAACCAGGGATCGAGGGTGTTAAGGTACTTTGAAGCTAACCCCAGTCTTAAGATCCGAGATGTAGCCAAAAGGTACAACGCCAACTTTCAAACGGTGCGGATACAAGTCGTACGAAGCCAGTCGGCATATGAAGCAGAATTTATGACCAAAAAGCGTACAAGGCTCTTGTACGACCGTGTTTTGACGAAACACAACTGCGCTTTGATCGATGACGAAACATACGTCAAACACGATTTTAAGCAGGTTCCCGGCCAAAAGTTTTACATCGTTACTGGACGTGGGGATGTGGCCGGAACAGTGCTGTAAAGTGTCATTTCGTGCAATTGGGTAAATTTACCGATAACTTAGTTCAACAGCTGACTTCATGAATATGGTGTATGATAAAATTGAAGCTCTTGACAAATTCTACAACTTTGTCTAACAGTGAAAGTGTTATATTCACTGTTATATTCAAATGATATTCATTGATGAGTATCATTTGTATATTCAGATATTGCGCTCTCACGCCTTAGGTTTAACAGTTAGAACTATACATTGTAAATCAAATTTATCAGACTAATCAAGCACCACATTTGTTTCATACGTGCTACTGTGAAAATCAGCTTCTGAAACGAGTTGTTGGCAAATTTAGAGCATTGGGTCGAAATGAGTATTTACAGCACTGGTCCGGAATATTCAAGTTCTTGTTTGCCGATAAGTTCGCGAAGAAGGTCAAGATTTGGCAAGCATTTTGCAGTTGTGGCCTGAAAAAGGAACCATTCGTCACATTCTCGACGATGACACCCCAAATTTACAATGCCTGAAAAAGCCGTTTATCTGCAAGCAAAAGGTCAAAATCATCTTTAGGCCGGATTTGGTCAGCTGTCACTTCTCCAAGGTGGTTCTGGAGTGGTATACTGCCAACAAGATCGGTTTTGTCCCCAAGCTAATGAATCCTCCGAACTGCCCGGAATTTTGACCAATCGAAAAATACTGGGCAATTTCAAAGCAGCGGGGCAGTCAAGGACATCCAGCAAATGCGGGCAAATGGAAGAAATGTGCTGATTCCGTGTCCGTTTCCACTGTGCGGGCGCTGATGGGCTCCATCAAAAGGAAGGTTCGTGATTTCGTTCGAACAGGAGAAACGTAACCTTCTAATGCTGTAACATTGAAGTTTTAATAAAAGTACTGTAAAGCAATCATTAATGGACTTTTTAAGCTTATTGAATCACGAATTACAGGTGTTTTTGTGCGTACCAATTTACTTTTAGTCAGCGATAAGGCGCTATAACCTTGGCAACTTTTGCCAGGCTTTTGGTTCAAATGCCAAAAGTTCACCCATAGTCAAAAGGAGCATAAACTAATCTTTCTAGCATCTATGCTCCCAACGATAAGGTACAAATTATCATACTGTTTAACTCTACATGGAAGCGTTTGGTACGGGAGGTCCACGCTCTCTTCCTTCCCTTGATTCAGAGTTGTAGAGCGATTTTAGATCTTTCTGGAATCGCTCTAGTTCTTGGAATCCTCTCTGCGGCACATACTACGCAGTTGGCCTGGCCGATGACAAGAAAAATGATGTATTCAAGAAACCATCATTTTCCAGGATGCCTTCAAGAATTGGCTGCGTTAGTGTGAGAATAGATTAGATTAGGTACCAATTTACTTTTAGTCAGCATTTACACGAAACTGACGCATGTCGAAATGAGAAAAAAAACATGCACAGTATAGTCATATAATATTTTATTATTATTATCATATGTTGTCATTATATACAGTATAAGATTTAGTAATCAATTTATTATTAATCATATTCATTCTTAGTTTCCAGTTGTTTGTTTCATCTACTAACTATATTGTTTTCTTTTGTCTCCTCCCGATTTGTTGTCATAATGATTAGTGTATTCGCTTGAAATGTATTTCACCAAAACAAAAATTGAAAAAAAATATGACAAACAAGAACTTAAAATAACGGAAAAATAATACCCAAGGTGAGACTTTGAAAACACGAACAATTCACTCGACTGCCACTACATAGGGAAGCTGACTTTGATTAACGAATTTCAATTTTGACCATGACACTACAATTTTGGTATCTAGTAAAATTTGGAAAAGAAGAAAGCCATTAGTGGAAACTATGTGTTTTTTTTCTAGTGAAATAACATCGCAACGTTGAACCAATATTTGGATATTATTGTATAACTCCTGATCTCTATCGACTTGACATTAATATTTACTTTACGTTCTAACATTATTCAACATATCACTGCGCGAAACCTAGAATTTTTCTGTTAGAAATGGATCATCTTAGAAATAAGAGAAAAAATAAAATGAACTCTTTTTTTATATTAAAAATAAGGTATATGAATAAAAGGCCTTTAAAATGGGTTAAAATAAAACTTCGAAGGATTGGTTCGTTTCTTGTTTCTTAGCATCGGAAAATATCAGTTAGCGCTAGAGAATAATTGTATCAACTGTGTTTTGTTTTTTTGGATATTTTATACTATCAATTGAAGGTCAATTCGCTCGCACGGTCACCTCACTCATATCGCTCTAGTGTGCTCATACAAATCATAGTAATGAAAACTGATTAAAAACTAAAAACAAGCATTAACTGAACTTTTCCGCGAAACCCCCCCTTTTTTTTATTCAACCGTGGACAACCGAATTGAAACTAAATAAACTGATGAAAAAGAACCGTTCATTCAGCTCATGCGTACTCAATTAACAACAGTTATCTAAAAAGCAGATTTGTTTCAATTTAATTATTTTCCTAATAGATTTGTTATCCACGTGCATCCATTATTGTGAGAGCGGTAACTGCTCGAATCAGTGTGTGTCGCCAATGTTTTGCTCCATCTTTGTTTTAGTTTGAATTATTGGCGTTTCCTTTGCTTACTAACTGTAGAATGGTTTGGGTTTCTATAGGCTGCTTCATACCGATAACTTCCCTTGATTTCTTTTCTGGTCGTCAATTTTTCCCCGCATATTTTTCATTTGCTTGCTTGGTTTTGGTAATAATCTGTATTTTAAAAACAAGATTCTCCTTAAATCGCTACAACTTATAATCAATCGCATTCACGCTAATTTTCCACTTTCTGCTTAATCCCTACTTGCAATGACTCCCGGGTTTGCCCCCTTTTTCATTTCGATCGATCGGTGTGTGTGTTTTTGAGATTCGGAGAACGTACGGTTCCCTCGTACCTATCAACAGCCCTAGAACGGTCCTAACATCGAGCTCTTCGGGTATACCTTAGTGTGAAGCTGAATGTTCTATTTGTGTCCTCATTCCTAAATTCATGTTTGTTTACCTTACTAAAAACGGTGAGTGCATGGTGCCGGTGCGCTTTGGTGGTGATCGCGGCTTCCTAGTCGATTTCATCAGTCCATCAGTTTCGTCGCATGCTCATTGATTTTTAAAACAGTTCGTAAAACCTCTCGGGCCAATAAACACTAGCACATTGTATAGACACACACACACACACAAATACTAACACCGACACACACGCTGCAACAACGGCAACTCCCCACTTTCCTAACGGCTTTGGCTCTTGGAGTGGGCGATCAGCCACTGCAGGGTGATATCGATATTATCCTTCTCTTTGCAAGAGATGCTGTAGCAGCAGATTTCCCGGTCCTGTATGCTGGAGAGGTTCCTGCGGAGAGAAACATGAAGGGATCAGATAAGATGGTCGTCAATCGACTCAAAAAAAAAGGAAATGGTACTTGTAAATGGCACTTCCCAAATTTTAAAAATGATATTCTTTTCAATAATTGACTAATTTTGACGATTTTTCATCATAAAGCCTGTCCACGTTAAATTTCGGACACCAAAATAATAGCAGCAAAAAAAGTTTCACATAATTCAACAAAACCGACTGTTTATTTCACAATAATAGTCTTTGCTTGAGAAAATTCTCTGAACGTCTTTCTGTGGTACACCTGCCATCAGGTTCCGTACGGTATCCTCAGTACGCCCGCCGTGACGATTCTCCATCGTCTCTTGAAATCATCGGTATCATTTGCTTTTCGAAGAGTTTCCGCTTAACTAGAGCCCAGTACTTTTCTATTGGGCGAAGATCTGGTCAGTTTCGTGGATTGGCTGTTTTTGACACGTATTTGACCTCTTGTACCTTATATCATTACAGGACGAATTCCGCTTAGTGACAAGAGCCCAAAACAGAGTTGGAGAGTCGTGGCTTCTGATAAACGGCGGTAGCCGCGTTTGCAGACATTCTTTCTCGCACACATCCTTGTGCTAGCGACGAAACTTTTTGGTTATTTGACCACAATTGCATATGGCCTGCCAAATCAAATACTTTTTCGGGAATTTGGACACCTTCTTTTTCCGAAAATGCTCGGTAACAAAGTTCCTTTGCATTGCGGTATAAAATGCCAGATCCGGAAGCTGTTTAAAATTTTTAGAGTACGATTGTTTCGTCGTCCATTATGATACAAGAAAATGTTTGCAAAAAAAAATTGTGTGAAGCTCCTTAGCACAACTTTTTGCAGTGAAATTTGGCTTGTCATCAAGGTTGGGTACTTTATTTTCAACTTTGTACGCCTTCAGTCCTTGCCTTTGCTTCACTTTTTGTACGTATGATTTTGACTTTCCATCTTTGCAAGTCACATTTCCACCTTCTTGTTCATTTTTTGTGAGTATACGTTTCGATTTGTTCCACTTCCAACCTTCCGATCCACAGTCAAGCGGTGATCGAATGATTTGCAAACACAAAACACGGAACTTTTCTTTAGTTTTAGTTTCTTGGTAAGATCGAGTACCGATAAATTCTGATTTTGCTTCCGATCGTAGAATACCAAATACGTTTGCGCACTTCCACTTGACACATTCGACGCTATTTTACTGAAAGTAACATGAATGTAAACATGTTGTACCACGAAATACAGGAGAGAATTTCAGCGATCAGGGAAATAATTCTAAATCTAGCCTAAAAAAAGTGTCCAAAATTTATCGTGGACAGACTTTATTACCCTACACCTGGTGGTGCATCGCCAATAGTAGCAACCCGTTTGTGTACAGAAAAAAAATGCAGTACGGGCACAAAGATTCTGTGCTCAGTTGGAGGCTGACTACCGTGCTGTTGGCGCTCAGATAGTGGCCAAACAACACGAGTTCTACACTCACGTCGTATCCGGAAACACACCGCGTAAAGTGATTCTGTGTGGCCTTCCGGAATTAACTCCGGAGGCAATTTTCGCCGAGCTGCAAGCAGTGGTACTGAAGCCTCCGAAGGTGTTTCCCATCAGACGCCAACAACAGGGAAATTTCCGTGACCAGCTCTATCTGGTCCATCTGGAGAAGGGTTGCATTACGATGGCGGAACTGATAAAAACACGGGTCCCTTTTTTAAACGTCATTGTCGAGTGGGACCGGTATCGCCGAGGCAACACGATGTAACGCAGTGTGGCAACTGACTTGTGTTCGGTCAGCGGAACTCAAAACTGCCACATGAAACCGCGGTGTTGGAAAGTGTGCCGGAGCGCACACAACCATGGATTGCGCCCCGATGGATGAAGGTGCCCCATCAAAGTGCGTCAACTGTGACGCTAACCACGAAGTCAACAACCGAGCCTGTCGACGCCGCCCGCTACCTCGAATGGACGATGGAGATACCGGATTGTGCGAGATTTTCAGCTACAGTCGAACGAAACCATCGGAATCGAGGTCGAAAATGCCGTCAGCCCTATCACCATCATCGCGGACTATTGTCCCGAAGCAAGCCAGCCCTGCCAACGGAGCAACAACGTGTCCTACGGAACGACATTCGCAAGCTAACTCGGAGGCAGGGGCAATTTATCATCGCCAGCGACCTAACTGCAAAACACGAAACCTGAGGGAAAACCCGGCGAAACAGAAACGGAATAAATCTACAGGAAGACCTGGAAAAGGGCCATTACACAGTACTGGTCCGGATACTCCCGGTTGAGCAGATCCGGGGTCTATTCGACAATCGTCATCTTCCTCGCCAACATGGGGAACAACATCGCCCAGCCGGCAGTACACCAGGCGCACCAGAAGTTGGCTCCTCGGTCAACCGGCATCGAATCACCAGACGAAACTATGACCTCGCCAGTTGGGAGAGGTTCCGACCACACGTTGACGATAACATCAATTTCGACATGCACCATGATTCGGTTGATGACATCGAACGGCAGCTGCAGAACATCGAGCAAGCGATCTCCCAGGCCCGGGAGCAACATGTCCCAGTGATAGGTCAGGTGAGCAACTCTGTACCCATTGATAGATCCACTAAAGAACTGATACAATTGCGCAACGCCATTCGAAAGCAATACCGGCGAACTGGTTTGCCAACGCTAAAAAGTCACTGTTATCGAAAACTATTAAGGCCAGAATAGTGGACCTAAAGGTTAACAATTTTGCGAACAAAATCCGCTCTCTTCCAGATTGTGCAAAGCCGTTCTGGAAGTTGACAAAAAAAAATTTAAAACTAAGCCAAGGCCCATTCTACCTTTGATCCCACAAGACAGCAATGGCTCTAAGGATCGCTTGATAACTCCTCCAGAAAAGGCTGCTGAGATAAGTCAACACTTCGTCAGCTCCCACAATCTCGGACAAAACATCGTCAGTCCACACGAAGCTGCCGTTAGTGCGCTTATTACTAACATCCATATAAGCCCCAACGACTTCACAGAGGAGTTGGAGATCGCAGCTGACAAATTGTTGACCTATATCAAATGCTCAAAGAACACGAAGGCCCCAGGTTTCTATAACATTACGAACTTGGAGCTCAAGCAATTGAGCCCGCAGTTCCACGTTCATCTGGCGTCAATTTTCATCCAATGCCTGAGACTTAGCTACTTCCCCTCGTGTTGGAAGTCAGCCAAAGTCATTCCCATCCGGAAACCTGGGAAAGATCCTTCATGTTCCAAAATCTCCAATCCAAGCTTTTTGAGAAAGCGATCTACCATCTGCCGACGAGCTGAACATCTTGCTCGACGAACTTAATCGAGTCATTAACATCCTCAGACGAAACAAGTCTGTAGTGAAATCATCTGCCATAGCACTTTTCGACATAGAGAAGGCCTTTGATAACGTGTAGCATGATGGCCTGGTGTACAAGCTAAAAAGATACAATCTTCCCATCTTCTTAGTGAAGATAATTAAACATTATTAGTCGGACAGGACATTCCGTGTTGCACTGCAAGGTGCAGTTTCTGATGCACATGAGATATGCGCCGGTGTTAGGGAAGTATACTAGGTCCACTTCTGTTGAACCTATTCACCTCGGACATAACCCACAGCTCCGAGCAAAATTGATGCTTCCAGTCGTATGGTCGCTCGATGATACCGCAGCTTTGTCCATCATAAGTATGTTTAGCTGAAACGTCTTACAGCGAAACTGCAGCGAAGCCTGAATGTTCTGTCTGAATACTTATACCGAATGGAAGATCTGTATCAACGCGGCGAAGACTTAGGTCATCCTATTTCCGCACTCAACTCTCCCAGACTTGTTCACGCCTAAATTTCAAAATCAGCCCAAACAACACAACGGTGGAAATGGGCCGAATCAGCTGTCTATCTATGGCGTTCCAATAGACATGAAGCTTATTTTCAGGATACAGGTTGACGAAACTGTCGCAAATGTAACGTTCTGTGTTGAAGCTATGCTGCCATTGATCAACAGAAGGTTTACATTAACCCTGAAAACTAAGCTTGCTATCTGACATAGCAAATCATACTTCCAGTCATCGAGCAGCTGGCATGCCAATCTGGGTCAGAGTTGCCCAAAAACATCATCTGAAACTTCAGCGTGTTCAAAATAAGTATCCTCAGTGATGTATCCTGAAGAACTCCCTCTGAGTGACGTAGGACATCTGAAGTACACCGTCTGGTTGAGATAAAAATGCTCGATGATCGCTTTAGTGAGTCTATCAATCGGTACAGGTCAAGCTGCCTGACATCGGATCACCAGATCATCCGGAATCTGATTCCCCACCCCTAGGATTTTCAACTTATAGCTATAGTTTATGTTTACGTAGGTTATCAAATTTCAACTAACACTGCCCCAAGGGCTGATCTGAACACTTAATTATAACATAAACACACTAAACACACCAAACACATAAAACACTTAAACAAAGCTGAAGAGCCCATTGGGCCAAAACCCTTACAATGTAAATTAGTATATAAGACAAAGAATGGAAATAAAAAAAAAATCAGTAGTAGTGGTTTGTTCGTACTGACAGCTCCACCCTGGAGCAAATAAGTTGGACATCGTGAGACACTTCGCGAATATAGAGGATCCTGCATTTCAAACATTCTGGAGAAATGCAAGAGCGTCGAATGGAAGCCTAGTTCCGGCTACCCGTCAGTACTACGTGACCTCAAACAGCAGAAGAAGCTGAAAACAACCCAAGGGCAAGGTGGCATCATCATTCAGCGCCTTAAGCCGAGGGGTTGAAGGTATCAGCCAAACGGTGAAAAGTTCCCGGGCAAAATGGACATTGTTAGGCGGCTGAAATTGCTGAAAAACAGCCTTCCTACGAAGCGCAACATCATGGTCGTACCGGATAACGAGACTTTCTAACGGGAATGACTGGCAAGGACCAGGTAGCTTACGCCCCCCACCAAGGAGGTAAGCGTTGATGTCTAATATATCTTCCACACCACGTTCCCGAAGAAGGTCCATCTGTGGCTAACCATCAACGAGAAGGGAATCTCCAAGCCGCTGATCTTTCCTTGGACACTTGCGGTGTTTGGGAAATACACAGTACGAAGTGCCTGCCGGAAGGTGCAGTATCACGCGACTGAAATCATTATATAATCAATATATAAATTCAGTGATGTGCATTTGAACCACCTAAAAGATAAATACTTTTTCTGAGTTGCTTCTCTTTTGGAATGATTGAATAGCAATGAATGTTCAGCTTCGTGGGCTTCAAATTGTGAGTTGGCAAATGCGAAGGATGGTTGCGACAGAACTCTAGTCTTACCAAGTTCCAACCTCAGGCCTCCACGAGTCATAAAGTGAATCACAATATCACTGCCAACTGACACATGAAGACGCTGGTTGGCGTAGCCTAGGCAATGTTGTCATTTTTACTATAGCGAAGAAAATTCAGATCCAAATTTGTACACTATTTATGTAAATCAAAAGTTGGTCTTTTCGTTTTGTCGTAAGTTGTCCCTACACACGAAATGTATATGCATTTACTACTAGTTATGTACATTTACTACCGTTTTACGCACAATTCTCCCACCGTCCAAAAAAATTGCATAGAACATGGGACAGCAATGCGTAGAACGGCAGATTGTCCGATTCCAAATTTCACTACTCACATTCTCTCTATCAAGCCAGTCTCGTCGAGCGCTCCGGGGATGTCCCGTTTGTTTCCTAACACCAGCACTGGGATACCGGCTAGGGCTGGGGCTTATCCAGCAACGAGTGCAGCTCATTCCGGGAAGCTTCCATCTTATCCAAATCGGCCGCATCAACCATGTAGCTAAAATGTAAGGAAATTGTGTTGCTTTAATCCGGTCGTAAATCTCACGCCCGCGCTTTCCCAGTGCCCTCTGCGAAACGATTGCACTTAATCAGTTTTGACGAGAGATAAGCGTGACACCTACACGATGGCGTTGACCCCGCGGCAGTACCGTTCCCACATCGATCGGAACCGTGGCTGGCCTCCGATGTCCCACACCTTGATCGTCACGTTGCCCTTGGTCACCTTGCGCATGTTGAAGCCGACGGTCGGAATCATGTCCTCGCAAAACTGGCCGGACTGAAAGGAAGAGAGATGAAAATAGAGATGAATGAGGTTTATTTTAAATTTTGGTTGCGTCGATTGAAGGCGGATGGATAAACACAAGGGAGCACAAGGAAACCCTATAAGAAGGAGCTTCTTGGTGCTAATTAATAATGCAAGAAACAAGCAGTAACTTGATAGAGAAAAGAGACGGTATGTTTGGTCTGTATGTCAAGGCAGAATCTCGGCTTGTATATAAAAGGGTGAAAGGGAAATTCGAGATGGTATAATTATAGAACGCAAATGCAAATCAGGGTGTTATATTTTTTTCTGTGCTGGTGCATGATAGCTTAATTGTAAAGATTTTACTTTCTACTGTTGCCCGTAATTTGGACGCACTTGTTCATGTTCTTCTCCTTTAGTGATAGTATTTTTCAAAAATTTAGAATCTTATTTTCTCTTGTCATCTCTTTTACAAAATTTTTATTAAAAAACCAATGGCAGCTGATATTTCTTGGGTTGATAATTCGGATTCAAAGTATAGCGAAAAATTGGCTCCTAGGATACTCACGATCTCCTGAGCTGTCGCTATTCGTATAACAAGCTTGGCGTTGCTTGAAGTTTTGAGAAAACTGATACGATAACTTGTATAACACCTTGTAACAAAACAAATAATCCTTCGTAATCCTTTCAATAGTGAATTTTCATTTAATAAAGAGGACACTTATGTAACACGATAAAAAGCAGAAGCTTTATTAAATTTGGAGGGAATTCACCTCATCGTGTAATTCAATACACTGAAACACGACTGTCATTTTTTACACAGAAAAAACTCTTGTAGTAAAAACTACCATTTTACCTGACTACGCCTATCTTTCAAACTACCATGGAATTTCAGTCAAATTTACTACGTTTTTGGTAAAACCTTCAACGTTTGTGGTATATTTGACAGACCTCATATTGATATCAACCGCACCATGGTTCATCTAATCTCAGGCACGGTAAAATCAAACGCATTTATAGTCATGTTAAAAATTTAAAGCGGTAAAAAACCCTCGAAATGGTAGTTTCTACTACGACTTTTTTTTTGAGTGTATCTAAGTCAATAGTACACTGAACCCAAACATCATCGCAAGATCGTTTGAAAAGTAATTTGATTGCCTCCTTCAACGAAAAGCATTCGGAAATCTGATGATTGTCTTATGGTTAGATCCGTATAACGATCATCCATGTTTCGTATGACAATCAATAAAATTTAATATGATGTTTGTTTCAAAATTGCTAAGATCATTAGCAATTTATGAACAATTTGTTTCACATTCAAAGACATAAAATTATTCTACATTACACTTCCTCAACCGTTGAGCAAAGAATGCAACGAGAGCACAAAAAATGAAAGAGTCTGGAAATGTTTTCCGTGACTTCGCTGAACCCAAACATCCTCCTTTTATAGAATGAATCCTCCGTTGGTTGATATCGAAACATTGAAATCGCATTTTCGAATGATAGATGCTCAGGCGGAGGACGACTTTCTAGAAACCAGATGATTATCCTTCGAGAGACGAACGAGCCACCGGCTGAAAGTCTCTCAAATAAAGACAAAGATTATCCTTCTAATGTTGAACAAATAAGAATACGCGTAGTGAATTTATCTCCCGGTCAAATTCGAATGCACGCTGTATGAAAAATCGTCATTATAAAGTAGAATGCGCATGGCATTGGAAAATCCCTAACGTTTGCATTAACAAAATATCGAGTAATTCATTATTAGGGCCTAAAATCCATTTGTAAACAATGACTTAAAACGTTGATCTCTCACGAACCACTCGAATCCTACTATATACAGCTTCTACTCCATATGGTAGAACCAACATTCTTCTACCAGATGTTGCTTTTATTTCACAAGAGTGATTCAAGATTCAAGAGAAATCGACAGTTAAAGTCATTGTTTACATATGGCTTTTAGGCCCTTAACATGACTTATTCGAGAAATGGAGTTCAAGCTGAACAATGCATTAGGTCCTAAGTAACATTGAGATATTCTCTTCGTCGACTTTCTCTTTCGTAGTTTGTCTATTGAACGATTTGCTGATGTTTTTGACGTATTGGATCCTTAATTACACTTTATATTTCCTCACTGTGTGTTCAAATGCTTGAACATGTTTCTAGATAGCCGTAGGCACGCAAAGAGAAAGTCGACGAAGAGAGTCTCCTAATGTTACTTAGGATGCATTGTTCAGCTTGACTTTTTTTCGGATTTTGATAAATAAAGCTAAGACAGATAATTGCTTTCGATAAATTTCCCATGGAAGGTAATTATTTAAGCTTACTTGCAAAATACGTCAACGCCTTCACCGGAACATTCGCCATGGCGGCCATGTTTTTGAGTTCTTTCTTCGTTTTATTTGTCAATTCCTACTCAGTTCACTCAGGGTCGGACGACGAGTCCCGTAGATGGGCAGCGTATCGTTGCCCGAAACCGGTCGACCAAAAGGTAAATTTATTTTAAATTGTAAGAACGATAAGTGTTGTGTCTTGTCTCGCGTCGCGTTTTGTTAGTGTCGTGTAGTTCTTACGTTAGCATAAAAATCATAACAATAAGTGTCCTACTCAGTTCTCACGACAAAATTCTCGATGGGACGCAGCTGGGGGACGTTGAGCGGGTTCGCCGACTTGGGTACCACATCGATATTCAGCTGCTCCATATCCTCCAACGATCACTTCGAGTAGTGGGACGATGCCAGATCCGGCCAGAACACCGCGTCTTCGCCCTTATGGTATTTCTTGATGAACGACGCAACTTCCGGCAGGCATTTCGCACTATAAATTTCCCGTTCACGGTCAGTCCGGAGCGAAAGAAGAACGACTTTGACATCCCCTTCTCGCTGATTGTCAGCCTCAGCAGCACCTTCTTGGGGAACTTGGTGTGTGAAATGAACTTCACCTCGGAGCTCACTTCTTTCGTGGGGAAAGCAGCCATGTCCAAACACTACACTGCACGCCGAGCTACTTTGCACCACGCTAGCGCGTGCATTATATTCGCCACTTGACTCCGTGCTTCCAGACTAACACCCAACACCGGTGGGTACAACACCAATTTCAGTGCTCGTGGTTTGGCTTCGGACACCGTGGCTGATGCTTCGGCAAACACCACAGCCGAGTGTTTCCGATTGTATCCGATTGCAGAATACACGCGTGGTTTATTTATTTTCTTTCTAACCGAGCCGTGCTTGTTAAATTCATTCAACTTATGCGCCCGTCACCCAACAGCCAAGAAAACAAACCAATAAGCCAATTATCAAATTTTTAGAATCATCCGACGAGCATTGCTCTATCCGTGGCAACCAGTGTCATACTGGGTGTATGTTGAGAGCTTTCTTGTGATCGTAGCCACTCGGCTCGTGTATTTTTCCAAAAATCAAACCCGGTGTCAAAAGCATTACACGAGCGGGTACACTCGTGTCGCGTGCATTACGTTGCGGGTTCATCTATAAGCAGGACACTAGAGTGGTGGATTACAGCCACTTGGTGGTGTGTTTGCAGTCCAGTTCGGCTCTCGTGCAAAACGGTCTGGTGCTTTTACCAAGGCTGGGGGAAAGTAAAATACGACGTGCTCTGCCAGTCGTTGCCATCCAGGTTTTATTTATTTATATATTTATTTAATCAATTTAGTTCATCGGACTTTTTGTCTACATCATGTGTGTCATACAAACTTAAAACTCAATAAAACGGGCATTACAAACACAGGCCAAAAAGTGAGCTGCAGATTCGCCAAATTCAAACAATTCTTCGACAGTCGTAAACGCTTGCATCATAGCTGTTAGAGGTTCGTTTTTTCCAACGCTGTTCGATGGAATCAGGGTTGGAGAAGAGTACCATTCCGTAATGCTCTCGAAGGAACTCGGATGTTCACTTGAGAGAGAAGCCTCGAGCAGTCGCCCTTTCAGAAGTTTAGCAACAAAACGTTCCAAAGTATGCAATTGCAATTACAGCGATCTGAATACGGCGGAAGATTTTGCGGATCACGCCATGATAGATTATGCAATGCCATCCTGATAAACTTGCATTGTATTGTTTCTATCCTCAAGCTTCAAGTGAATTGATAAGGAAGCCAACCCAAGGCGGCATTTTTTAGGATCGTTCGTACCTGTGAGCAATAGAGAGCTTTCAGGCAGTACGGGTCAGTGAAGTTCTTGAGATTTTTGACACAAACCCTAGCTGGCGATCAGCCTTAGAAATCACAGCAGAGCGGTGGAGGTTAAACGATAATTTATGATCCAGCAGAACACCTAAATCGTTGAACTGGTCGGTTCTATGTAGAACGACGCCATTGATGGTACAGTCGAAAACAATCGGCTGCTTGATGCGGTAATATGACATTACCATACACTTTGGAATGCTGATCATAAGTTTGTTCACGACGGCATCAATCAGTGAATCGATCCAATAATAATTGAAGACGACTACAATCCTCGGCAGTCCGTACCACAAAAAACAGCTTTAGGTCATCAGCATACGCAAGCCTGCAGCCATCTCCTAGTAGAAGCAATACGTCGTTGAAGTATAGAACAAACAGCAGCGGTCCAAGGTTGCTACCTTGACGATTTCGTAAAGAAACAGGAAATGCTTGTATCAAGTTTTACTCGCAGAGCCCTGTCTGTTAAATACGAGCACAGCCATGATGTCAATCTTTCCGATGTACCGAGTTTTGATAGCGTCGCCAGCAGAATTTCTTGGTTGATTGTATCAAACGCTGCTTTTAGATCAGTATAGACGACGTCTACTTGTGCCCCTTTCTCCAATTGATCAAAACAGGTCGTGGTAAAATATAGGAGATTGGTGGAAGGCGAACGTCCAGGCATGAACCCATGTTGGTCGCCAGAGATGTAGTATTTGGTGCGCTCGAGAATGAAACCACTCACTATTATCTCAAACAATTTAGATGCAGCTTAGAGATTCCCCGGTAGTTTTTAACGTCACGTTTGTCTCCTTTCTTGTGTACCGGAACCATCAAAGACTCCTTCCAGACTGCGGGAAATTTCGATTCGGCAAAAGATTTGTTGAAGATCCTGCAAAGAGGCTCGATAAGAACTCCATTGATGCGACAATACACTGAAGACGGCATACCATCTGGTCTAGGCGAGAATGTACAATTTATTTTCTTGATGGCATTATTTCAAAAATATCCACGTCTACAAGGTTCGTTGGAACGTCCAAAACAGCGGAGTTAAGTTCACTCGGGTTAAGATAGGTCTCGTTGTCCATCACCACCGCCATGCCGCGATTGGCCGAGAAATCGAGTTGACCATCTTATTCAGCCGCTGCCGTTGCGTCATTGCCTGCAGCTCCGAAGCCAGTGGATGCGACTTCCGCTTCCAACCTGTATGTTCATGTTCGCCAGGTATTTTTCACTGTTTGGCCGGTTGAACCCGACCTCCCGGCCAAGCGCACGAAGCGATGTAGCCACTTTTCCCTCGGTCTTCCTCTTCAGCATCCATTGGAGCTTCTTGTCGCTCAGGGTCGTCGGCCGTCCGGAACCGGTCTTTCTTTCGATGCTTTGATTGTTGTCTAATAGTGCCAAGATGTTGTAGATGCCGGAACGGGCGTTCCGGCGTCCACATCGCAGCGCACGATGTCCGTTTTCGACGCGGCGGGGTGCCGTTCTTTGAACGCGCACACTTCAGAACGGAGTTGCTTCACTGTTGTTGCCATCACGGCTGGAGTTCGACTGATAGAGCTATCCAATTTTGTCTGCTGACTCATGGGTTATATTGATGCCGCATGGGTAGCTTCGTCAATGCGGGTAAAGGTAAACCCATGAAAAATCGGCAAAGACTTTTTGGAAGCACGTAAACGAGCAGCGCAGAGAGTCTGGCCTACCATCTTCAATGGTGCTAAACGGCGAAGTCGCTTAATTTATTTTCAACATCATTGGGACCACATTGAGCCTGTTGGTCAAACAACAAATAAACAAATAAACTGTTTTAAACTGCTATAAAATGCAGCATCCTCCGTGTGTTGGATCAATCTAGTAACTGGAGGTGGTTCAATACTTTGAGCCATGAATTCCCCTGCAACTGAGGAAGGTGGACTCTTACAATAAGTAAAATTTGGGTCCGTGTTAAGTAGGCCACTAGAATTTTGTTTCTTTTATGATCGTCGAGGATGCCAATTGGATCAATCTTTTCCCGGAGTAAATTTTACTGAACCAGATTCTACATAAATTCTTCATCTTGGTTCTTCTGAAGCTGCATGCCAAGTGTGTGGCGAATGCTAATAAAAACTCAAAAGATTTAAATAGTCATTCCAAACTATCATGGTAAAATTCTCGAGTACTTTTTCAAAAGGACGTAAGTAACAAAATGTAAACAAACGCGTTGTTCATGGTATGTTATTGAAAAATCATGTATATATGCCCACATTTGATGAACTTTGTGATGGATTATTTCTGAATGTTTTTACTAACTTTTTACAAAACGGTGTAACATCACTTTTGCATTTTTTGGGAATAATGTACATACGCCACTTGTGTTGAAAAGTAACTTGCGAATCATTGTTATATCATTTGAATGCCTCTTAACGACGCGGCAGTAAAAGGCTTTATACCTCAAGGTTAAAAATTTAGATTTTGTTTAGTAAAAATTGATATTTTAAGCAAAGATATTTTTACACCGTTTTGTTGAAGAAAAAACTAATACGTCATTTTGATAATTTCGACGTATCTTTGTAAAATATGACAACTTGACGTAACATTTCGACGTATCAACATTGTCATTCGCAGAATGACGTATCATTTTGACGCAAGTAGCATGCCATCTACCATACTGACTTATCAAAATGACGTATAATCTTTTTCTATTGCAGACCGTTGTAAGAAACATTTTTCTAAATGAAACTTGAATTTTCACTCCTGGTGTAATTTTTAAGCACAGTGATGTAATATCTTTGACCAATGCGTCATTCAGTGGAGTTTAATTGGGATAAACATGTCCGGTTTTCAAATAGGAATAAAAATAAACTCAAAAAAGTTCAATGCTGATTTTCTCATTTTCGTCCAAATGTTACTTACGTCCATTTGAAAAAGTACTCGAGAATTATGTGAAACGGCGTTCTCTCCTAAATACAATGTAGAACTGTTTGATAGGAAGTTTGTATTTTGATCAGATAATGCCTACTTATTTGAGAAAACAAAACCTTCGATCGTTAAACCTGCTTTTATCTGTTTGAAGCTTTGGTTTGTCTACTTCTATAAACATTACTTTTTCAAATCCAATGACAAACCCTGGATTCTGCCACTGTTTGCTATTGTGCGTAGAGGAGGTAGCTAAAATATCAAATACACCAAACGATGCATGGATGGATGGCTTTTCAAATCGTTATCGCCTCAACAAGCTGATAACAACGCAGCCAGATTAACTCAACGTTGAAAAAATGCACGAACATCTAACGACAACAACAAGAGCCAAAGCCATAGCTACTTAATTGAACTCTCGACACAGTGATTCATTGTTGCGGCTGTGAAACTGCTTATGTATCGCATTCCATCTTCGTTGATCCTTCGAACTCAGCACCAGCATTTGAGTCATTTCCATGCGACGATTACCCTCCTCCTCCTCCCCACGAACTATCGGATACTTACAGCAATAACGTTGACAAAGGTCGTCTTGCCCGAGTACTGCAGCCCGACCAGCGTCAGCTCCATCTCCTCCTTCCAGAAAAGACTCTTGAACCAATCCAGAATCCGATTGATTAGGGCCAACATTTTCACCAACAAGCTGCTTAACACACGTACAAGATGACTAACTTTTTCACTTATTCCCTTTTTCTGCTGCTTCTGAGAGAACCACTTTTTTATTGTTTACACCCAACTTATGGATTTTCAGCACACCACTTTGCTGTTCCTAGCTGCAGCTCCAGCTGCTGGTGCTTTAGTCTGAATGAAACCTTGCAGGATCGACAGAACCAATGGAAAATGGTTCATTTAGTTCGAGAAACTTAAATCCGAAGGAACCACAGCCTGATTTTTTTCTTCCTTGTCCGAGACAGACGACACGACGAAAAGAGGATCGCACTTTTTTCTTCTCTTGTCTGCTGCCTTTTGCACTATCACTCCGTTTCTGATGCCTTGGCTGTCAAAATCCTGCGAACACCCCATCAGACAGAATCTGCTCGAATGGTTTCCATGTATGTATTCGTGTGAACTAAAATCTGACGTCAAGTCTGATATGTTACCAAGGGGTCTATTCATGAGAGAAAAAAAATATAAATTGATTTTTTTAATTTATTTTTAAATTTGTATAATTAATGAGATAATTTAGAGATAATTAACTAAATTTAAAAAAATTCATTAGACTTTATTTAGATCATTTGTTTGAAAAGTATATTATTTCTGAAAAATCAGCTGCAAAGTGAGTGTTTTCAAAAACTATCCGCCTTACAGAAATATTGTTATTAAATATTTACATGCATCCACTGGATTATTGGAATTCTTCCCTCAAGAGGGTTATCCCGTGCTGAAGTCGAGTCTCTCAGCCGTCTAGGAACATGTACCAGCTGTGCACGGCATGGATTTTTGTGCCGTATTATAGTTGGTGTTATAGCCAACGTTCTCAAGAAATATGTAATATGTGTGATAATAAGCCAACTAGGATAACCAGACAAACTAACACTTGGTTACCGTTTTAATTTTGATGGAAGAGCTCATGATAATTGGTGAAATTTTTTGTCCTGAAACGTTCACTGAAATTTGCAGCTGAAAACTCCACGCTTATCTATATTGCAGAGAGAAGTACAATGTATCAACAATTTTTCAACGATGTGTAAAACATCTTACAAATTTTCTTTCAAACGCTTCGAACGGTCCCGAATTGTTGTTGCCCATTCCTTCATTTTTGACACTGCAGGCAAAGGTAGGATTTGGCAGCATGGAAAAAATTACAATCTGATGGTACTTTTTTGCAATTTATTGCTGGATGTTCATGATGGTACAGTGATTTACCCCCTGGAAGTATGTGTGGTTACAAATAACTATCATTTGTTGACTTCATTGTAAGAATCCAAATATCCGCTATAGATATTACCATTGCCTTTTATCAGTGTAGAATTTTAGCAACAGAATGACTTTTTGATGATCGTCTCAGTGCTGGCTTTTGAAAATGACGTGTTTTGTTTTTGAAGCGTCGTTTTCACGAAAAAATAAAATAAAAACAATAACCAATAATTCGTACTTCAACTTTAACTAACAGTGATATTATAAAAACTTCGCGTGTTTTCTGAAAGACGTAGTGAATACAATCGATTCCCTCTGAGTGAGTGTCGATAGAATTTCCATATTTTTTGGTTTTTTTGTGCTTCATCTCCGCACCCAGAAGAAGAGCTACATCAACTTAGTTTTTTTTTGTGGAGCCGTGAAAACCACTGCGATCAATTAGAGGAATATTGTGGTATGTCCGAGGTATGACCAATTTGATTTAGCAGATCAGTTTACCCATCACAATTGTGATGCCATGGGCAGTGTCTGAGCCTGCATTTTGTCCCAGGTAGGTTTGACTTGTCTAATAAAGTCTATTACCTTACTGGGACTTAACTGCCAGACTTCATAGGGTTGTAGAAGCCCTTTTCCTAAAATTCGAAGCCGAGTTCTAAATAAAATGCAACAATCACAGAGCAGTTCTGAAGTATAGTTTTGTTTATTAGCGGTAGTATTGTGACATCCGGACATAAATTATCAAGTTTGAGTGTTTGTCCACTTCGTCGCGAGTGAATCGATCGAAGTCGCCTCATAGCTTGAATTTTATAATTGGCAGAGTAAGGAGTTAAAAAAAGCAGACCAGTGAATGTAGAAAACGACCATTTGTTTGTCAGCAGTTCTTGCTAAAAACGTTCTTGATCTCCATTTTGTCACATTTTTAGCTCAGGCCGGGCGCCCACTGGAGAAGTGGAGGTGTGGCACTTTTAACACGTCAAAACATCATGTCGATGTCGTGTGCCATGAAACGGATATCACCATAATGTTTTTAATTATAGACAGTTGTCACCTCCACCTGAGCGTATTAACTTATGTTTTTGCTCCTGTTCAACTTTTGATTCTATGCATGATTCACTCTCATTCTAATCTATGCCTCATGTCATTCAATAATATCACACATATTTTTTATTATCTACACATAAAATGTAAATTTATTGCCGCGTGTATAACCTATGCATTTGTCGTACATGAGAAATATCACAATTTTAATTTTAGTGTAGGATGGAGCTTTGTCAACTGTGTTTAATTTTTTGCTGCATGTTTATGACTGTTTTCAAAATATTTGATCAAACGCCTTCAAATTTTCTCCACGCCATGTTTCAAACACATTGACGTGAGTTTAGCAAAAAAAAACTAGGAAAAACTGTCATAATACACAAACGCAAACGCAATGCATATATAATAAAACAAAGCAATGGTAATTTTAATCATCATGTTTTACAATTTTTTACAATTATTTCCCTCATTTTTTTACTGCTTTTGTATTTATTTTTCTTACACTGGTTCAAAAAACCTAATGAAATTCATAAAAATTTGCCTGTATTTTGATTTCATAAGGCGCTTTTGACATCCACGTGTGCAACAATAGTTATCTCAGTTAAAAGTATGGTTTTTTTCCCAAGTTGTTGGTTGTTTGTACTTTAGTTATTTTATTGAACAATTCAAATGTTGAACAAAGGTATGCATACAACCTAACAACATACATAGAACAAATTGAAAAATCTCATACAAACAAATGCTGTGTAATAAAATTATGAGAAAAAAGTTTTATTTATTGCTTTGTTTTTACTAAATCGATCTTATATCAAAACTTGGATGCAATTTGAGAAAATTGCATTGAAATGTTTCACAAATGAAAAACTTTTATCAGCAATACAATCACAATAAGGAAACGTCCATTAATTGAGTCACGCAAAAAATGACTTTTTATAACCCTGCCTTACTTAAATACAAAATTTAAAAAAAATCATTTCAATACATACAGATGATTCGAATATACGCAAGTTGACAGCCTCTCGACTGCGACATACTTTTGCAGAAGGGACCATCTATAGCAAAGCTTCAGAGTCATGACTTTTTGAGCGCATCTGATGCGCTATACAACGCGCTACTTCCGACATTGGGTATGACGTATAGGTCGGTATCGTGTCTCAAAAGAAATGTCTTTTCTCATCCCAAACCCATGTTTAATTCCGTTTACTGAAACGGAAATGTAAACTATCGAAAAGAATTTTCAGCAGCAGTATCCACCTGAAAAGAACGAAAAATAAAATTGCAATTTGTAATTTCACTTTCGGAAAAATGTTCCGCTCGATTATTCCGTAAGTGAAGTTGACATTTCTCTCCATGCAGATCAATTGTCAAAATTTCGCTTGGTAATATTGAACAAAATTGCGTAAACTCTTTACTTTTTAGGTCGATACTGGCCTTATGGATCGACAGTGAAATCGATTGTCGCTAATAAAAAAAAATCGGCTTTTAACTGACAATATTTTTGCTGTGCATATTTGCTTTGATGTCGACCTGACATCAAACTAATCGACATTGAATACAGATTCGAGCAGAATGCATACCATAGCAATTGCACTTTTCTGACAGCTCTCGTTCAAACTGCTCGAAAATGTCGAATGTAATATTTTCTCATGAGTGTTGTCTTTTTTCCCGTCCAGCCGAAAAATATATCTGTTGAAAAAGTGGATTTCGGCAGTTTTAGCTGAGTCTCTACTCTCGCCATAGGTCATAAAGCTGTCCCAGATTGTGGGCAGCGAAAGGCGGCCGTCTGTTGCCCAATCTGGCAAACTAACGGTGTATTTACTTATGTGCTGCCGTTGTGCTGGAATTTCTCTATGTAATCCAATATGCGAAACAGCGACCCAAATCATCATCAGCGAGACGGGCGGAAGTCGTAATCAAATTGTGCAATATTGCGGCTCTATACCATTTGCTCTGGCTTGTTTCGTCGTCGACGTCGTGATTGAAAAAATCCCAACACTTAGTAAGGATATTGTTGTGCAGCATCATTGGATCGGAGATGGAACCGGAAAATTCCAGCAAATATCAGAAACTAGCTGCAGAATATTCAAAGGTAAAAGTGGGATATTATATTTCTCTCCTTCCTCTTTGTTTACACTTGCCTCGGCAGTTCGAGAAAGTCAATACACGTTTACGATGCTATCTGAGCAAAATAGAGAAGGGCGTTTCACCCGGCTTTATCAGTGTTGTTTCAAGCGATTGCAGTCAAGATTAGCATTAATAATAATAATTTATTTTTGTTCAACAGCTACGAGCACAAGCCAGCGTCTTGAAGCGGGCTGTCTTGGAAGAGCAGAACAGAAACTCAGCGCTCAGAGAATCGCTACAGGTGAAGGAAGCTAATCTGCGCAAATCACTACAGGAGGTCGATAGTTTAGGTTTTAGAAACAAGCAGCTGGAACGAACGGTTGCATCCCTGCAGCAGGATCTAGAAGGACTGAAGAAGGTTAATACCAAAGGACAAAAGTCTAAAAACGCCACCATCAACGACACGATTACGTCTGCGGATACGAAACTGATGCAGGAGGAACTGGAGAAGAAGATTTTAGAGAATGCACAGCTGATGATGCAGATGGAGGACCGACATGCCGAGATCAAGCAATGTCAGGTACGGATGGACAGTCTAAATCGAGAGCTACAACATCAGGCTGCAGTGGAACAGAAGCTGAGGAAGGAGATGGAAGCCCTGGCACTGAGAAACACCGAGTTGGAAGCAAAGATTTCCGAAGCCGCCAGCACGGTTTGTTTTGCGAATATTTTATTAAAACGTGGAAAATGATCAATATCTATTTTCTTCAGATTGGCAGCGAGGACGGGCTGATGTGTAACTGCCGACATGGAGAACCACTACAGTACTAATAATCATTTTAGCAGCAATTCGAGTCAAGCGATGGGTGGCAGCAATAACGGTCACCATCTTCAAAATCACAACAACCAGGGCTCGGGCGGCGGTAGCAGTAACAGTTCCGATAATAAGGATAGTATTTCTCGAGAAGGAACTGAGTCATTGGAGGGCGCAGTACGAGCTGCTCAAAATAGAAACCTCTAGTCACCGGGGAGTGCACGGGGAGGGGAAAGTGCTGCAAGAAAGAACGATGAATTTTCGCTGGACGTTGGGGAAAAGTGAGTAAACTTGGTGAAATAGCCTCGAAAGGAAGATGATTTTAACTTTTGGTTTTGGTATCCAGGAACTCGGAGGACAATCAGGTTCAGAGTGAACAGCAATCACGGGAGCTGAAGCTAACAGAGCGCTTTACCAAGAGCATAGGGGAGTTGTTTCATGACAAGTGTCGGGCAGAATCGAAACTGGCATCGCATTTACTAGAGGTGAGTGGGGGCAGTTAGGTGAATCAGTTCGATACAAAATCTAGGCAGTAGGGAAAATAATCAACATATGTTTGAGTATGAACTATTACCAACATCGGAATTATTAGCAATCGAAGAAGACTGCAGATTGGGACCAAGCTGTCCCGACAAGTTTATGTGATGATTTTTAAACACGACCTTCGGTCACGTCCAACACAGGTTTCTCAAGACAACATGGTAGAAAAACAAATAGTTGGCGGCCTTCATGCTGAATTGCTACCCAAACTTGTTCCGCGGAGATGCAAGCATCGTCTTCAACTGCACTTGGTTTCAAGCCTGGAACTAACGAACGAACGTCATCGCCGGTCGATTTCTTGCTGTTGTCCTGAAACAGTCCGAGAATCTAACCATGTCTCAGTCAAGACTATCATGTCATAGCAATGATCCATGATCGCCGTTCATTCCACCAATATTCTGGTAGTAGATGACAGTATCCTAATTCCGCAGTTGAAGGGTAGTAGCACTGGGAAAGAAAATACCATCAGGGCGGGAAGTGTCCGTTTGTTCGCAATACTTGCCGTTACTCGGAATTCGGAAGACCCCGCCTCATAACTCAACCGCAGAGTCGGGACGACTGCTGGTTGCTGGCAGGAAGGGCTCGACTGCGTTGAGCAGAATAGGAGATTCCTCGAAACTAGCGGCAATTGTGCGTCAGGTATCCCGCTTGCAAACGTTGATTGAAGCTGGCTAAGAGATGAACTGAAAACGACGGATAAACCAGGCAACGAAATGTCCAAAAACACAGAAGTTCAAAATCCCGTCTCCCAAGTCAAACGTAGGGCTGTGACGGCTGTTGCAACTTTGGACATGTGGCAAGTGTGCGTCCCGATGTAGTACTTCGGTCAGAAGGCTCAGCGTATCGTTAAATTTCGGTAATTTCGCGCTGGAAAGTGTTGAGGGGTGAGCATTGTCAAAATCGATGCTGAAGGGCTTGACACAGTCAGAGGCAGCGCTGCAACACGGAAGCTGATCAAGCAATGAATTGTTACTAACAGAAGCATACTTGCCTGAAAGTGGCGGTTGGGAAACCCCACTGCCAATGCTTACCGCAGGGCCAGGACGACTCTGAAGGCTCACTGGTGAAACTTTAATCCGAATGGTGGTTAGTACAGATATATACGAGCTAATTACATTTTCTCGAATAGAAGAGCCGATCCTCTTTGACTGCAAGCTCTGAGACACGACAATGGAATGATAGACTTACGTAAAAGACCTCAGAGTTATCCTGGATTCTTGGTTGACGTACAACCTATACATTTCGTACATCGTAAACAAAGCTTTGCGAAGCTCTTGTGTTTATAATCCGGATGAGCAGACTTTCCCGATGTATTGCCTAAAGTCTTTGTGTTGCTCCGTGGTGCGGTCTATTCTGGAATATTGCTCCTCCGTCTGGAATCCAACCTACACACTTAGTTTGTCTCGCCGAGAATCCAACAGCCGATCGTCTGTCGATATTTTACCGTCTGTCTTTGAAGACTGTTGCTGAAGTAAATTTACCTTCCTATCCTGTTCTGCGTGCACCATTAGTTTCGAACTTGACTGGTGTTGAGAAAACAAGACAATCGCTGATTATTAGTACTCCTGACAGCAATCAATGAAGATGCAAATTTCAAGTATTCCAAGCTCTCGTCCAAAAATGACGTGTTTGAACTAAATAATAAACATTAAATTATCGGTGTTGTCGAGTTAATATGTGTAGGACTTCATCAGGTTATAGGCGACGCACGTCCGAGAAGCTACGATTCAAGGGAACCCGCAATTTGGCACCAGGTACACCAAGCAGTTTCAAGTCAAGATGTTCTCGTAAGCCTCAAAAGT